>CM038796.1:75458379-75640264 GCA_021764765.1 Vicia sativa | reverse complement strand
ATTTCATGGAAGTCTTGCTGGGACAACTTCTCGGTATCACGGGAAAAAGTTTTGAAGGATGCTTGTCAAACACGGAGAAAGTCTTCGAGAGATCAGTACAAGTAAACCTTAATGTTGAACTAGGAAAAATGCCATTTTATGGTAAAATAAGGAATCGTGCTTCAACACATAGTTTCAAGAAGGGATCGAGGTAGGCGAGGAGCTAAGATTGAAGTAATGAAACCTCCAACCTCAAAGACCATAAAATCTGAAGTTTCTTAGGCCACGTCGGCATTTATCGACGTTTCATAAAAGATTTCTTGATGATTTCTAAATCGCTCACCAACCTCTTAATGAAAGAAGCTAAATTCATCTTTGATGAAGACTGCCTAAAAGCATTTGAACGGTTAAAAACAACTCTCATATCCGCACCTATCATTCAAGCACCTGATTGGAGTCTGCCATTCGAGATAATGTGTGACGCAAGCGACTATGCAGTAGGTGCAGTATTAGGACAAAGAAGAGACAAAAAACTCCATGCAGTATACTATGAAAGTAGAACCTTGGATTACCTTGTGAGATAAATTCACGCCACTACGAAAAGGAACTTTTGGCAGTCATTTTTGCATTAGATAAATTTCGTTCCTACCTAGTGGGCGCAAAGATTATTATCTATACTGATCACGCATCTATTAGATAACTATTAGCTAAGAAGGATGCCAAACCAAGATTATTAAGATGGATCCTACTCTTACAAGAATTTGATTTGGAAATCAAAGACAAACCAGGTTCTGAAAATCTGGTATCTGACCATTTATCTAGAATGGAAAATCTTAAACCTGAAAAGATACCTATTAGTGATGATTTTCCATATGAACACCTGGTGGCTCAGATGGAATCCGAAGGCTCATATGAAGAATGCCCTCAATTATGCAACAATAACGAGACAACTGAAGAAGTGGAAGCAATATCTACTCAGATCTCACTGCCCTGGTATGCTGACTATGTCAACCATTTAGCAGCGAGAGTTCTTCCACCCGATCTAACTTATCAACAAAAGAAGAAATTCTCACGATCCCAAACACCATTATTGGACGAGCCCTACTATTCAAACGAGGTCCAGCGCTATCTTCGATACATGCGTTCTAGAGCAAAGTAGAGAACATAATTTCTCATTGTCATGAAGCCCCTTATGGTGGCCATGCTAGCACTTCAAAGACCTGTGTGAAAATTCTAAAAGCTGGCCTTTATTAGCCGAGTCTATGGAAAGATGTGGGGAATTGACTTTATGGGACATTTCCCATCTTCTTTTGGTAACAATTACATACTAGATGCAGTGGATTATGTATCTAAATTGATAGAGGCAATAGCCTCTCCAACAAATGATACAAGTAGTGATTAGATTATTTAAAAAATTATTTTTCCAAGATTCGGTGTGCCAAGACTAGTCATCAGTGATGGTGGCTCTCATTTCATTTCCAGAATTTTTGATAAACTCTTAGCAAAGTATGGAGTCTGATAACGCGTAGCAACACCTTACCACCCACAAACAAGCGGGCAAGTAGAAGTCTCTAACAGAGAGATTAAGCAAATACTTGAGAAAATTGTTGCCACATCTAGGAAACATTGGGCGTCTAAGCTACATGAAGCATTGTGGGCATATAGAACAGCATACAAGACACCCATCGAAACTACACCTTTCAAACTAATCTATGGTAAGTCATGCCATCTACGCGTGGAACTGGAACATAAAGCTATTAGGCTATTAAAACCCTGAATTTAAATTACAAAGGTTCTGGAGAGAAGAGAATTCTAGACATCCATGAATTGGAAGAGCTTAGACTAGATGCATACGAGAATGCCAAAATCTATAAGGAACGAACTAAGAAATGGCACGACAGACGCATCTCTAGGAAAGAATTCAATGAGGGAGATGTAGTGCTCTTGTTTAACTCCAGACTGAAACTATTTCCAGGAAAACTCCATTCCCTATGGTCAGGACCTCTTGAAGTTATTAAAGTACTTCCAAGTGGCGCTGTTGAAATTAAAGGAAAAGCTAGTGATCCGTTTATTGTGAACGGGAAGCGTTTGAAGCACTACCATTGTATCGAAAATAGAGATTACTCGGCTAGTTTGAGACTTATACAGTTGCCAGCTGAGTTACCAAAATAATTGTTCGATTTTCAAAATAGGTCGAGCTTCTGACATTAAACAAAGCGCTTTGTGGGAGGCAACCCACCAATTTTATTTTATTAAAAATTCTATTTATTAAAAGTTTTAATTTTTTTCGTTAAATGTTTTTCTTAAAATTTTTATAAAAATTTTTCTGTTCTTTTCTTCGTTTCTATTTTTAGGCATTAGGCCGATGGTGATTTAAAACTATTTTGATTTACTCACATGATTCACATTTTCTTCACAGATTTTTGCTATGGATTTTTCTGACATTATGCCTATCACCTTCGTGAGTGATGCTCAGCAGAGGCGTTATAATATATTTGTTCAGAGAGAGATGCATCCCACGATTTTTGCGCACGACCCCACACTGTCCGTATTGGGCATCAGGGAGAGTGTCTGCTTCATGTTTAACCAAATTGGTTGGGAATATTTTATTCATCATCAATGACCTACCAACTGCACCACGAGTTTGAGTTCTCGGTTCCTTGCATTACAACCGATGTTGGTTTAGGATTGGTTAGAGAGTGGTCTCATTCAAATTATTTGGTTTTACTCCACGGGTTCACCATCCGTGAACTTGCTGCTCTTTGGATTTCTGTTAGTGTTGATCTTGACATGAGATTCACGATGAAGAGTTTATGGACAGCCACTTGACTATTTTGGGGAGAGATATCTGATCTCTGACGGAGAGCTCTATTCCTAGACACTCGTTAGATATTCCTTGACTATTGAGTATTTCTACATGACTTTGGCCTTTACCTCATTTGTAAGACCTCAGAATGATACCTTGGTGTCTAAGGAATATATGTTTATTATGTTCTGTGTGTTTCGACCCAGACCGGTGGTTGATGCGTCATTTATGCTTGCTCATCTCCTGAGTATAGCCGGGCTCCTCATGGACGATATGTGTTGGTGGCTTAGTGACTATGATCACTAATGCCATATTTAATGAGGAGTCATTGTCTTGTTTGACCCACTGCTGCGACTTTATCCCGCTAGACCTGTCTCTTTGTTTTAATGTTGGGATGACCCGATATTTAGAGCCGAATCAACCTCAGCTACTGATTCATCATGAGCCGATCTACCACTTCACGCTTCTTGAGCTTTTACTCTAGTGTTCATGGAAAGAAGAATTGGATTCTGACACGGAAAGAGTGGCTGAGAATGACATGGAAGAAGAAGTCGATCCTTTGACACCTTGGAACTATTATGACCCTCCATGAGATTGGGCGAGCGACTTGAGATGGTCGAGATGGCCCGAGATGATCGAGGCTGATCTTATTACACCGTCTCTACTTGAGCGCCATCTAGCTTGGGATCCACCCATAACACTGTTACTCATCCGGATTCAATGGTCTGATTACGTTATTTCTATTGATGCACTCACGGCGGACTTGCGCTATTCGTTCGAATCTTACTCCTCATGAGATTTTTATGGTTTCATGGACCTAGTTACGACGAATCTGGATCACCTTTTTCGGTAGTTTAATTTTAGAGGTGGCTGATTTATGTTTTTAGAACATTGAGGACACTGTTCTCTCTAAGTGTAGGGGGTGAGTGTTTATTTAGGATTTCTAGTTTTTCATTAGCATCATTTGTTATTTCTTAGTTAGATTTATTTATTTTGTTTATTTTCGAATTTTGTTTATTTATTTGAGTATTTTTTAATGTAGTATTCATTTTCTATTTATTTGTATTATCAGAATATATATCTCATTGTGCTATACTATTATTATATTATGATGCTATATTCACCTAAAATAAAAATGCATGCAAATTAACCTAGTGATATAACTATCTTTGAATAATACACCTATGACACACCCAATTTTGACTTCAATGTCTCTCATGCTCAATTTAGTTTTCTAAACTAAGACATTGAAATGACACAAGTATGCCATGCCATGGTCTACAAGAGAAAAGAATCTCATGCATGCATGCTGACACATCCCGACCGTTGCAGACACGAGATTCTCTTGGGAATCAAGGCCTTGTAGCGACCGTTACAAGGAGGCGTGAGTGGTCTTTAACCTGAAGCCAGGTGTAACGACCGTTACACCTCCATTTTTCATCCAAATGTTCTAACACTCGGCTAGCCATGTTCCTCATTCATTCCTATTAATTTTCATTTTAAACCATTTTCAAACTTCCCATCTGTTTCATTTTCATTCAACACCAACAAACACCATTCTAAATACCATTCAATACCTCCACAAACCTTCTCTCCACCATTAAAACCTTGCTTCTATATAAACTCTTGGGGAAAACTGTTAGAACATAGTTTGGTTCTTATCATATCTTAGAGTTTTGATGATAACAAGTGAAACAAGTTTTGTATAGTAAATATGGTACTCTGATAAGTATTGTTTTCATTTCAGATGATGTTCTGACTCAAGCACTCAAGAAAAGTGAAATATCAAATTATGCTGAACAGACAAAGAATTAGAAGTTCTAAAGATGAAAGGAACTTTTAAACATGCACGGTGAAAGCAACTTCTAAAAGAAGAATGCAAGCGCAACCTCTGATAAGAGAAAGTTTGAAGCAACCCCTATTAGAAGATAAGATAACAAAGGCTTACAGAAGATAAATAAATGAGTTATCAAGACGTCATCTTCTAAGACAAGTTCTGCTACAGTACCGATACTCTACTAAGGCTAAGACGGCTTAAGTACTCAAGTGGAACAAAGTTCGAGGTCATTGAAAACACAAAGTACAAGCAGACAAGCAACATTAATTACATTCTCTTTGTTCAAGACACACAACAAATTTATTCTGCAGCTATATATAAGTTCAAGCTTTCAAAGGAAAAACTAACATCCATCATTAGAAACTTACGCTGAACAAAAGTTAAGAAAAGAAATACTTTGAGTTTTATTATTTTGAGCTTAAACTTAGTGTAAAACATCATAGTTATGAAAAAGCTTTTTAGAAGCAAATTAAACATTGTTAGAAGTTAGATTTGTAATTGTTCCTTGAGAGACCAGTTGGGTTAGATTTCTCAAGAAGGATAGGACTAGAGAGTCTTAGAGGTGTTAGTCACTTGCAGTTGGCTTGTGCATTGTTTGTTAGTCACAATAGTTGGTTGTGCAATTGTAATCAGTTCTAATTATAGTGAATTAAGTCCTCGTTGAGAGAGGCAAAATCACCTTTGCGGGTAGACAAATAAGGAAACAAGATTGATAGAAAGACAATGGAGAAGCAACAGAAAATAGATTTCAAAAATCATTGCAAAGCCAAAAATATCCTGGTGAATGCCATTTCAAAAATGGAATATGAGAAGATTACAAATAGAGATATTGCACATGATATTTTTGAGTCTCTCAAAATGTCTCATGAAGGAAATGTCCAAGTAAAAGAAACTAAAGCTCTGGATCTCATCTAGAAGTACGAAGCCTTCGGGATGGAAGAAAATGAGTCCATTGAAACAATGTTCTCAAGATTCCAAAATCAGTCTTGGCTGAGAGTTACGAACAAAGGGTACAAAGCAAACCACGTCAAGAAGATTATCAGAAGTTTACCCATAAGATGGACACCAATGGTCATTGCATTCAAAGTTTTAAAGGATTTGAATAGTGTATCTTTAGAAGAACTTATCAGTGCACTAAGAAGTCACGAATAGAACTTGATGAGTTTGAGCCTCAAAAAGGTAAATCTGTTTCCCTCAAATCTATAAAAAAAAAATGAAACTAGCGCTTTTCAAGATGAAGAAGGAAGCTCTGAAGACTCTGCATCAAAAGAAGATGAATTATCTCTTCTTTCAGGAAGGATCAACCAGTTGTGGAAGCACAGACAAAAGAAGTTCATAAACTAAAAAGAGAAGATGAGATAATCTTCGGACATAAGAAGTTTAGCAAAAGATACATCATTTGCTATGATATACGAACCGGGACAACAGTGATTGTCCTAAGTTGCAAAGAGAAAAGTCAAAGAAATTTTTTGGAAGGAAGAAAGGTATGATGGCCACCTGGGATAATTCAAAATCTTCTGAAGCTAAATCTGACTCAGAGGATGAACATTCCAACTTGGCTTTTATGGCTACCGCAGCAGATGACTCAGGCTCTGAATCAGAATCTGAAGAGGTATATTCTGAATTTACTAGAGCTGAACTTGTAGAGAGTTTATCAGAACTTCTTGAACACCATATCAACTCAAAATCAAATACAATAATCTCAAAAGAGTATATAAAATTGAGCTCAGTAGAAAACACTGAACTAAAAAGAAAATAATGTTAAACTCAAGCAGGAATCTTAAAATGTTCAAAAAGTTTCTAGTTTGGAATACTTGCTAGAAAAGCAAAATATCAACCTAAACTCATTGATGAAATGGTTATCACATATAAACCATTGCATAGATAATTTAGTTAGGTTACACACCTGATATCAAATACACATCTTACTGTGGAAACTTTCATGACAAAATTCAAATAAAACTTTAGAAACTCTAACCAAAAATGACCCAAAAGATATGGGTACCTAAGGAGAAAATAATATATCTTGCGAGATGTCCTTAACAAAGTTGAAACACCAGTGTGGTACTGGACTCACGGATGCTCACGACACATAACGGAAAGTCTATGTTGTTCCAAAGTCTAGAACTTAAATCGGAGGAGATGTAAAGTTTGGAGGTGTAGAAAATATTATTATTGTTCGAGGAACCATTGAAACGGTAACCTCCCTTTTATATAACCAATACCAGTATAAGGATTAACGCATAAATTATTATTCATAAGTCAATTAAGTGATAATGGTTATGACATAATCATTAATCAAAATTCATGTAGAGTTGTTAGTAAAAAAGATGGATCAATCCTTTTTACTGGCAAGAGAAAGAACAACATCTATAAAATGCCTTCTATCTGTTAACGATGAATAATGGGTCTGGCACAGAAGATTGTGACATGTTAGCATGAGAAAAATATCTCAAATTAACAAGCTCAATCTGGTTAGAGGACTTCCTAATTTGAAGTTTAACTCAGAAGTTTTGTGTGAACCATGTCAGAAAGGAAAGTTTTCAAAACCTTCTTTCAAATGAAAAAATGTTGTTTCTTTCTCAAGGCCATTAGAACTTCTGCACATTGACCTATTTAGACCAGTGAAAATTGCATCCATTAGAGGAAAGAAGTATGGATTGGTCATTGTAGATGACTACAACAGATGGACATGGGTTAAGTTCTTAAAACACAAGGATGAGTCACATTCTATGTTCCTTGACACAGTAACAAGTTCCAAAATGATTTAGGATCATAAAGGTTAGATGTGATCATGGAGGAGAATTTGAAAACCAATTTTTTGAAAAATATTTTAAAGAAAATGGAATTTCTCATGACTTCTCTTGTCCTAGAACTCCCCAACAAAATGGAGTTGTAGAACAAAGAATAGAACATTGTAAGAAATGGTCAGAACCATGATCAACGAAACTAATGTGGCTAAACACTTTTGGGCAGAAGCAGTGAACACAACATGTTATATTCAAAATAGAGTCTCTATAAGACCTATTCTTTAAAAGACTCCCTATGAATTGTGGAAGAACAGAAAACCCAACATTTCATATTTCCATCCATTTGTATGTACTTGCTATATTCTAAATACTAAAGATCATCTGAACAAGTTTCATTCTAAAGCTCAAAAGTGTATTCTACATGGATACTCTGAACGCTCAAAAGGCTATAGAGTGTACAATACAGAAACTCTGATTGTTGAAGAATCAATCAAAGTAAAATTTGATGACAAGTGTAACACGGTGGGAGAGCTGACTTGTTTGTTTTGATTTTTATCGCAAATGTTGCAGATAGAAAGAGTCTCCACCGACTTTTCTTTTATCCAATAAAGGGAAGGTGAAAAGAACAGGAAAAGACCTTCGTTAGATTCTGAGTACGGGAGGAAATTATGAGAAGGGAAGGTATTAACTTCCTACTTTCATCACGTAGTTATCTGGGCTCTTAGTTAACAGCTCACTTTGAAAAATTGCACTTTACGTGTTTTGTGTAGTTTGAAAAGACATTTAAACTTTGACTTCATAGCCATTCGTGGGAATGTATGCAAGTGTTCGGAAATTTGTTTGTAAAATGTTTAACTTTGTAATGATTCACGTTGAGATAATGGCACAAAGTGTTTTGAAAAGGTTTGAAAATTGTGAGGTGTGAAAGCATTTGATTGGAGCAAACAACAAAGTCTTATTACCTACTTTCGAATGAGTGGTTTCCATGTTATTTTTTCTTCTCGCCTTTTAGAATAAGGCTATCCCATACCATTAGTTGGTGGGTACTTTATTCGTTTGGATGTGAAGGAACAATTGAAGGGTCATCAGTAGATGGTCACCGAAGGCAACAGTGGCAGGATACCTTAGCAACCGTAGGGACGATCATCCTTATTCATGAGCAACAATTGAGGGTTCATAACTTCATAGGCAACATTGGGGGTCATCGAGGACTATATGATCTTTGTATCGAATGGACTATGATGATGGTAAGTTCGAATTGAGGAAGCTTCGTATCTTTCTCTCGAACCCGAATGGCGCCACCATTGAACTTCATTGTAACGGTGAAAGGCCGACTTTGTAGGTTTTTGTATCGCAAATGTGCGGATAGCAAGAGTCGCCACCGACTTTTCTTTTATCAATTAAGGGAAGGTAAAAAGTGGAAAAAGACCTTCGTTAGATTGGTAAGGGGAAGGTTATGAAAAGGGATATTAGCACCTTTCCATCCGTAGTTATCTACGGGCTCTTAGTTGCTCTTAGATCACTTTAAAATTGTTTCTACGTGTGTTTGACAAAAATGTTTTGAAAAGGCATTTCGCTTTGACTTTGTAATGATTCATGTAGGAATGTATACAAAGTGTTTGGAAATGTTTCGTTTTGAAAAGAGTTTGAACTTTGACAAAAGTGTGAGGTGTGAAAAGTATTTGATTTGAGCAAGCAACTAAAGTCTTATTACCTACTCAGAATTGGTCGTTTTCGTGTTTACGTTCCTTTAGAATAGTTATCCATACCATTAGTTGGTAGGTAACCTATTCGTTGGATGTAAGCGGGACATTCGAAGGGACATCGGATGGTCATAGAAAGCAACTTGTAGGAAGTATCCTAGCACATTCGAAGGGACTATCATCATTTTTCGTAGGCGACAATCGAGGGTCAAGATCATGTATTCGGAGGCGACATCGTGGGTCTTATGATCTTTGTCGAAGGGACTATGATGATTTGTTTGAAGGCAGCGGTGCTAGAATACCTCGTTCGAGGACTTGACCATTTGTATTCGTAAAGGCAACGAGAGAATTACCCTAAGGGTGCATGTGTGAAGAGTGTGTTGATTCGGATATTTTATCTTGAAAATTAGTGAGCTATGTTCAATTTTATCTTGCCATACACGCCTAATTACTAGCAGTTTATAGGGTGCGGAAATTAAAATGCGGAAATGTAAAGTGCGGAAAGATAAATCCTACGCTATTACATGGCTTTGGGGCAGATACATAATTTAAACTTGCGG
This sequence comes from Vicia sativa, assembly GCA_021764765.1. Lineage (NCBI taxonomy): Eukaryota > Viridiplantae > Streptophyta > Magnoliopsida > Fabales > Fabaceae > Vicia > Vicia sativa. The sequence continues at coordinate 75,630,629 of CM038796.1, read as the reverse complement.
AAAATAAAAGCCTAATTAAACTATTACATCCCATAAGCAATTACATTATTGGAAAAAGAAAGCGATAAAGAAATCGTTCGAAGCAGGATAACACGAAAAGATGAAATCGGAAAATCGATGAAAATCGAATAAGAGGAAAATGTTAGTAAAAATGCAAATTTTAGAATGAGAAAAATATTTCATCTGGAAATAACATTAATATGCTAAAATAATTTTGGGATTTTTGGATGCAATTTAATAATTAAAAACTAATTAAAAGTGATTTAAATGGTAAATTAGAAATAAAATTAAATATGCATGCAAAATAATATTTTTATTTTATAAATTAAATAAACATTTTATGAAAATAATGCAAAAGAAAAATATTTTTGGTATTTTAAAATGCATGATAAAAATTATGAAATAAATTAAAATGAATGCAAAATATTAAAATAAATAAGAAAATATAGAAAATATGAAAAGTTTGAAGTTTGTAAAAGAAAATGCAAAACCGGTCTGGCATGGTTGACAGGGGACACGGAGGAACATCTTTATAGTGTTGCCTAACAAGCGAGCCAGTGTCAAGTGTTTAGAAACCGGAGCAGGTGGAATGTAAACACGCGTCACTCCCCATTGCCTCCATCACAGCGTGAGCCGTCTTCTCGATTTGAATTTTGAAATTCGTGATCGGCCTTCTTTCGGCGCTACAACCGCTAATCAAAATCACATCTGGATAATATAAATGAATTCTAAAACCATGGATCGATTGGAAACATCATTCGAATACATGGTAATGGTCTCGGGTCCAATTTTTCCATTAAAACCCTAATTGATTCAAGAACCCTAATCATGGCATATCGTGTTTTAATGTAAAACCTATTAACACCCGGATCAACACAAACTTCACTAATCTTAAATAATGTGTGAAATGGATGAAAATGGTTTCTGATTTTGAACAACAGATTGGATGTAGGATATAGGAATAACAAAACCTAGTTAAACGAGAGGCTGGATCGATGGTTACCAATTGCTTGCAAGCCACGGATTTTTGAGCTTCAATAGGGTTTCTCCGACGGTTTTTCTACCAATTAGTGTGGCATGTGATGTATATATATAGTAGATGGATTCGGAGTTGATTTGAGAAAGAATCAATCACTAATCAATGCAAAACATATTTGATTTTGTACCAAATCAAATTTTCATCTTTGATCAATTTTCAATCCAATCTTGCCATATCAACCAAATTTGAAATTTGCGGCTTTATTGAGTTACTTGGATCTCAAGGAAGAGAAAAATCAAATTTGCATTTAATTTTGATTTTATACTTTATTTTTGAATTTAATTTGTATTTAAATGAATAAATTCCAAATTAAATAGAAAAATAAAATAAAAATCGTGGTGGGCTTGGATATTCCTAATTGCATGAGGAACAAGTTTGGATAAAAAAGTAAGCCCATTTGCAAAATTTTGATTTTTAAGTATTTCTTTGTGCATCTCTTCAAAATTGCCCAACTTGTGAATGGTGTATCTTGCTCAATTTTCCATTTTTGAGTGTTCTTGGACTTTTGGAAATCTCTAAGAGTCCTCAACCAACCTTTTGGTCTCATCTCAATTGGAGTTTCCATGCTCAATATATCTTCAAAACAAAATGTTGACTTTTTGTTGACTTTGAAAAGGACACGTAATGTTTTGATCCATACCTCTCAAATGAAGCATTTTTGAACATTCTTGTGAGACATGAAGTTGTAGAAAATTGAATTTCCTTCAAAACAAGAGGTGGTGGAAAAATTTACGAAAGTATGAAGAAGTTATGATCGATCAAAGTTGGTTGACTTTTCACTAGAAACCCTAATTTAGAAAGTTTGACTTTTGAGCAAATCTTGAGTTTTCTTGATGAATCATGATCAACCCTTGATCAAATGATGAATGTAACTTCAAAATGAGGATGTTGACCAAAAATCATGAAGTTTGGTGTATGTTGACCACAGTTGACTTTTGTCCAATACAAGCGATTTTCAACCATCGAGCAATTATGCAGGAAACTTGACTTGTGAAGCTTGAAACTTGACATGGAGAATTTGAAGCATATGAGGAGGCATGATGAACATTGGAGATGTTGAAATCCATTTGATCTGAGAATCACCAAACCCTAGTTTGGGTTGATTGTCTAGGAGAGTTTGTCGATCAACCCTTGAGGAATCCTTGAGTATGGAGGTATGAAATATCTTGAGAAGATGGAGGGCAAATTTTGGGGTATGACAGCTGCCCTGTTCAATCTTCTTGTCTTGGAAGGGTTAGATTGGCATGTTCGCCTTTCGGGACCTGGGTAGAAGATGATTGAACACTCGAAATACACGAAAATTTGCACTCGTGGTTGGTGATGATGCGGAATGGGCTTAGGATGCCATTTGGAGATTTGGAGACTTATTTGGGGAATGAGTCGTATGCTAGACTCGGGAGATGTTGTCTGAATAGGAGAATTGCGGAGATGGGCTTAAGATGCCATCGGAAGATCGATCTTGGGGGAGTGAGCCGTCGCTAGGCTCTGTAGGCGTTTGGAAGGAGCATGGAGATGGGCTTAAGATGCCATCCGGAGGGAAGTACGTTAGACTTCGTGCTCATCTTTGAATGAAGTTGGTTTGTATTGGTTTTAACCAAATATGCAGCATTAAAGTGGAGAAATGTTGACAAGTAGTCGGAGATGGGCTTAAGATGCCATCCAAGGCAAGCGGGTGTCATATGGAACTACGTAGTTCTTTGTTGATAATAAGAATGAGTCAGAATAGTTCTTCGTGCTGACTACTCTGGGGGAGGTAGTAGTTGGCAAAATGTGGATATATTCCCTGTTGTGCATCGGGTGTTGATCCACTGCCTGTTATCGGAGGATAACTCGTGATCGTTCGGATAAGGTTTCCCGTCGGGCTTCGGGCATTAATCCTGGATCCGTTGTCGGAGGACAACGAGGGTGGTCGTTCAGATAGTTTTCCCGTCTGGATTCGGGTCTTAATCCTGGACCAGTTGTCGGAGGACAACTAGAGGCGGTCTTTCAGATAGTTTTCCCGTCTGGATTCGGGTCTTAATCTGGACCGTTTATGTCGATGATTTTCTGTTTTGGAAAACAAGAAAACTTTGATAGAATATTGATTAGTCTTATGCAAAGTATGATGCATGACAAATGTTATGAATGACATATGCACAAATTATGACTTTTATGAATAATGTATGAATGATAGATGTTGTGGTATTTCAAAACATATCCATCTTGAAGAAGATGAATATTCTTTTTGGAGATTTCGACACATTTGAGGATGAAGATCACGAGAAGAAAGAAAACTTTGATTCCTCGATTACTATCGACCAAGTCTTGAGGCTAGATAACCCAGTGGGAGGGAGTGCAGGAGGTACTCTCAGGATTTCAGGTGAAATCTGTTGGAGAGCATTTGATAGTTCTTTGGGAGACCGGGTTGGAAGAATCTGGAGCCCGTTGTAATCTCTAAATGGGGAGGAAAAAAGGATGTAGGTTTCCTCGGTGCACTATCGACCAAGTCTCAAGTCTGGAAACTACGCGGAGGAAAAAAGGAAATTGTTGAGAGAGATATTCTGCGGGGATAAATACCTCGGTGGGGATGAAGTGTTATTGCTCGAAGATGGGTGTGGCTTTGATTAAGTTGAGTGGAATCCTTGCTTGAGGGTCCTCCTCTTCTTCTGGGGAAGGTTTGTGGTGAGTGACATCTACGTAGGGATCATGCTACGGGGGAAATCATTGGTGACTTTCGTCGTCATCTCAATTCCACAAGCTGTAGTAATTACTTTGCTATGTTTACTTTTCGCATGTTTGTGAATAGATTTTTATTGTCAAATGCATATAATCATTCAAAGCAAACGTTGGACTTTATGCAAACAACAACAGTGAAAATTGTAAAGAAAAAACTTGTATTTATTTGAAAGGTGGCGTATGGCCAAATGGTTGTACACAAGAAAAGTAAAAAGCTATCACGAAACAATCTCGTTAAGTTCCAACTATGCTAGTACTCATATATTTCAACTATCTCATCTCCTTTCATCATTAGAAAGTGAGTGGATTGATCTTCGCCATTTGAATCTTGAATCGATAGTAGTGCGGAACTAGATAGGTGATCTGGGCGAGACATAGTAAATGCAACCTCTAACTTTTGCCTAGACCGCCTTTTCGGGTTTTCGAGTCTCAGGGATACCCTTTTTGCCCAAACCGCCTTTTCGGGTTTTCGACTTGCGGGTGTACATTTTTTGTATATATCCTTAACTTTTGCCCGAACCCTTTTGGTTCGCGGGATGCCCTATTTTTGCCTAGGTCGATCGACCTAGCGGGTCTCTTTATCGTAGTATTTTTGACTATATCTGCGTTCACGGGGTGTGGGAAGTCTTCACCATCCATGGTGCTAAGTATCATAGCTCCGCCGGAAAATCTTGTCTTGACTACAAGCGGTCCCTCGTGGGTGGGGTCCATTTTCCCCAGGATCACCTTGTGGAAGAATGATGCGCTTGACTACTAGATCACCGACTTGGTAGACTCGGTGCTTGACCTTCTTGTTGAATGCTCGATCATTCGCTTCGATAGATACATCCATGGCGAGATGGATGCGAGTCGTTTCTCATCAATCAAGTTAATCGGTCAAGGTGGTCAGACCATCGTCTTCGTAACTCTGCGTCTAGGACTACGGTTGAGGGTCGAACCTCGATGGGTAGGCTGCTTCCATACCATATCAGAGAGAGGGTTTCCCATTGATGTTCGTCTTGTGTCGATAACCATGAAACAAATGGTAACATCTCATGCCAATCTTTGTAAGTCCGTCATCTTACATAATCTTCTTAATGTTCTTGTTGGCGGCTTCCGCTGCGCCATTCATCTTAGGCGATAAGGAGAAGAGTTGTGATGCTTGATCTTGAAGCTGCGTGCAAAGTTCGGTGATCATCTTATTGTTGAGATTGGAGGTTATACGTGATAATCCTTTCGAGTGCCATACCGACAGATAAGATTATGCTTGATGAATCGAGCCACAACATTCTTGGTAACAGATGCAGGCGAGTGGTTCTACCCATTGGTGAAATAATCAATTGCCACAAGGATGAAGCGATGTCCGTTGGGCGGTGGGCTTGATTTCGATCATGTCAATGCCCCACATTGCAAAAGGCCAGGAGGCGTTAGAACATTCGGAGAATGCTGGAGTACGTGTACTGTCCATTTCATCGACGCATTGTGACATCGGCGTGCGATGACAATCGCTTCCATGGTGGACCAATAGTAACCTGTTCTCAAAATCTTCTTAGCCATCGTATGTCCACGGAGTGGGTACCAAATGCGCCTTCGTGTAACTCTTCCATGATACGTATTTGTTTCTGGTCTACACAACGGGTAGCACAAATCATGGTTTGCGCTTGTAAGATGCCATTCTTGAGGAAGAATTTGGATGCAAATCTTCAAGAACTTCTTATCATTGTGAGATGCCCCTGCGATATTCACGAGTCTCAAGATACCTCTTCACGTCATAGTACCAAGGTTTCTCTTACATCAAGCTCATAACAATACTTGGTTCGTCGAACTTCTCAATGATGATCGGGAGCCTCGTTGTCCCATCGACCTTGAACATAGATGACATAGTAGCTAATGCGTGCATAGTGATTCTCTTCTCGTGGAATGTGATTGAAAGTAATCTCTTGAGTAGGGATCAAACTCAGAACATGCTCTCGATATGGAATGAGATTCGGATGTTTCGTATCCCACTCGCCTTTAATCTGACTGATCACTAAAGCTGAGTCTCCATACACTTGCAAGAACTTGATTCTTAAGTCAATAGCAGCTTTGATACCCATGATGCGCTTCGTATTCGGCCATGTTGTTAGTGCAATGAAACATAATCGGCGGTGAAAGGGTATGTCCGCTTTGTAGGGATGTAATGATGGCGCCAATGCCATTGCCAAGTGCGTTTGAGGCTCCATCAAAGACCATGGTCCATCGGGATCCTTGTTCAGGTCCTTCGTCTGGGCCTGGTTCTTCGCAATCTGTAACTAGTAAAACATCTTCATCTGGAAATTCGAACTGCATAGACTGATAGTCATCTACGACTTGATGAGCCAAATGATCGGCTACTACACTTCCTTTGATCGCTTTCTGAGAAGTGTACTGGATGTCATATTCGGTCAAGATCATTTGCCATCTTGCTATTCTTCAGAGAAATTGGTTTCTCAAATATGTATTTGGATCCATCTTGAAATCAACAAGGTAGTGTGAGTCAACATATCTATCTTAGTCGGCGAGCAGCCCAAGCCAAAGCGTTGCAAGTTTTCTCGGTGTGAGTATCTTGTTTCACAGTCGGTAAACTTTTTGCTAAGGTAGTATATTGCATGCTCTTTTCGACCAGACTCGTCATGTTGCCCCAACACACCCCATTGAGTTCTCTAACAACATCAAGTACATGATAAGAGGTCTTCCCGGGCGGCATCGAGGATAGGAGGATTATGGGGTACTCCTTGATTTTGTCAAAAGCGATCAAAATCGTCGTTCCATTCTACCTTGATCTTTCTTAAGTGAAGATTGGCTCACAAGTAGATTAGATGTGCAATGATCGGCAATGTAGTTCAATCGGCCCAAGAAACCTCGACTTCCTTCTCGGTCGGGGGAGTGGCATCTTGAATAGCTTTAACCTTGGCGGGGTCAACTTCAATACCTTTACCACGACAACAAACCCTAAGTTTTCGGATCGACTCCAAAGTGCACTTGTTAGGATTAAGTCTCGATCGTATTTCTTCAACCTATCAAACAGTTTACGCAAATGATCAAGATGTTCTTCTTGATTCGTGATCGAGCTATCATGTCGTCGGCGTAGACCTCTATCTCGTGATGAATCATGTCATGAAATAATGTCACCATAGCATGCTGATAAGTGGCGCCAGTTCTTGATCCGAACGGCATAACCTTGTGCGAAAGTGCCCCAACGTGTAACAAAGTAGTCTTCTCCATGTCTTGAGGAGCCATTTTGATCGATTGTAGGAGAAACCATCCATGAAGGAGAAAACCTTATCTTGGCGGTGTTGTCAACGAACATCAATATGAGGAAGTGGAAATCGTCTTTGGACTTGCTTTGTTCAGATCTCGTAATCCACACACATCGTACCTTACCATCCTTCTTGGCACGGGAACCACATTAGCAACCATTGTGGATAGGAAGTAAGCGCTAAGAAGCCGGTTGTTGTTTCATAACCGGCTTTGATTTTCTCGACATCTCGGGGCGCATGCGACGAACCTTCTATTTCATGGGGAGAAAACCTTCTTTTGTCGGCAATCGGTGTACTACAATATCAATGTCCAACCCTGGCATGTCTTCGTATGACCAAGCAAAAACCTCAATATAGTCTCGTAGCATCTGAATCAATCTTTCTTTAACACTATTCTCAAGACCCGCTCCTATCTTGATCTCTTTTCTGTCTTCATCAGTACCCAAATTCACAACCTCAACTTGCTCTTCGGTGTGGGTATAACTCGATCTTCTTTTTGTGATCGACAAGTTCTCACGGCACTTCACAATCTTCCTCACCTTCGTCTTGACTTGGTAGATCGGATTATCGAAGTCATATTTAGCAATAGCATTTTGTTATCAACGAGATTCGGAGTGATTACTGCGATGTATCACGTGGGTGTGTGTAGAAACACATAGCTTTTGAAGGGGTGATAAAGTAAAGAAGAACACAAACAATTGAATGCAAAAGTCCAGATTTTATTGAATGAAAATATGCAAATGAGGATAATAACCCTCACAAGCGAGCCATGATGCCCGGGCAGGCACTAGGCTTTAGAGTTTATTGTTCAAAACATAGCAAATACGAAAAGCAAAACAAAACAAACAATTACTCTAATAAGGAGATTGGTATAACGTCTTGGTCTTCCATTCTTGAGCCCTTTATGCAGGTTGGGAAGATCCACTTGCGATGTCGAAGTCGTTGTCGTCGTCTTCTAGCATGGATTCCACTCGGCTGATGCGGAAAGAAGTTGGCCACGCTAGCGGTATCATCTTGACCTATGGTGAAGCCTAAACCGGTCTTGTCAAATTTGAAAGGGAGATCGGGGTGACCCCAAATAGAACTACCTCCTCCTTCAACATGACTTGAGCATCTTTCAAGAGGCCATCCTAAGCGAACTTGTGTAACCGGGGTGGCGGAGAGTCAGCAGGCATGACTCAGGTATTGTTTCAAGCTTGACGGGGGTCTCGAAGAATTCACCTTCCATCTCGAGATATCGGAATGACTGTAGATGGTGACCATATATTCTTCTTCACCACATCTTTGTAACAACTTTCCCTTTCACCGGTACTTGACACGATGCGGTAGAGGTAGCTGCCTTGCCCATGTATCAAAGGCGTCCAAGTAGGCAGAGTAAGTGGACGGATGTCCATGACAAAGAAAGTGGAATCAAAAGTCGGGAACCGACTTTAACAGGATGAGCTCTCAATCTTTCGCTTAGAACCATCAAAAGCTCTCACAATAATGTCCTTTGGTCTCGAACCAACCTTGATATCAAGTCGATCAAAAGCATTCTTGGAAGGATATTCAGAGCAGAACCGGTATCCACCAAAACATGAGACAATGTAGTGCCCTTGCATTCAACAGAGATGTGCAAGGCTTTGTTATGTTTCTTTCCGGCAAGAGTCAAATCAACATCAGAGAAGCCTAGGCCGTTGTTGGCAGCCAGGCTAGCAATACAAACTTCGAACTGGTCAGTAGTAGTGTCTTGCGGCACGTGAGCACTCTTCAGAAACTTCACCAAGGCATTAGCATGAGCCTCAGAGCACAAGAGCAGAGCGAGCATGGATATCTTGGACGGAGTTTGTCCTAACTGTTCCACAACATTGTAGTCACTCTTCTTGATAATCTTCAGAATTTCCTCCATTTCTTGTTTGGAGGTGTCTTCAGTAACTTCCTTTGGTACTTCTGGCTGAGCAGGATGAGTCACTAGTTCTTTCCCTCTAGCTTGAGGAATGGGTTGAATAGCTGGAATGCGAGCTGGAGTCGCGGTGTCTTTTAGAGGAGAGATATCTGGAGAGAATACCCTTCCGGTTCTGGTCACCTTACTAGATCCGGTGATGTTGTCAATGTCGGAATGGTAGCTTCTGTAAGATCTTCAATGGTCGAGGTCTTGCTTGGCGCCATGATAGTAAACATCACTCCATAGTTCCAAGGGATAGCTTTCGGGAGGAATATGGAACTGGTCGGAGAAGTAATGATGAGAGGTGCCACTCTAGGCCGCAGAATCAAGAGGAAATCCTTATAATGTTAACATCAGCATAATCTTCTGGGAAATCGTCACCCCATCCGGTTACCTTAACATCTTCAATAGGAATCTTGTAGCTTTCAGGAACAGTGTACTTCACCATGTAATCATATTTTCCACTTGGTTGCCCCAAGGTATCCCACACAGATGGTGCAGTTTTGTTCACATTATCAATCTTCAACTTGGACATTTCTTCACACAGCTTCTGCACAGGTGGTTTCAGAAATAGTATCTCACGGTTATCCATCATGCACTAAACACGTCTTCTCAGCCAAGCACAACCATCAGGTGCAGATGGGCACCAACGAAAATTCTCTGGGCATCCTGGATTGACACCGACTTGTCGAAAATATAAGTATCCTCCCCAACAGCATTGGAACTCTTGTCGTGGTTAGGCATAGGAGCGTTCATCACATTCGGAGTCTCAACAAGAGGGTCGAACTCAATCTGTTTAGCTTCAATCATGTCTTGAATTTTGTTCTTCAGAGCCCAACAATCATCAGTGTTATGTCCGGGGCTATTGGAATGGTAAGCAAACTTAGCATTAGGATTGTATCTCGGAGAGGAAGTGTTGATACGAGGAGGATCCTCGGTAATCGCTCACTTTCAACATGTGTTGCAAGGCTTGCGACAATGGCATGTTGATCTTCGTAAACGCTTCTGGCGGCGCGGCTTCGCGTTGTCTCGCTGAGGTTGTCTGATGTAGGATTGGAGATCACAATGCCCCACAGTTGAGCGGTCGGTCTTGGCTCGACTTTTCGACCATACACAGCATTGGCTTCTTTCTTACCACCAAAGATCTCTTCGTAACATTTGAAGATGTCTCTACCGATCTTCCCACTTCGATACCGCTTCAATGTTCGTTCGTCAATATCTTTCGGTGAATCCGGTGAAGAATTTCAATCGGATGATTGAAGAATGGGCTGTCGGTGTTCCATAAACATATCAACCAACTCCTATTGGACAAGGGTGGTTGAACTACTGCTAGATCTCTCCATTCGAGCATACTCCTTGAACTTCTCATCACGACCCATAGACATGCTTTGTAGTTTCATGCAGTGGGTGTCAATTCAACATTGTACTCATATTGCTTGTAGAAAGCATCCGCTAAGTTGCTCCAAAATACGGATCGGTCATTCTCTGGTGATAGTACCATTCCAGCGGGTTCGGACAAACTCTCTTGAAAATAGTGCATCCACAACTTTACATCATCGGTGTGGGGTTGATCTTACGGACATAGGATTTCAAATGCGCTTTCGGACAAGACATGCCATCATACTTAGCAAAAGTTGGAACTTTGAACTTGGTAGGAATCACAACACGAGGACAAGACTCGGATCATCAAAATTCAGCCAGACATCTTGAGTGTTCCACGGCATTCGAGACGGTCTTCAAGTTGTTTGTACTTGTCATCTTCATCGGTATTGGCCATTATCATAGTCTTTCGGGCTCATGACTACCTTCGCCATCACCCTTGTCACTTTGCTCATCCTCTTCTTGACACTTCCTTGAGAGAGCTCAATTCGACTAGCCACTTTAGGACCACCTTTGTAGCGTCGCCCATGTTGAGAAGACCAATAACCTTCTTCTTCTGTTGATGAGCTTCTTGGATCTTCTTGGCCTTGGACCAAGTGGTGAACATCTAAACTCATTACGAGCACGGAGATCTTTGTGATTGTTCAAGAGCCATTTACGCTAAAGTAAATAGCGAGAAAATGAAAACCAATCTTCAATGTACCTATGATGCAATGTTATGCTATGATATGCAATATTTATCACGAATGCAATGCAATGTTTTCAAGGACCTTAGAGATTTAAATTTGTTAAACAAGCAATGAACAAACATTTATTAGTACTCTCTTTTTATTCTTTTCTTTTAAGTACAAAGATAGTTCAAAGCAAAAAAAGAAAAGCATAAAATCCTAAAGCTCTAAGTCTCCCATGGGCTTCCTCTTGGTGCCGAGGTAGCGTTGATGCTTCGCTCCTCGTGAAGTAGCTTGGTCAACTCTAGTACTTTCTTCTCGCTTGCATATGCTGAGCTTCAAGGTATCCCTCTCTTCTTTAAGTTGAATCCAAGATCTCTTCAAATCTTCAAAATCGGTAGGCATGTCGGGATGGAGAATATAAGTCGTCACCTATAGCAACAGGTTCCATAATTCTTGGTAAACAGGCGTGAATGGCATCATGAGGTTTTGAGCTCGAGCTCGCACCCATTTGAGGTAAGGTTCCCAAGGAATGGAGTTACGGTGCCCCAAAGTCTTGGTATCGGTCTTCTTTACCATGCCCAGCGTGTATAAACCTTCGTTGGTAATTCTGGAGATCGTGATTGTAGTCGAACACAATGTCTTGAAGAAGCATATCATGCGGACCATCTCTTGAGCAAAACCAAGCGACGTAGAGCTAGAGAAGGGTTGTAAGTAATACCTCCTCTTATACCAAGTAGTGGTACATTAGAATTCTCCACAACGCTCAATGAAGTGAAATCCTTTTGAGAGAAAAGATTCCAACGGATATCCGAATGAGAGGTGACATTAACCTTTGAGACCATCTCAACCTTTGTTCATTCTTCAAAATGATGGAGGAAGGTGCGAAATAAACCACCTAAGTAACGGTATGCAACACATGAGAGTTCCTTGTCTTTTAGTAATGCAGTGTGGAGAGAATGTAGGATGTCTCCAAGTAAGGTAGGCACGGATTGCGGGTAAGAAACAACTTGATGGCGTTGACATCTATGAATTGATCCGAGTTAGGAAATAGAACAAACCATAGATTAGTAAGGCCACAATGTCTTGAATGCATGGAAACTCATAACTTTGAGGAATTCTCGGGCTTTCTTAATTAGGAACTTGGAAAGTAAACCCTTAACTCCTTCTAGTTTCCCAATTGGCTTCAATATCGAGCATTTAAGATGTAAGGCTGATGCAATGTCTTCGTACTTAGGAACCTTTTCTAAACGGTGAATGGCATTTGGTCAAGAATAGGTACCCAGTAGCTTAGAGAACTCTTCAAGGTAGGAACCAACGATAATCAGGGAATGTAAAGCAATGATGTTTGGATCAAAGAGCTGAATAGGACATGCATCATATCTTCTTCAAAACCGGAGATAACCAAGTCAAGAGATAACCATATCTTTTGATGAACGAGCATGGTCGAATTTACGAAACCAATTCTTTGGTGAGAAGGTATACCCATGAAGTTGATTCGGATAGTCTTTCTAGAAGCCATAATTCCCTACAAAGCAGAGCAAAGATAAATCCCTAGGTCCTTGAAATAGTTAGAAATGATATACAATGCAAATGATGTCATGATGTCATGTTTGGCACACACAAACAATTCACACAATGAGCCTAGGTTTAAGGCTTGCAAGAGGTATAGATGATTACCCACCAAAAGTTTAAGTTGGTTCATCTGTCCTATAATAGTAACGGGTTCTAGGAATCTCATATCATTGATCTTTCTCGTAGCGTTTATTTCAATACGACTACCAAGTGGTCGACCGAAAATATCCCAAAAGTCGATCTTAATGGCGTAGCATCGGTATCATCTAACCTCGGTCTACCAAAGTCGGTCATCTCACTACCTTCTAATGGTCAAGATGGGTCAATTAAGGTTCTAAAAGTTTAGTTAGTGCTGATGACACCACGCGAGCCAAATACTATCCTCGACTTGGGAATGAAGAGTATCGGACATCCAAAGTGTCACACTAACGTAGCCATCATGTTGACCGTTTGATATCGTCTAACAGTCGCGACGATTATTGCTACTTACCTAAAGGAAACCGGATCGGTGTAGGATCCCCACAAATATAATACCCAGCAACCCTTAAAGATAAAGCAAGCAAGTCAAGCAAAAGCAATAAAGGTGATCTAGAAATCCCTAAGGCATTCTCTCTTTAGGGTGTCTCCCGCGATCGCGATTACGTAACACGATGAAGCGACTTTGTAGGTTTTGTATCGCAAATGTGCGGATAGCAAAGCCACCGACTTTTCTTTTATCCAATTAAGGGAAGGTAAAAAACGAAAAAGACCTTCGTTAGATTACGAGTAGAAGGTTATGAAAAGGGAAGGTATTAGCACTCCTTTCCATCCGTAGTTATCTGGGCTCTTAGTTGCTCTTAGATCACTTTAAAATTGTGCTTTGTGTTTGACAAAATGTTTTGAAAAGGCATTTCGCTTTGACTTTGTAATGATTCATGTAGGAATGTATACAAAGTGTTTGGAAATGTTTCGTTTTGAAAAGAGTTTGAACTTTGACAAAAGTGTGAGTGTGAAAAGCATTTGATTTGAGCAAGCAACTAAAAGTCTTATTACCTACTCGAATTGGTCGTTTTATTTTACGTTCCTTTAGAATAGTGCTATCCATACCATTAGTTGGTAGGTAACCCTATTCGTTGGATGTAAAGGGACATTCGAAGGGACATCGGATGGTCATAGAAAGCAACTTGGGAAGTATCCTAGCACATTCGAAGGGACTATCATCATTTTCGAGGCAACAATCGAGGTCAAGATCATGTATTCGGCGACATCGTGGGTCTTATGATCTTTGTATCGAAGGACTATGATGATTTGTTTGAAGGCAACGGTGCTAGAATACCTCTACGTTCGAGGACTTGACCATTTGTATTAAATAAAACGAGAGAGAATTACTCTAAGGGGTGCATGTGTGAAAGAGTGTGTTGAATTCAGATATATTATCTTGAAAATTAGTGGGCTATGTCCAATTTTTATCTTGCCATACACGCCTAATTACTAACAGTTTATATGGTGCGGAAATTAAAATGCGGAAATGTAAAGTGCGGAAAGATAAATCCTACGCTATTACATGGCTTTAGGGCAGATACATAATTTAAACTTGCGGAAAATAAAAGCCCTAGTTAAGCTATTACATCACATAAGCAATTACATTATTGGAAAAAAGAAAACGATAAAAAGAAATCGTTCGGAACGGGATAACCTGTGAAAAGATAAGAAATCGGAAAATACGATGAAATCGAATAAGAGGAAAATGTTTGTAAAAATGCAAATTTTTAGAATGATAAAAATATTTCATGCTGGAAATAACATTAATATGCTAAAATAATTTTTTGGGATTTTTTGGATGCAATTTAATAATTAAAAACTAATTAAAAGTGATTTAAATGGTAAATTAGAAATAAAATTAAATATGCATGCAAAATAATATTTTTTCATTTTAAAAATAAATAAACATTTTCTGAAACTAATGCAAAAAGAAAAATATTTTTTTGGTATTTTAAAATGCATGATAAAAATTGTTGAAATAAATTAAAATGAATGCAAAAATATTAAATAAATAAGAAAATATAGAAAATATGAAAAAGTTTGAAGTTTGTAAAAGAAAATGCAAAACTGGTCCTGGCATGGTTCGAACAGGGGACCTGGAGGAGCATCTTTGCATAGTGAGCGCTTTAACCAACTGAGCCAGCGTGTCCAACTGTTTAGAAACCGGAACGAGTGTAATGTAAACACGCGTCACTCCCTGACTGCCTCCATCACGCGCCAAGCTTCGTCTTCCTCAATTTGAATTTTTGAAAATTCAGCGTCGGCCTTTGCTCGACGCTACAACCTTGGCTAAATCAAAAATCACATATAGATAATATAAATGAATTCTAAAACCATGGATCGATTGGAAACATCATTCCGAATGCATTGGTAATGGTCTCCAGGTCCAATTTTTCCATTTAAGAGAAACCCTAATTCATGGTTAAGAACCCTAATCATGGCATATCGTGTTTCCAGCCATAGAAATACAATTAACCTGCCCAGATCGCTTGCAAACTTCTCACTAATCACAAAAACAACAATAAAACATGTTAATAATGCATGAATATGAGAAATCGAATTTTGAAAAAGAAGAACAAACCGAAATCTGGTTTTCGAGTTTCTTGATGGTTTTGAACAATGTGAAGGTCTGGAATGCTTCCATGGATGTCAAGGAATGTGTTTGAATCCTCAAAAAACAATTGAAACAGGCTGGATCGATGGTTACCAATTGCTTGCAAGCCACGGATTTTTTGAGCTTCAATAGGGTTTCTCCGGCCAGTTTTTCTACCCTAATTCGTGTGGCATGTGATGTATATATATAGTAGATGGATTCAGAGTTGATTTGAGAAAGAATCAATCACTAATCAATGCAAAACATATTTGATTTTGTACCAAATCAAATTTTCATCTTTTGATCAATTTTCAATCCAATCTTGCCATATCAAACCAAATTTTGAAATTTGCTGGCTTTATTGAGTTACTTGGATCTCAAGGAAGAGAGAAAAATCAAATTTGCATTTAATTTTGATTTTATAATTTATTTTTGAATTTAATTTGTATTTAAATGAATAAATTCCAAATTAAATAGAAAAATAAAATAAAAATTTGTGGCATCGGGCTTGGATATTCCTAATTGCATGAGGAACAAGTTTGGATAAAGAAAAAGTAAGCCCATTTGCAAAAATTTTGATTTTTAGAAGTATTTCTCTTTGTGCATCTCTTCAAAATTGTCCAACTTGTGAATGGTGTATCTTGCTCAATTTTCTACATTTTTTAGTGTTCTTGGACTTTTTGGAAAGCTCTAAGAGTCCTCTAACCAACCTTTTTGGTCTCATCTCAATTGGAGTTTCCATGCTCAATATATCTTCAAAACAAAATGTTGACTTTTTTGTTGACTTTTTAAAAGGACCTGTAATGTTTTGATCCATACCTCTCAAATGAAGCATTTTTTGAACATTCTTGTGAGACATGAAGTTGTAGAGAATTGAATTTCCTTCAAAACAAGAGTGGTGGAAAAATTTCTGAGAAAGTATGAAGAAGTTATGATCAGTCAAAGTTCAGTTGACTTTTCACTAAGAAACCCTAATTTAGAAAGTTTGACTTTTGAGCAAATCTTGGGTTTTCTTGATGAATCTTGATCAACCCTTGATCAAATTATGAATGTAACTTCAAAATGAGGACGTTGATCAAAAATCATGAAGTTTGACTGCATGTTGACCACAGTTGACTTTTTGTCCAATACAAATGATTTTCAACCATCTGAGCAATTGTCTGAGGAAACTTTACTTGTGAAGCTTGAAACTTGACATGGAGAGCATTTGAAGCATATAAGGAGGCATGATGAACATTGGGGATGTTGGAAATCCATTTTGATATGAGAATCACCAAACCCTAGTTTGGGTTGGGTGTCTAGGAGAGGGCTTGTCTGATCAACCCTTGAGGAATCCTTGAGTATGGAGGTATGAAATATCTTGAGAAGATGGAGGGCAAATTTTGGGGTATGACACTCGCATCCCTCGATTTAGGGGGTAGGATCCTCCTTAACCATTTATTTTCACTATTTTGCAAGTTCCAGGAACGATCTCGCCGGAGAAGACGACCGAAGCTAGGGCTCCAGCGTCCCTCTGGCCCTCTGAATTTCAACCCAAGCGTGGCTTCACGTGATTGGCTGATTCAAACCCCATGGGACCCAGCGCGTTTGTTTTAATTGACTAATTTTCTGAAATAATTGTCACATATATATTATTCGTTTTAGTTTGATACACAGATGTATCACCACCCAAGTGGTAACACATGCGTGTTATGTCCCTTTGTCTCTAAGGTCGCGGGTTTGAACCCCACCTTTTGTTATTTTTTTACAAATTCTGATTTTCATGCAAGTGACACATGCATACAAATGGAAGCGTGGTTTAGACACCACAAGTAGGTGGCGTGGTGGTCATGTTTTGCACCAATAACCTGAGGGTCCTGGGATCAAACCCTAGCAGGAAAAAACCTTATTTTTAACACTAATCCTCTTAACCTTTTTCTATTTATTTTTATTTTTCTAGTTTAATTTAATTTCTTTCAAAAATTAATTTAAACTATTTTCAAAAATCACAAAAATAATTTAGTTTCAAATTTTGGTTAATTAAACATTTAATTAATTTTTGACATAAAAATAATTTATTTTTCTCATGATTTAAATTATTTTTTTTAATTAATTGGTAATTAACTTAGAATTAGGATTTATTAACTAAATCGATTTCAAAAAATACCAAAACTATTTTTCTTTCATAATTAGGGTTTTAGGTATTCCCTCTTATCCTTAGACATTTTTTCTTTCATTCATTTACTTCTATTTCGCATTTAAATTCTAGAAATCGATGTATAGGTCGCAAGGATATTTTTGTAATAGCGTAGGATTTTATTTTCTGCCTTTACAATCTGCACCTCTATTATGTATTTTCCCCAAAGCCATGTAATAACGTGGGACCTTTTATTTTCCACACTTTACATTCCCGCAATTTACTTTCCACACATATTAACTGCTAGTAATTAGGCGTGTATGGCAAGATTAACTCAATCAATCTAGATCACTAATAATCAAGATAAAATATTTGAACATAACCCACTCTTCACACATGTACCCACCTTAGGGTATCCTCTCTCGTTTCCTTTCGAATAATGGTCATGTCCCTCGAACGTAGGGATATCTTAGCTAAGATGCTTACAAACATATCATCATAGTCCCTTCGATACAAAGATGATAGTCCCTCGATGACCTTCGATGTTGCCTATGAATATATGATCTAGTCCCTCGATTGTTGCCTACGAAAAGTGATAATCGTCCCTATGAATATGCTAAGGTATCCCTACATGTTGCCTTCTATGACCATCCGATGTCCCTTCGAATGTCCCTTTTACATCAAACGAATAAGGTTACCTACCAACTAATGGTATGGATAGCTTTATTCTAAAGGAAAGCAAAATAACACGGAAACGACCGTTCTGAGTAGGTAAATAAGTCTCTTTTGCTTGCTTAATCAAAATACTCGTTACACCTCACACTTTTCAAAAATCTTTTTTCAAAACACTTTGTATACATTTCAGCGTGAATCATTACAATGTCTTTTCCAAAACAAAACATTTCCAAACACTTTGTATACATTCCAGCGAGAATCATTACGAAGTCAAAGTGAAATGCCTTTTCAAAAATCCTTTCAAACACACACACAAAAGAAATTTGTAAAGTGAGCTAAGCAATTAAGAGCCTGTAGATAACTACGGATAGAAAGGGTGCTAACACCTTCCCTTTTCATAACCGCCTCCCGTACTCAGAATCTAACGAAGGTCATTTCCTGTTCTTTTCGCCTTCCCTTAATTGGATAAAAGAAAAGTCGGTGGAGACTCTTGCTATCCGCAACATTTGTGATAAAACGCAAAACAAACAAGTCAGTTCTCTCGCCGTGTTACATAGTTATAATCCTGTTCAGTGGTATCTGGAGCTGAACTTGGTAGGGCGGACTACAGTTCGATCCCCCAAGACTTGTAATCTGGGAAAGAAAAAGGGTTACCAACCTGTGTACCAGAACCCTGTGCATGAATGACTAGAATCACTAACCGGCTACTTTACTATGTGCGTGCGAAAGATAAAGGGCTTAATGTGATTGCACTAGAATGAAAGCGGTTGATTTCGAATGAAAAGAATTAGGTTGAGCTATGATAGCATGATCCGTACTGGTTTGCATAGGATGGAGGAATTTGACCATGATCTATGGTTTCGTGTCATCTCTGAATCATTAGTGTCGGAACTTGGTTTCATTTTTCTAATGTAACTCCCCTCAACCACGTACGATTCGAGTCGTGTCGTGTAATTGTGTTAGATTCTTTGCGTTAAAATGATTTTTACTCTATTATTTGCTTGAGGAAAAGCAAAGGTTCAAGTGTAGGGGAGTTTGATAACCTGAAAATGTATTGATTATTTGGATCAATTTACATGAATTTTATTCGCATTTTAATTAATTAAATTACTCTTTATTCGTATTATGTCGTTATTTTTTATGTTTTTAGGAATTTGATGATTACAAGGCATGTGCAAAGAAATTCGAGAAAAGTCAGGCAAATCGTACTCAAAATCCACAAAAGAGGAGCAATTATGCAATTGTGGGGTGTATGGAAAAATATGGGTGCATTACAAGTATAGAGGCCTTGCAAATTAAATAAATAAAAGGAGCAGGCCCATCCCAACACATAAAGCCAACCCAAGGGTCCAAGGGTAACGATCGTTACCACCTGCCACGCGTGCCCTAACGGTCGCGACGAAGCAGGAGACTTCCTCAAAAAGGAACATGTGGCAACTGTCACGCCCTAGCTCAATGGTCCGTAGCGATCGCTACGGAGGAGAAAACGGAGGCGAGAAAATCTCAAAAGCCCAGTTTCCTCAACGCGCCTCCAAGTCTATAAATAGGACTCTAAATCCTCATTTTTCACACTCTTTTTTCTGCTTCCTTTACTGTTACTCTTCCGATTTTTCTAGTATTTATTTTCCTTGCCTTTTACCGATTCCGGTTTATTAGTTTTAGTATTTGCTTTCATTTTCTCGTAGAAATTTCCACATTGGGGATTGTTGCGAACCTTTGCTGATTCTAACCTTACGTTAGAATCGTGCCTTTTTATTTCCTTCATCACATTTAATTTTAAGAGCAACAAAGGGAAGATCTCACCGACCTGTGGGAGACACCTGAAGTTATCCAAATATTTTGCATTTCTATTTTCAGGTTTATTTATTTTATGCCAAAATTGTCTGAAATGCGTGGTTTATTCGAATTGTCTGATATTGTTTATTTTTGTTGCGCTATAACTGAATTATACAACATGCTAGGATAAATTTAGTTATCGGTATGTAAGGTCATATAGCCGATGTGGTTTAGAAACTCCATTCAATTCATTCCGTTTTAAAAGGAATAATTTTCTGGTTTCAATTACTAGTTCTAAATACAAATTGTTTTGTTACAAGAGTAAAATACAGATTAGAAGTTAGGATCAATAAAATGAGAGTTTGAGATAATAACTGGATAGTAGTAATTATGCATCAACTTAAAATACAGTGAGAACGCTTTTAAGTTGATTAGGTTTTTTTTTTGTTTTCAAAAACTATTTTTAAACTCTAATTGAAATAGCGAGAGCACTCACTTAGGTTTGATTGTAGGATCTGAATCAATAAACACGAGAGTGTGAGAAGAGGGTTTTCAAACAAATATTTCCTACTGAAACTGTTTTGATAATTCGAGTCCAAGTCGATGAGTTGCTAAATCCCCGAAGTCCGACCATTACATACTAATATTCCTCATCTGAATCTAAACTAGATTATAATCAGTTAGGTTCCCTAAACCCAATTATTTACATTATTAGCCTTAGATTTATGTAGTAACCTTAGATAATGATAGGTCGACATTTAGTCTCTTGGGAGTCGATAATCTTTAAAGCTACATGCGATAGGACTGTATACTTGTGATCTAGATTCTTTAAGACATATAAAGTCACGATCACCCTCGCTCCTTTTGAACCAGCATTCTACTGCACTAAAGAGTTTGAAACTTGGTGGAAGTCATATTTTGTTACATTCATTGGTGATCCTGACAAAAAATTTGCTGAACTAACTGCAGCTTTTCATTCGTAGGGAAAATCGACCAAATGTAAGGCTATTAATATCAAGCAGATTCAAGCTTTCCAACAATATTTTTGTGTGGTGTATCTACCCAATAACCTTCGTCGGGCCATTTTTGAAGCAGCCCAGGAGCTAAAGGGGAAGGTAATTGACAGGATTCCAAAACTTAAGATTCCTGGTTATGCGAAACACAAATATCTTTACGCACTTCATTTTGGAAAAATCAAATTTCCTCCTTTACCAACTAACCCCTTGGCTTTGGATTTTCGCCCGCCTATCCCTGGCCGGTGGTATAGCTCTTGATCGAACATACAAAATGCTTATAATAAAAGGGCTGAAAGGGTGGTGCCGACGAAGTATTGGTTATACAACTACCCAGGTTTTCTACATGTTGATCTTCAATATGTTAGAGAACTTGTTGTAGTACCACATGGTAACAGCCCCTGGATAATTTAATTTCCTTTCCATTTCGACTTTTTTATTTGTCTAACTATGCCATTTTTTCTTGTAGCCCTTCATATGGAGGTAGAACCAAAGAAGACCCATGTCGACCAAACTGGTTCGTCGACAACAAAGGTTCGAATTCAACATTTTTGCTAACTATCTTCCTTGACTTGGAACTTCTAACTTGGCCAATACTTTTGCAGATTGTTCCTGACCACACACCCTTTGAAGATGAACCCATTCTTCTTCACTCAAGAAAGATGATTCTTCTGTAGGTGTATTTGTATATTTCCTATTGTTTCCATTATTTTTATGGATTACCTTGTTACTAACATTTCCCTTATCTATTAGAGTCAAAAATGCTCAACGAATTTGACTGCTCCCTCTGAGAAATCCAAAAGGTCCAAGAAGGACAAACACCATACTTTTGAGAAGACTGAGGTATGTCTTGTTGACTTATGTTTCATTTTCAAGTAAAACAATAACTTCAAATTGCATCTTCTTTTTTGATACTTAGCCATCACCTGATGTTCAGTCCCCTCAACACTCCCATAAATCCAAAATCCACGAGAGTAAGAAGGATTCCTCTGCTGAAGACAAGGTGGCGAAAAAGAAAAGGAAAGAAAAGGAACCTGTGACCCAGGAACCTAAAGTAAAGGTCGGCTCGAATCCCGCTGCTAAATTAGTGTAGCCAGACAATGTTGAAATCCCTCTTGTCACAAAAAGGAGAGGCAAACTGATCATGGCTGAAAAATCCTGAAGCTAACCTAGATTTAGGTGCTGCCACTATAGTGGTAAACACGGCCATTGTCACTGCAACTCGTACCCCCAGCACTGATAAAGTTCACGATCCAATCGGGGACATTGTTGATGCATATGCTGGGAAGGATGAGCCTGTCGATCATGATCCATTCTTTGTTGGATTTATCTCACTAATATCTTTTCTTGTTTTCTCTAGGTTGATGTTTATGGCCAACAACAAAGTATGGCCGAATACACTCCTTTGTTAGAGGCTTCTTCACCTCACCATCATGAACATATTGACATCGTCGCTGATGAGTTTATTGACCTGACTGTTCCGGCTACTCTTAGTGACTCTGACTCAGTCACTAGTTCTGCCAAACATAAGGGTTCTAGTTCGACTAGCTCTGACTCTAGTATTTTAGGTTCCTTGCAGGATTCAGAGGTAAATATGTATGCCTCCACTCCCCAAAATCTTCCTCCTCCTGAAGGTGCACCTCAAATTTCTTTGGAGAAAAAGAAGGTCGACTCACCTACACCAAAATAAATGGTGATTGAGCCTTCCGTTGTAGAAGCAATAGCCAGGCTACGCAGCTTCTTGAACTCTCGCACTCTTTCTTCCGACTTTGACCAATCTCAAGCTCATAATGACAAACTAGGACCTGAGGCAACCAAGGTGAAAAAGTTAACGGCTAAAATTTGAACTTATGCTTTAAATCCTGAGTTGCCTTAATTGCTTCATACTGATCCAACCATTGGCCCAGATATTTCAAATGCTCCCGCTCAATTGAAGAATCTTGATATTTCTAAATCGGCTAGGTTCATGATGACAGCATCCGAAAAACTCTTCGTCCCTATGCTCAAAAATATTGAATCTATGAGGGAACATGAGCAGCTAGTCGAGTCGAAGGAGTCCTTTTGATAACACTGAGGCACATTGCATTTTTGACTCAGATTACACATTAGTAACTATAGTTTTTATTATCTTTCCCGCTTTATGCATGATTTTTCTTCCCTTTTCAGATACCCAGCTATTTCGGAGCCTTCCTGCGAAAAATGGAGCAAATCGGCCAAGAAATCAAGTTTCCAAGCCATTTTTACACGTGGCGGTCAGTATAGTGGCCGCCATAGAGGACTTCATGACATGTCAAGGACTCAACCTCCCTCAACTTCCATCTTCCCACGATCTTTTTTCATTTGTTCATGTGCGTGGGAACCATGGCTTGGTGGCGGGCGCCATGCTTGCTTTGGTTTTCCCGCCCAAAAGGGAGTTGAGGGGCATTCTCGCAATTGCTTCGGTTTTTGTATTTTTATAAATATGAGTTTTCAATTTAGTGTATTTTCATCCAAGCTTAGTTACAAACTTAAGCCATATACTATCAGTCTTGTAAAGCGATAAACTCCTCACAACGAAGGGTTATTGCACTATTGATCAAGTCTGTAATCGAGTTTGGATCACTTGGGTAGAAGTTAATCCTGCCGCCATTTTCATTTCCAGTCGCATTTATTTCCATTTGTACCTGATTTAAACCCTGCATTTTAGAGCAGGTTTCTATTTACAAATCTCACTTTTACTTTATTTATTTCATCGCACTTGCATTTCTTTATTCATTTTCTCGCACTTGCACTACTTTATTTATTTCATCTGCACCTGCTTACTTTATTTATTTTCTTGCACTTGCTTTACTTTATTTACTTGTTTATTTCTAGAAAGTGATTCTAAAACTATTTATGAAAGCGCGTCGTTCATTGGTTTAAGATCCGGTTCCTTGAGCAAAAGTCGGAAAACCTTTTTAAGTTAGACTTTCCAATCAAAATAACTTTTCAATTGAGTCTAGAAACTATATTTCTTAAAAATAGGTTTACTACTTTAACGCAATACACGCCTTTTTATAAGTGAAAATAAGAGGGATTGATTAAAGAGTAAACTCGGTTCTGAATACGCGAAAGTGACAATTCCTGTTAAATTAGTTCTTTTCATGAGTAGAAAATATTGCCCCACAAGTAGTTCTATTTAGAAAAAATTAGGAATTGTCTAACTGTTGTGAATTATATTCGAGCCTGTCTTTTATTTTGAATTCTTTATCTTTAATCATTTACTTTCACTACACACTCTCAAACACTAATTTGATCCGCCTTAGATAAACATCATAACAATAGACATCGATAGCTTGACGATTGATCTGTGTGGACTCGACAATCTTTTATATTACTCTGACGCGATTCGTACACTTGCGAAACAACACATCACCTCTGTGAGGGAAAATTTGGACATAGTGGTGAAGGAAAACAAAGAAATCACTGAGATAATGGAAATTATTGAAGAGAAACAGTGAGAACTGAACCCTAAACAAAAGAGAGTTGCTGAAATACGCACCCAAATTGTTATTCTAAACAAGGAATTGGAATCCATTACCGCGCAAGAGGAAGAGATCACTATGTTTATCAACCCTTCTCAAGAGCAGGTTAATAAGATTTCCTTCGACGTTGTCGCCATGAGCAATGTAATCTCTTTTGTCGAAATAAAGATTTCAGTACTTAAAGCTCAAGCAGAAAGTTTTGGCAATCATGTTGTGCGCCTCCAAGGGGATCTGCGGTCTTTCCAAAACAAGTTTAAGCACTTTTAATCATTGCAACAATCATATCATGATTTCTTTTATGTAATATCTGAACAATGGCTTTAAGCCACTTTTATAATGTAATATTTTTCTTTTATGCCTTATATATCTCTCTGTTGCACACACTTTTATGCATGCTTTTAATTTTGCTGCTTTCAAATAAAATTTTCTCCATCTTATTTGTTCGACAAATATTTATTCCATCGAAATTTTGACTTCTTGAAGGATAGGTTTATACTTCTTCAAGTACTTACCATTTCCCCTTAAGATGCGTCGATCTGGGGCTAACTCTTCAAGCTCATAGTCATTATTGGAAAAAACTTGTATCACCTTGAAACAATCGGTTGAACATCATCGGATAACTATATCAATAAAGTCGCCATCGAACGTTTTTTATCTCGCAAAAGGAAAAAGGTAAACATATCGAGAAAACCTGAAAGGGATAAGACATGGTCTTGCGACCGAAAGATAGGGTAAGGGAGCCTATTACACGAGGGGAAGGGATTAGCACCCCACACGCCCGTAGTACTCTACGGTATCCACTTCTATTTTTTATCTAATGGGTGTGTTTATATATATTCACTTCTTAATGACTACAATGCATGTGAAAGAATGAAAATAAAGAAAACACATGGAAAAGAATAAAGTATTCACAAAGTTTGCTCTATCGAGCCCCGTGACAAGATTCCTACATGTTCCCTCGTGCAATGGGAAAGTCAGACCGTCGTAGTTTGGCTCACTTGTTTTGGTGGGTTTAGTGTTTTTTAAGGAACAGTGCGGGTGAATCACGTCCTTTCTAAAAAGGTTTTTAAATAATGCGGGTGAAGCACATCCTTTTGGAAAAAGTTTAGGAACAGTGCGGGGGAAGCACATCCTTTCGGAAAAAGGTTTTAAACACAAAAAGAAAACCCGTATGCGAAAAAGATTTGCATTGGTTGGTTGCTTTTACCTTGAAAAAGGATTTTGAACCATTATTAAGTGTTTTGATTTTCAAAAGAAAAGAAAACAAGTTTTAGTTTTATTACATGCAAGGATGCAAAAGAAACTAGAAAACAAGAAAGGGAAACTAACTAGTTCTACACCTAATGTTATCATGCAAAGACGGCCCTATGGTTGAGGATAAAAGTCGAAGCTCGAAGTCTATCCTAACCGAGCAAACCTGGGGAAACTATCTTATATCCATCTTGGTTGTAAAACCAAGGGATTCAAAGGGATGAAGCAATCAAGTGCTTTGGCAGAAGCACACAAGTGATGTAATGCACAAACAAATGTCAGAGAAGTGCAAGAGAAGGGGGTTGTCCCTTAGCCTACAACAGCAAGCCGAGGGCTGGAAGCAACTAGGAACCAACACATCCTGACTCCCGTGAGTGGTATCACCACATGACATGAATTGTCAAGTCTTAAGAGTAAATAATGTGAGCTCTGTAATAAATGTGAACCCCAGGAAAGCGTGGAGAGTCAGAATAGGGAACTCTTGCCACTTTTATTATTGACTCGATAAAGGAAGAAACACGATTTGTGTGTGCTGAGTTGACACATACTAGAACTGTGCGGGGGTTGATTGCGGACCCTTTCCACGTGCCCATCATATCATCATCATATAGCAGGAAATATAAAAAGCGGGACTTTGCTTGATGGTGTCATGTCAAGTTGCCTAATCACTTTTGACCTATGCAAGCATAAATGTAAACACTTACTGAGAATTACCTCCCTATGCACGGTGAAAGAATTTTAAATAAACCAAACACAATTAGCACACAATTTGCAGAATGCCTAGCTACAAGTCTTTAAACAGGAACTTTGAGCCCAACGCTCCTATCCTAATCATAGCAAAGAAAGAGGTAAACCCATACTTCTCATGATATCTAGGAAAGCTGTAAAAGAATGCGATAAACAAAGTATAACTAGTACCAAACGGATAATAAATCCGAAGAGAACTGCGAGCTAAAAATACTCCAGAAAACTTCGAGTAAGTTGCCATCAACAAAGCAATAATAATAAATAGCTTGATCAATACAATCCACAAGGTGATATCGTGCAATATGTGCGTGTAGCAAACATGCCCTCACAATAATCGGAACATCTGTACAAAGGTACAAATCCAGACAAAATAGTAGAATATATGTTTCTCGTAATATGAGAAAACACAAAGCAAAGTGCATTGAAAACACAAGCAGAACCACGGGAGAAGTGCTAACCACGGGAGAAGTGGTATGTTAGTGTATCAAGATTAGGTACCTAACCAAAATATCCTCAATGTACCTTGCACAAGTCAACAAACACGTCAGAATATAATTGCATACTCACATCGCAAGTCAAAGTATGATCCAAATGCAAAGAAATGGAATGTGAACATGTATAGCAACATGAGAATGGAAAATCAGGTTGCCACGCACACATAATGCAAAATAACCCATGAGCGATATCAAATCGAGCTATATCCATCATAATAGTCCTCAAATGAACCGCTAAACATGGCTAGAGACTAAGAGAAATTGGAGACCAAAAAATATACACAAGAATGGCCTACAATGCATAATTCACAAAGGAATCAAGGCATGAAGTATAAATTCCTAATATGGGGCAGCAACTACACATCCTAATGCTTACCTAAGCATCTCTAAAAGGTAGAGGAAAAGATTGCCAAGTAAACATGCAAGAGGAACCTAGAGGAACTATACAAGTATTAAACTAGTTCCTAAGAATTACAACGCTAAAGAGTTAGACTTAAAATTCTACTTACAACACAAAGGTAAGGTTTACATTAAGCTACAATTAAATGGAAACAAATATCCTAAAGTTTCTAAGAAACATACGGTATTATACTCTAACAATTAATCAATTCAAATGACAAAAGGGAAACATGCTTTTAAACATCGCTACATAATCGAAACTTGAAAATTAAGTAACTATTGAGTTAAACTAAGTATGGAACTCCACAAGTCAGTATCTAATTCACATTCAATGATCTCAAACAAAATGTACAATAAAAATCATGGTTGAAGCAAAACTATGCACAAAACTAAGTCAAAACGATCAATCGTCGCTCTAAGGATCAACTATCATGGTACCCTTATCATACGACTCAATTATGAATTTTAAGCTAAGGTATCAACCACCTAAACATGTCAAAATGTCAATAAAGATGTTAGTTGAGGGTTAGAACAAGCATTATGCATCGTACGCAAAATATTGACTCTTAACTAGGTGAACTAGTAAATAATTATGTATCTTTGTATCATGCAAAAGACAAAATGGATGAAGACCTAAATAAATATAAAAAAATATAAGAAAAATTCCTAAAGACTCCTAATACATGATAGAATCATAATATTAGTTTTAGGAATTTTAATTGTTAAGAAACGATCAAAAATTGCATCAAAATGCGAAGCGTTATAGAAATAATCGCTTCCAAACATGTTATCGTAAAAAACAATTAAAAATGATTGAAATTTAATTTCAAAAATTCCCAAAAAATATGGAAAAATTCCTATGGGTCTATAAGGCCGGGAATCTAATTATTCAAATTTTTATTATCAAGAAACAATCGAAAAAACCACATCGAAATGTGCACGTTATCACGGAACCAATCGTTTCTCAACATATTGTAAAAAAGTCAATTAAAAACTAATGAAAATTTATTATAAAAATTCACAAAAAATATCAACAATATCCTAAGTCGTTAAAATATCAAAAACTTATTTTTATGCATTTTTTACAAGTCGATAGAATCGAAATCGGCTGCGACATTGAATATGTATTAAGTCTTTGCTATATCACCTACAATATGAAAAAATGGGCCTAAGATGGGGAATGTGAACATGAACTCGTTAAGCCCGTATATTGATACATACTCACAATAAAAATAAAATAAAAGAATCATAATATATTTCTATTAAACCTAATGTGACATTTTATTATGGTACACAACATTCATCAATTGGTCCATTTATTTATAATCACTACAAGGCAGACCAAATCGACCATGGCGAATACGATGGTGGTGTCCGTTTGGCCTAAAAGTTCCTGTATCGGCCGGTTCGAAGCAAACAGTTCAAAAAACCCTAACAATGGCAAAACGCGATTTGGACGTTCAAGATCATGAACGATGGCCCAGATCCTGTCTATGATACCTCATGATCATGTTAGAATGGCTAGTTTTGATTAAAACACACAGATATCAAAAATTCGAAATCAAGAAAAATATGAATATGTATGTTCATGTATGGCTCGATTCAGGCAGATTTACCCATGGTTTGTGATGTGTACTTACTCAATCTTACCTCAGGAACACAATGGAATGATCAAGAGTGGCTGGAAGTGGCTGGAAAGACAAATTCGATTTTTGCCAACTTTGAGAAATTTTTGAGAAAATAGGGTTGCTTCAAGAGGCTAGGGTTTCGTCCCTTGGTCTTGTGAATGTCTTGTGTATTTATAATGCAAGAGATTTGATCAAAAAGAAAGAAAAAAGATATGCTCTTGAATGCAAAATATTTTCTCTTTCAACTTTTATCAAATCTTTCCAAAATTTGATTTTTTTTCCTCCTTGCATGAGCTATCACGAATTTGGCATGTTTTGTGGGCTTCCTTGGTCCTCAAGCTTGATAAAAATCCAACCCAACTTAAATCATACCTTGTTTTCATATTTTATTTAATTTAAATTTGAATTAAATGCTTTTAAATTCAAAAATAAATCAACAAAATAGAAAGAGGTCATGGAAAGGCATCAAGAGATCACAAATAATATTATGATCAAGTTTGGATCATAAAATTATAGGCCCATTTGGAAAAAATTGGATTTTGTCAGATATTTTTCTTTGTGCAATTCTTCAAAAATGTTCAACTTGTACAAGGTGTATTTTGCTCAATTTTCAACATTTTAGGGTGTTCTGGACTTTTTAGAAAGCTCTGGATGTCCTCTAAACAAACTCTTTGGTCTCATCTCAATTGGAGTTTCCATGCTCAAAAAAACTTCTTTACAAAAAGTTGACTTTTTGTTGACTTTGAAAAGGACCTGTAATGTTTTGATCCATATCTTCAAAATGAAGCATTTTCTGACCATGCTTGTGAGACATGAAGTTGTAGAGAATTGAATTCTCTTCAAAATGAGAGGTGGCGGAAAAATTTCTGATAAAGTATGAGAAAGTTATGCTCAGCCAAAGTTCAGTTGACTTTTCCTTAGAAAACCCTAATTTGGAAAGTTTGACTTTTGAACAAATCTTGAGTTTTCTTGATGAATCATGATCAATCCTTGATCAAATGATAAATGTAACTTCAAAATATGGATGTTGACCAAAAATCATGAAGTTTGACTGTATGTTGACCACAGTTGACTTTTTGTCCAATACAATTGATTTTCAACCATCTGAGCAATTGTTTGAGGAAACTTGACTTGTAAGGCTTGAAACTTGACATAGAAATTCTTTGAAGCATATGAGGAGGCATGATGACCATTGGAGATGTTGGAAGTCCATCTTGATCTGAGAATTGTCAAACCCTGGTTAGGGTTGATTGCCTAGGGGAAGGTTTATCTGATCACCCTTGAGGAATCCTTGAGTATGGATGTATGGAATGTTTTTGAGAAGTAGGAGGGAAAATTTTGGGGTATGATAGTACGGCACTCCCGAAAGGATTATCACAGATAACGGTACCAATCTCAACAATAAAATGATCATCGAACTCTGCATGCAGTTCAAGATTAAGCATCACAACTCTTCTCCATATCGGCCTAAGATGAATGGCGCAGAGGAAGCCGCCAATAAGAATATCAAGAAAATCATACAGAAGATGAAAGTGACTTACAAGGGCAATCCGTGGGTAAAAGATTTTGCTACGGACCAAAACCGTGGCTAAAAGTTTAAATATTTGAACGTAGAAGATGAAGTTCTTCGCGCGTGTTTTCAATTTGGTTTTCAGAAAAATTGTTTCGCTTATATTGTTTTTGTTCCATAATGCTAACACCAAATGCAGGTTGGTCCAGTGGCAAGCAGCACGCGCGTTGAAGGAAAAGGCTTGGGTTCGATCTCTGGCTCTATCACCTATTTTTTACACTTTGGCAAAACTAACTCTATTTTCTATTTCTTTTCATATTTTCTTCTTAATTTAATTTCTTTTCAAACAATTTTCTAATGCATTAAAAATCACCAAAAAGATATTTCCTTTTTGCATTTAGGATAGAAAAATGTTTATTTAATTTTTGACATAAAAATTAATATTTTTGCATGCATATTTTAATTAATTGTTAATTAACCATAAAATTGACTTTTAATTGCTTTTCCTTATTAAAACCAATCCATAAAATTCCCAAAAAATTGCTCTATCATCTAATTAGGATTACTAACCTAAAAACTTTTTCCTAACTCAAAAATCTTTTTTTTCCTAACATATTTTCCCTTATGCGAATTTCTTTTCTTTTCCCGATTATTACGTATCTGCTTCCAGGTTGTAATAATTTAGGACAATTTTCTCGCATTTCTTTTTTCCAATATTATGTAACTGCTCATGGGATGTAATAGCTTAATTAGGATTTACTTTCTGCACTCCTATATTATGTAACTGCCCCAAAGCCATGTAATAGCATAGGATTTACTTTCCGCACTTTACTTTCCGCAATTTACTTTCCGCACCCATATAAACTGCTAGTAACTATGCGTGTATGGCAAGATAAAAATGAACATAGATCACTTCTAATTCCAAGATAATATATCTGAATTTAACACACTCTCTTCACACATGCACCCCCTAGGCTATTCTCTCTCGTTGCCTTTCGAATAAATGGTCAAGTCCCTCGAACGTAGAGGTATCCTAGCACCGTTGCCTACAAACATATAATCATAGTCCCTTCGATACAAAGATCATAGTCCCTCGACGTGCCCTACGAATACATGATCTCATCCCTCGATTGTTGCCTATGAAAAGTGATGATCGTCCCTTCGAATGTGCTAGGATACTCCTACAAGTTGCCTTCTATGACCATCCGATGTCCCTTCGAATGTCCCTTCACATCCAACAAATAGGGTTACCTACCAACTAATGGTATGGATAACACTATTCTAAAAGAAAGTAAAATAACACGAAAACGACCGTTCTGAGTAGATAATAAGACTTTTAGTTGCTTGCTCTATCAAAATACTTTTCAAACCTCACACTTTTGTCAAAGTTAAAACACTTTTCAAAAACGAAAGATTTCCAAACACTTCGTATACATTCCAGCGTGAATCATTACGAAGTCAAAGCGAAATTCCTTTTCAAAACATTTTTCAAATACACCCACAGAAAGAAATTTTTAAAGATGAGCTAAAAGCAACTAAGAGCCCGTAGATAACTACGGATGGAAAGGGGTGCTAATACCTTCCCTTTTCATAACCTTCTCCCTTACTCAGAATCTAACGAAGGTCTTTTTCTGTTCTTTTCACCCTCCCTTAATTAGATAAAAGAAAAGTCGATGGAGACTCTTGCTATCCGCAACATATGCGATCAAAAGCAAAACAAATTCCAAAGTCAGTTCTCCCACCGTATTACACCAAGTATACATGCAAGAGGAATCTAGAGGAACTATACAAGTATTAAACTAGTTCCTAAGAATTACAGCGCTAAAGAGTTAGCCTTAAAATTCTACTTACAACACAAAGGTAAGGTTTACATTAAGCTACAATTAAATGGAAACAAATATCCTAAAGTTTCTAAGAAACATGCGGTATTATACTCTAACAATTAATCAATTCAAATGACAAAAGGGAAACATGCTTTTAAACATCGCTACATAATCGAAACTTGAAAATTAAGTAACTATTGAGTTAAACTAAGTATGGAACTCCACAAGTCAGTATCTAATTCACATTCAATGATCTCAAACAAAATGTACAATAAAAATCATGGTTGAAGCAAAACTATGCGCAAAACTAAGTCAAAACAATCAATCGTCGCTTTAAGGATCAACTAGCATGGTACGCTAATCATACGACTCAATTATGAATTTTAAACTAAGGTATCAACCACCTAAACATGTCAAAATGTCAATAAAGATGTTAGTTGAGGGTTAGAACAAGCATTATGCATCGTACGCAAAATATTGACTCTTAACTAGGTGAACTAGTAAATAATTATGTATCTTTGTATCATGCAAAAGACAAAATGGATGAAGACCTAAATAAATATAAAAAAATATAAGAAAAATTCCTAAAGACTCCTAATACATGATAGAATCATAATATTAGTTTTAGGAATTTTAATTGTTAAGAAACGATCAAAAATTGCATCAAAATGTGAAGCGCTATAGAAATAATCGCTTCCAAACATGTTATCGTAAAAAACAATTAAAAATGATTGAAATTTAATTTCAAAAATTCCCAAAAAATATGGAAAAATTCCTATGGGTCTATAAGGCCGGGAATCTAATTATTCAAATTTTTATTATCAAGAAACAATCGAAAAAACCACATCGAAATGTGCACGTTATCACGGAACCAATCGTTTCTCAACATATTGTAAAAAAGTCAATTAAAAACTAATGAAAATTTATTATAAAAATTCACAAAAAATATCAACAATATCCTAAGTCGTTAAAATATCAAAAACTTATTTTTATGCATTTTTTACAAGTCGATAGAATCGAAATCGGCTGCGACATTGAATATGTATTAAGTCTTTGCTATATCACCTACAATATGAAAAAATGGGCCTAAGATGGGGAATGTGAACATGAACTCGTTAAGCCCGTATATTGATACATACTCACAATAAAAATAAAATAAAAGAATCATAATATATTTCTATTAAACCTAATGTGACATTTTATTATGGTACACAACATTCATCAATTGGTCCATTTATTTATAATCACTACAAGGCAGACCAAATCGACCATGGCGAATACGATGGTGGTGTCCGTTTGGCCTAAAAGTTCCTGTATCGGCCGGTTCGAAGCAAACAGTTCAAAAAACCCTAACAATGGCAAAACGCGATTTGGACGTTCAAGATCATGAACGATGGCCCAGATCCTGTCTATGATACCTCATGATCATGTTAGAATGGCTAGTTTTGATTAAAACACACAGATATCAAAAATTCGAAATCAAGAAAAATATGAATATGTATGTTCATGTATGGCTCGATTCAGGCAGATTTACCCATGGTTTGTGATGTGTACTTACTCAATCTTACCTCAGGAACACAATGGAATGATCAAGAGTGGCTGGAAGTGGCTGGAAAGACAAATTCGATTTTTGCCAACTTTGAGAAATTTTTGAGAAAATAGGGTTGCTTCAAGAGGCTAGGGTTTCGTCCCTTGGTCTTGTGAATGTCTTGTGTATTTATAATGCAAGAGATTTGATCAAAAAGAAAGAAAAAAGATATGCTCTTGAATGCAAAATATTTTCTCTTTCAACTTTTATCAAATCTTTCCAAAATTTGATTTTTTTTCCTCCTTGCATGAGCTATCACGAATTTGGCATGTTTTGTGGGCTTCCTTGGTCCTCAAGCTTGATAAAAATCCAACCCAACTTAAATCATACCTTGTTTTCATATTTTATTTAATTTAAATTTGAATTAAATGCTTTTAAATTCAAAAATAAATCAACAAAATAGAAAGAGGTCATGGAAAGGCATCAAGAGATCACAAATAATATTATGATCAAGTTTGGATCATAAAATTATAGGCCCATTTGGAAAAAATTGGATTTTGTCAGATATTTTTCTTTGTGCAATTCTTCAAAAATGTTCAACTTGTACAAGGTGTATTTTGCTCAATTTTCAACATTTTAGGGTGTTCTGGACTTTTTAGAAAGCTCTGGATGTCCTCTAAACAAACTCTTTGGTCTCATCTCAATTGGAGTTTCCATGCTCAAAAAAACTTCTTTACAAAAAGTTGACTTTTTGTTGACTTTGAAAAGGACCTGTAATGTTTTGATCCATATCTTCAAAATGAAGCATTTTCTGACCATGCTTGTGAGACATGAAGTTGTAGAGAATTGAATTCTCTTCAAAATGAGAGGTGGCGGAAAAATTTCTGATAAAGTATGAGAAAGTTATGCTCAGTCAAAGTTCAGTTGACTTTTCCTTAGAAAACCCTAATTTGGAAAGTTTGACTTTTGAACAAATCTTGAGTTTTCTTGATGAATCATGATCAATCCTTGATCAAATGATAAATGTAACTTCAAAATATGGATGTTGACCAAAAATCATGAAGTTTGACTGTATGTTGACCACAGTTGACTTTTTGTCCAATACAATTGATTTTCAACCATCTGAGCAATTGTTTGAGGAAACTTGACTTGTAAGGCTTGAAACTTGACATAGAAATTCTTTGAAGCATATGAGGAGGCATGATGACCATTGGAGATGTTGGAAGTCCATCTTGATCTGAGAATTGTCAAACCCTGGTTAGGGTTGATTGCCTAGGGGAGGGTTTATCTGATCACCCTTGAGGAATCCTTGAGTATGGATGTATGGAATGTTTTTGAGAAGTAGGAGGGAAAATTTTGGGGTATGATAGTACGGCACTCCCGAAAGGATTATCACAGATAACGGTACCAATCTCAACAATAAAATGATCATCGAACTCTGCATGCAGTTCAAGATTAAGCATCACAACTCTTCTCCATATCGGCCTAAGATGAATGGCGCAGCGGAAGCCGCCAATAAGAATATCAAGAAAATCATACAGAAGATGAAAGTGACTTACAAGGGCAATCCGTGGGTAAAAGATTTTGCTACGGACCAAAACCGTGGCTAAAAGTTTAAATATTTGAACGTAGAAGATGAAGTTCTTCGCGCGTGTTTTCAATTTGGTTTTCAGAAAAATTGTTTCGCTTATATTGTTTTTGTTCCATAATGCTAACACCAAATGCAGGTTGGTCCAGTGGCAAGCAGCACGCGCGTTGAAGGAAAAGGCTTGGGTTCGATCTCTGGCTCTGTCACCTATTTTTTACACTTTGGCAAAACTAACTCTATTTTCTATTTCTTTTCATATTTTCTTCTTAATTTAATTTCTTTTCAAACAATTTTCTAATGCATTAAAAATCACCAAAAAGATATTTCCTTTTTGCATTTAGGATAGAAAAATGTTTATTTAATTTTTGACATAAAAATTAATATTTTTGCATGCATATTTTAATTAATTGTTAATTAACCATAAAATTGACTTTTAATTGCTTTTCCTTATTAAAACCAATCCATAAAATTCCCAAAAAATTGCTCTATCATCTAATTAGGATTACTAACCTAAAAACTTTTTCCTAACTCAAAAATCTTTTTTTTCCTAACATATTTTCCCTTATGCGAATTTCTTTTCTTTTCCCGATTATTACGTATCTGCTTCCAGGTTGTAATAATTTAGGACAATTTTCTCGCATTTCTTTTTTCCAATATTATGTAACTGCTCATGGGATGTAATAGCTTAATTAGGATTTACTTTCTGCACTCCTATATTATGTAACTGCCCCAAAGCCATGTAATAGCATAGGATTTACTTTCCGCACTTTACTTTCCGCAATTTACTTTCCGCACCCATATAAACTGCTAGTAACTATGCGTGTATGGCAAGATAAAAATGAACATAGATCACTTCTAATTCCAAGATAATATATCTGAATTTAACACACTCTCTTCACACATGCACCCCCTAGGCTATTCTCTCTCGTTGCCTTTCGAATAAATGGTCAAGTCCCTCGAACGTAGAGGTATCCTAGCACCGTTGCCTACAAACATATAATCATAGTCCCTTCGATACAAAGATCATAGTCCCTCGACGTGCCCTACGAATACATGATCTCATCCCTCGATTGTTGCCTATGAAAAGTGATGATCGTCCCTTCTTCGAATGTGCTAGGATACTCCTACAAGTTGCCTTCTATGACCATCCGATGTCCCTTCGAATGTCCCTTCACATCCAACAAATAGGGTTACCTACCAACTAATGGTATGGATAACACTATTCTAAAAGAAAGTAAAATAACACGAAAACGACCGTTCTGAGTAGATAATAAGACTTTTAGTTGCTTGCTCTATCAAAATACTTTTCAAACCTCACACTTTTGTCAAAGTTAAAACACTTTTCAAAAACGAAAGATTTCCAAACACTTCGTATACATTCCAGCGTGAATCATTACGAAGTCAAAGCGAAATTCCTTTTCAAAACATTTTTCAAATACACCCACAGAAAGAAATTTTTAAAGATGAGCTAAAAGCAACTAAGAGCCCGTAGATAACTACGGATGGAAAGGGGTGCTAATACCTTCCCTTTTCATAACCTTCTCCCTTACTCAGAATCTAACGAAGGTCTTTTTCTGTTCTTTTCACCCTCCCTTAATTAGATAAAAGAAAAGTCGATGGAGACTCTTGCTATCCGCAACATATGCGATCAAAAGCAAAACAAATTCCAAAGTCAGTTCTCCCACCGTATTACACCAAGTATACATGCAAGAGGAATCTAGAGGAACTATACAAGTATTAAACTAGTTCCTAAGAATTACAGAGCTAAAGAGTTAGCCTTAAAATTCTACTTACAACACAAAGGTAAGGTTTACATTAAGCTACAATTAAATGGAAACAAATATCCTAAAGTTTCTAAGAAACATGCGGTATTATACTCTAACAATTAATCAATTCAAATGACAAAAGGGAAACATGCTTTTAAACATCGCTACATAATCGAAACTTGAAAATTAAGTAACTATTGAGTTAAACTAAGTATGGAACTCCACAAGTCAGTATCTAATTCACATTCAATGATCTCAAACAAAATGTACAATAAAAATCATGGTTGAAGCAAAACTATGCGCAAAACTAAGTCAAAACAATCAATCGTCGCTTTAAGGATCAACTAGCATGGTACGCTAATCATACGACTCAATTATGAATTTTAAACTAAGGTATCAACCACCTAAACATGTCAAAATGTCAATAAAGATGTTAGTTTAGGGTTAGAACAAGCATTATGCATCGTACGCAAAATATTGACTCCTAACTAGGTGAACTAGTAAACAATTGTGTATCTTTGTATCATGCAAAAGACAAAATGGATGAAGACCTAAATAAATATAAAAAAATATAAGAAAAATTCCTAAAGGCTCATAATACATGATAGAATAAGAATATTAGTTTTAGGAATTTTAATTGTTAAGAAACGATCAAAAATTGCATCAAAATGTGAAGCGCTATAGAAATAATCGCTTCCAAACATGTTATCGTAAAAAACAATTAAAAATGATTGAAATTTAATTTCAAAAATTCCCAAAAAATATGGAAAAATTCCTATGGGTATATAAGGTTGGGAATCTAACTATTCAAATTTTTATTATCAAAAAACAATCGAAAAGACCACATCAAAATGTGCACGTTATCACGGAACCAATCGTTTCTAAACATATTGTAAAAAAGTCAATTAAAAACTAATAGAAATTTATTATAAAAATTCACAAAAAATATCAACAATATCCTAAGTCGTTAAAATGTCAAAAACTTATTTTTATGCATTTTTTACAAGTCAATAGAATCGAAATCGGCTACGACATTGAATATGTATTAAGTCTTTGCTATATCACCTACAATATGAAAAAATGGGCCTAAGATGGGGAATGTGAACATGAACTCGTTAAGCCCGTATATTGATACATACTCACAATAAAAATAAAATAAAAGAATCATAATATATTTCTATTAAACCTAATGTGACATTTTATTATGGTACACAACATTCATCAATTGGTCCATTTATTTATAATCACTACAAGGCAGACCAAATTCCCAGCCACTCATGATATGCCACGTACTTTTAAGTTATCTGAATAATAAAAATAATAATAACAACAAAAAATGATGAAACCTGGTGAGATCGTATTGGTTAATGGGGGGTTAGCATGAACTAGTAATTTGCTATCATGCCTAGGGCACGGCTGAACGTCGCGCGGAAATGCGCAATTTCCGTTCGCCTTCACCGGTAGCTACCTCACCGGAAACAGAGAAACAGATTCGTTGAAGTTGGAACCCGTCGATCACTACTGCTCGATGTGAAGAGGAAAACTTTGACTCTCATCTCAATAATCTTCAGCAAGCGTAAGACAGTTTGAAGATGGGGCAATCGATGATGAAATTCCGGAGGACTTACTTGAACGAAGCTCGCGAGAACGGAGAGGGAAAAGTCTACAGAATCTAGTTCATTGATGATGATGGATGTTAATACTCAAGAACCTTTAACAAATTCTGAGAAATAAACTCAGGCCCCTCGCTTAAGCCTTGGATGTAAGAAGGAGTAGTACGCCATGAAGTGAAGTTCGCTCCAAAATTCCTAATCTCATTCGATTTGTAGCTGAGCATAAACGAACCCTCATCTTGCAGAGAAGAAGATGGTGAGTTCAAGATTATCAAGAATGAATATACAGGATATGATCTTCGAGTTCATGGAGGTGAAGAACGAGAGAAAGAAAGTCTTGTTATGCCTTACGGCTACGAGAAGAAAGATGAAGGTTGTTATGGAAGTTTTATGTTCCAGTGGAGAAGACTCAAAGTGGTGGGAGCAAAAGTTTGTTACGGTTATGGAACGATGGAAAAGTTTGTTACAATGGTGGATGGTGGTGAATGGATGACGAAGGTGGCGGAATAATAAGAGGGTTGTTCTTGTTTTTGTTAGAAAAAATGGTGGTGAAAAGGAAAGTGTGGTTGTGGAGTTTTTGTTCTCTTTCTGTTACAGTTTGGAGGAAGAGTTCTGAGTAATGAATGGTGGTCAGAAGTTGTTAGGGGTGAGGGTGAAGTTGTTAGGGTGAATGGAGAAGAAAGTTAGTTATAGAGAGAAAAAATGAGGGTGGTTATGGTGTGATCATCTTCAGTGAGCGAGTGAGGAGGGGTTTTTATTTTCTGCTATATGAAGGAGGAAAAAGAAAGTTTTTGGTAGTTGGATCAGTTTGTTTATGTTGGATGAGAGAATGCTAATTACATCCAGAACATTATTATGACACATGATCGCGTAGCTGCCTTCGAAGTCGTTTAACTTGAGCCATGGGCCTTTTTTTGATATGATGCAAATACCAAAATTGGATAGGAGTCCACATTGATGAACAACTATCGTGTTTGGAGTTTTTGGATTTGAGGCCTGTAGCATGCTTTAAAATGCCCCAGAAGTTGAAAGAAAGTCAATGGTAAAATGCCGGCAATGTCAGCAAGAATTTCCCGAATGTTTTCTCTTGACTTTAAGGACTTGTGACTCTCGATTCGCAACCCGAATGAATTCGAACTCTTTAGCAAAGTTGTAGCTTGCCGCAAGATGAACAACTCTATATTTGAACATTTTTCAATACGACGTCAATAACCATGAGAAAATCGGACCCGAAGTTGTCAGCTTTACCATATTGACAAACACTCCAAAATATTTCTAAGTGTCGAAAATTGTGAACATAGCAAACTTATATCTTCAGAGCTTCGTAACTTTCGACCCGAGTCCCGAATGAATTTGATTCCTTCGGTAAAGTTGTAGATTTTCGCGAGGTGAACAATGTTTCAGTTGAACATTTTTTTATTCGGAGTTGATAGCCAAGAGAAAATGGAACCTGAAGTCGTCGATCTGGCCATGTGAAAACTTCAGCTAAATTTCACTAAGTGTTGGACTTTGCACACATGATAAATTTATAACTTTCGAGCTTCGTAACTTTCGATCCGAGTCCCGAATTAATTCGATTTCTTCGGCAAAGTTGTAGCTTACCGCGAAATGAACAACTATGATTTAGAACTCAACTTGAATCGATGCTTGGAATCGCGTGTAAAATACCTCCGAAGTCAGGTAGTTGAACATGTTGAAAAACACTCAAAATTTCACTAAGTATAAACTCCAAAAGTTGTGAACATTAAAATTCGGAGCCTCATAACTCAAAATCCAGACATTTTCGGAGAAATCTTCACGGGGACAAATTCGAAGTATGAAATGTTCTCTTTCTAACGATTACCAATTCGCGAGCTTTCGACCATGAACGAATAAGATACAGAGTCAACAACATGGCTCCGGGATCATGGAACTCTTAAAACTTAGAAAAAAATTCTAAGTCCAAGATTACTTAAAATGCAAGAAACCTCGTTTTCTTCCAATTCTTCCGACTTTTCTCAACAAATGATCCCAATTTCTCAGATATCGACTTTTAACCACAATTTTGACCAATAGTCCACCTGGTCAAACTTTGACTTTTTGTTGACTTTTAAATACACGCACTCAAATATGTTTTTATCTGACTGCTCTTAATTTTCTGATGAATCACGTGGATCGATAAGCCATATGCAGATACTTCAAGACTCACAGAAGGCCATAGAATAATTTTGGGCTCAAATACTCGATCGTAACATACTTTGGCTTGAGAACCTTAATCAATATCCACATGATAGGAGGTCAGGACTCTGAAACCTTGATTCTCATGAGATAGTCAACATCTTGTGGATGCACACATCTTGTACATTGAGATAATGCTTGAAATAACAGAACCTCAGATATTCATCTTTTGGGAATCAAACCTCTTCTTCAGAATGGTGTATACTCTCATAATCGAAAAATCCTGATCCCATGGTCAATGTACAAATGATATGCATGTAATGCACCTACTGGTTAAATGTAAGCCAATTATTTATCAAAAAATGAAGAGGGCGAATTTTGGGGTACAACACACCTTAAAAGGTCCTTCCCAATTTGGGGAACATTTTCCTAAGACTCTATCATTTATATCCATAGGTAATATAACTTTCCAAACTAAATCGTCGACGGCAAATACTTTATATTTTACCTTTTTATTATAAGCTCTGGCAACTCTTTCTTTCTGTCTCCTTAATGAATCAAGGGCCAACATCCTTTCTTCATCTAAGTCGACAAGATCATTTGCCATCATATTCTAGTAATCTTCATATGGTATTTCATGTTGTCTTTGGATTTTCATTGATTGAACTTGTACCTCCACTGGTAGCACTACATCATGCCCATATGCAAGTCGAAATGGAGTAGTTCTTGTTGCTTCCTTGGGAGAAGTTCTACATGCCCATAAGGCTTGATCTAGTGTTTTATGCCAATTCCTTGGCTTCTTTCCGACATGCTTCTTAATTACGCCGATTATTACTTTATTGGCAGCTTCGACTTGGCCGTTTTCTTGAGCATAGTAAGGAGTAGAAGTCAACAATTTTATTCCAACTTCTTGCGTAAATTCTTGCATTTTTCGTCTAGTAAAAATTGATCCTTGGTCAGTTGTAATTGTTTCTGGCATCCCAAATCGACACATGATGTGATTTTGTATAAAATTAATGACAGCTTCTTGGTCGACATTTGTTAAGGCTACAACCTTGACCCATTTTGTAAAATAATCAATGACGAATAAAATGTACCTTTGTTGTTTTGATAAAGGTGGTTTTATTTCTCCAATCACATCTAATGCACATCCCCTAAATGGCCAAGGCTTTACAATTGCATGTAATCACTTGCAGGAACATGTTGCATGCCCCCATGCATTTGGCATTCTTCTCGACCTTTAGCAAATTCAATGCAATCTTTCAACATTGAAGGCTAATATACACCTAAATGCGCCAAAAGCCATCTCATTTTGTGTCCAACTTGATGCGCACCACATGATCCACTGTGCACACTTGACATTGCTATATATGTATCACTTTCTCCAAGGCATTTAAGCAACACTCCTTCAGCAGTTTTCTTGAATAATTTATTTTCTATCAAGACATAACTGAGGGCACGATATTTGATCTTTCGATATGTCGACCCCGTAGGGGAATGCAGATAGTCGACCAATGGCTTGTGCCAATCAATTTCTTGCACATTGTCAACAGTTAGAATTTCAAAAATTTTAGTATCTACAGCTCCTAACTTAATAATTGACAAGTTTGAAGGAGATAACAAAGTAGCTCGAACCTTCTTTCTTACCTGAATAGGTTCTTCACTTTGGTCTTTCTTGTATCCTGAAGCTTCTTGTGCTAAGTCATTAGCCTCTTGATTTTCTCTTCGCAGTATATGTCGAATATTCACTTGCTTAAAGTTCTTGAGAAATATAATGGTGATCACAAAATATGTGATTAAGTTATATTTAACACATCTGTATTCCTTTGATACTTGTTTAATCACCAATTCAGAATCTCCCATAATTTCGATGTTCCTTGCCCCCAATTCTAGCAGTAGTTCAAGTTCTGTTATTAAAGACTCGTATTATGCTTCATTACAAGAAAGAATTCCACTAGGAGAAATTATAATTCCTCATATTCCAGGTCCATCTTTATGGCTAGAACCGTCAAAGTATAATTTCCATGGCACTAAATCTACGTACTTTTGGGGCATACCAACCATTGAATGGTCGACAAGGAAGTCTGCCACTACTTTCCCTTTCATTGATTTTAAGGGCATATAAGTCAGAGAGTACTCTGGTAATGCTAAAGCCCACTTACCAATTCGACTATATAAAATTGGTTTGGACAACATGTATTTAATAATATCAAAATGAAAAGACACATACACATCAACAGGCTTTATATATTTCTTTAATTTAATACAAGATAAATACAAGCATAGGCATAATTTTTCTATATTACTATACCTAGTTTTAGGATCATTAAGCATTCGACGAAGGTAATAAATAGGTCTCTCGACACCTTTTTCATCCTCTTAGACTGACATACTTCCTATAGTCGAATCTGAGGCTGCAATATATAACCTCATAGGCCTATGTCTAACAGTAGGTGCTAATATTGGAGGCTTCAGTAAGTATTCTTTGATTTTGTCGAAATCCTATTGATCTTCCCCTTGCCAGACGAAATCCTCATTCTTCAGTCGAAGTAGTGGTGAAAATACTTTAGTTTTTCCACTTAAGTTGGATATGAACCTCCTTAGGAAATTTATTTTGCCCAACAAAAACTGAAGTTCCTTTTTGGTTGACGGAGGCTTGACGTCCATGATGGCTTTGGTTTTGATTTGATTCACTTCTATGCCTTTTTTATGCAACATAAAGCCAAGAAAATCACCTGCCTGCACACAAAAAGCACATTTTAATGGATTCATTTTTAATCCATAATTCCTCATCCTTTTGAAATCCTTTCGAAGGTGTTGCAGATGAGTCGGTTTACTATTCAATTTTATTACAATGTCATCAACATAAATTTTCATGAAATCTTCAATAAAATCATGGAACATAGAATTCATTACCCTTTGATATGTCGCTCCGACATTTTTCAAGCCGAATGGCATGACAACCCATTCATAAGTTCCTAGTGCCCCTGGGCAGTGAAACACCGTCTTCAGCACATCTTCATCTGCAATAAAAACTTGGTTATAATCAGAATAACCATCAAGCATACTTAAATATTCAAAAGCAGCAGCAGAGTCTACCAACATTTCTGCTACACACATAACATATTCATCTTTAGGAGTGGCAGCATTTAAATCTCTAAAATTAATGCACACTCTTAGATTTCCATTTTTCTTAATCGCTGGAACTATATTTTCCAACCAGTCGACATACCTTGCAATTCTTATGAATCTGCTTTTGAGAAGTCTTTCTATCTCCTATTTGACTTTTAACATTATTGCTGGAGCAAAGCGTCTGGGCATCTGCTTCACTGGCTTTTTCCCAAATTTTATTGGCAACATTAATTAGACCAAATCCATGC
The DNA here is from genome assembly GCA_021764765.1 of Vicia sativa. Taxonomy (NCBI): domain Eukaryota; kingdom Viridiplantae; phylum Streptophyta; class Magnoliopsida; order Fabales; family Fabaceae; genus Vicia; species Vicia sativa. Next base: position 75,586,490 of record CM038796.1, on the reverse strand, counting down.
TTAAACCTGGAATTTCATTATAGTCCCAAGAAAAATAATCTTTAAAATCTTTTAATAAAGATATTACCTCAGACTTCAAACTTTGGCGGATCTTGGCGCTGATATATGTTGGTTTTTTATCTCCATTTTCGCCAAGATCTACTTCTTCTAAAGGGTCTTATGGCTGCATCTTTTCTGGCGCCATTTCTTTTTTATCTGGTGGCTTTGGCTCAACAGTCAAAGTAATTCCTTCATCCATAATTTTATTTTTATTGGCTTCGACATCCATATTTTCTTCAGCTTCTAGCGCCGAATTTACTTTATTTTCGACAATATATACCGAAATCCTTTTGAGAGCTTCTAGCTCAAACATCATTATCACAAATGTCTTCCTAGCTTGTCGGCCGGTTTTCACAATATGGATCCTCAAGGGGTTCCACATCCCACATAAAACCATGGGTTTCATGCATCTTTAACGAAACGAATGCCTCATCCAGGTAGGTATATACATATTCAGCAGGTTGACATGGAGAAATGTTCGCTAATTTCTAATGAAATTGCTTTTTGCCGACATTATTCACGTCAGCCATGAAATATCCCTGGTTGACTTCAATATTCTCGATTATGCAATCTTCCCTCCATATCATCAAACGCTGGTGCATAGAAGATGGCACATCTCCTACATTGTGCAGCCATTCCCTTCCAACCAAGAGGTTGTAACTTGGCTTTCCAAGAATTACCATAAATATAGTCGGCCTAGTAATTGAGCCGATAATGATACCAACTTGGATCACACCCATGGTGTTCCTAGTTCTTCCTTCATAGTCTGAAAAGACCATGTTGTGAGATCTAACATCGGTATCATATTTACCGATTTTCTTTAGTAAATGGTGTGGCATGACGTTCACCGTAGCGCCACAGTCTACCAACACCTTGTTGATAGCCACACCTTCGATTTTATCCCTTATTAAAAGAGGCTTCAAATGGCTTTTCATAGCCATGTCGGGCTTCTCAAAGAATGCATCTTGGTTATGAACAGAACCATTATTCATCACGAAGTAGCATGTTGGCTTGTGTAAATCCATCTCCTCAACATCCACATCTGTTGAATCTTCCACATCAATCAAGCGATCATATTCTGCTGGCAGAATTGATACCACATTGACTAAGATGTCTAAACTCTCTTCAGAATCAGACTTAAAGTCATTTGTGGCCTCCTCAGAACACTTAATCATTGGTCGATTGACAAATTCCTTGATTCGTTCTTTGGCAGCAGAATAGGCCTTCATCTTGTATTGTTTCTGATGTCCTGATTTGTTTGCAGCAACCTGCCCAGCAGCAGCTTGCCTCTCAGCTTATTTTCGACGCTGGAAGCGTCTCCATTGGGTCCGAGTCATAGGATTTTTTCCCATGTAATTTTCATAAATGTGGCTTTTTCTTTCGGACTTTAACTCATGTCGGGTAATTAACATCCGACTTTTCTTTGTTTGGATCTCTAGCAATAGCATCATCAGTTGGTGCCCCCATTATCCCTTGAGGCTTGATCCAAGTACCTCTAGGAGCATTTGCTGAAGGAATGTAACTCCTTGGCCTAGCTTGGGAGTTTCCCACAACTTTTCTTGGGTCTCTTGGTGTAGGAAACCTTTGGTTATACAACTTTCCTTTGCCTTTTTCCAACTGCAACCTCTGGAAGTTCTCCGCATCTATTTTGTCGGTCAAAGAACTGCACCCAGGGCACAAGCAAGCTTGAGAACCCTTATTCTTACAGCGATAGAGAAAGTCCAGCAGGTCTTCCTCAGGCCTTGGATACACATAAGCTAAATCAACATCAAGACTCTCTCTAGTACCCTCTTCGACCATCTCATCATCAGGAATACATTAATTTCCACCATGTTAATGTCGATAGTATCGATAAACAAGGCCTCATCTTGCCTAAGAGGGTCAGCGTCAATTTTCATTTTCCAGGCAAAAAATTTCGGTCGACCTTCCTGCAACAATTTCTGAACGAGATCCCTGAAAAGAAAACATTGAGAGGTTGTGTGACCAACATAGTTATGAAATTTACAAAAAAACCTATTTTCTGTCGTTGTTCTAATGGTGGTAATTTAGCAATTGGAGGTACTAAAAATTGACCATCTTTAACTAACAAATCAAAAATTTCTTCACATTTAGTGACATCAAAAGTATAAGTTTTTGCTGGAAACTTTGAATTATTTTTGACAGTGTTTTTCCTTTAGCAGGAAATAGTGATTTACACTCATATGCAGGCCCTTCCCTGGCTTCATTTCAGCCACGTCGACTTCTGCCTCAGTTGGCGAGATATAGTCGGCCTCATAAATGGGATCTATATCATCATAATCTACGTAGGCTACTTTCTCTTTTTTAGTCTTAGCCTTAGTATGTCTGAAGTTTTCTATTCGTAGCCTCTTAAGATGTCGAACTCTATCAGCTAACTGGGACATTCATTTTACAAAGGTCGGGTCGATTTTCTTCCTAATGGAATAATCCAAACCTCCAACAGCCATTTGAACAAGCTCATGTTATGGCACCTGAGTAAAGCATCTTACTTTCAACGACCTAAACCTATTTAAGTAATCTTCGATACTTTCAACAAACCTTCTTTTAATGTTCGACAATTCGACCAAACTAATTTTTGAATGCCCCTCATAAAATTGTTCATGAAAATTTTTTTCCAACTTTGTCCATGAGTCAATCAAATTTGGAGGCAAAGTGGTAAACCACGTGAAGGCTTCCTTAATAAGGGATGAGGGAAAATGTTTTACCCTTAATTTTTCATTATTCGCCATATCCCCAGACTCAGTCAAGTACCTAGAAATATGTTCCGCATTCGACTCCCCAGTTTCTCCCCCAAATTTTGTATACTTAGGAATTTTCCATCCTCTAGGGTTTTCAGTTTGTAAGATATACTCAGACAAAGGGGAAGAGTAGGTTGGCCTTTGAAGTGTGGTATTCATACCTTTCCTAGCCATAATTCTTTCGATAATAGTGGTTAGATTATTTTCTACATCTAGATCTTCTTGTCGAATTTGATCAACAATTTGATCAGCCTCTTGTTGTCGATTCACTAACACCCTAGGTGGGTCGACTACAATATTCCTTTGAGGCACTATCACTTGTCCCTAATGGACAATTTCATCTTCTATTTCCCCCATATCTACTTGACCAGGGGCAGCTAGTCGAACAGGTGGTGCCTGTCGAACAGGCGCTGGGGGAGCACCCAAGAAGTTACACAAATGTGTTAATTGGGAAATCAACTGTCGATTTGTTTCAGTGGACTGCCTATTAGTCTCAGCCGACTCTTGTACTATGGGATTAAATACATTCCCCATTTGATTAGTTAACATGTTAACCAAATCATGGTTATTATCATCCATTTATTTCCTTAAGACCACCACTAAAGTGTTAGTGAGAGGCGGTTGTAACACGGTGGGAGAACTGACTTGTTTGTTTTGCGTTTTATCGCAAATATTGCGGATAGCAAGAGTCGCCATCGAATTTTATTTTATCCAATAAAGGAAAGGTGAAAAGAATAGAAAAGACCTTTGATAGATTCTGGGTAAGGGAGGTAATTATGAAAAGGGAAGGTATTAGCACCCTTTCCATCCGTAGTTATCTACGGGCTCTTAATTGCTTAGCTCACTTTTGTAAATTTTCTTTTTGTTTTTGTGTGATTTGAAAAGTATTTTGAAAAAGTAATTTAAAATTATTTGAAAAAAATATTTCGCTTTCACTTCGTAATAATTATCGATGGAATGTATACGAAGTGTTTGGAAATATTTTGTTTGGAAAATGTTTAACTTTGTAATGATTCTCGCTGAATTGCATACAAAGTATTTGTTTGAAACTATTTTTAAAAAGAGTGTGATGTGTGAAAATCATTTTTTGATTGGAGCAAGCAAATAAAAATCTTATTACCTACTCAGAAAGGGTCGTTATCCATACCATTAGTTGGTAGGTAACTCTATTTGTTGGATGTGAAGGGACAATCATAGGATCATTGTATGGTCATTGAAGGCAACATGTAAGGATACCCTTAGCATTTCGTAGGGACGATCATCACTTATTCGTAGGCAACAACCGAGGGACGAGATCATATATTTGTAGGAAACAACCGAGGGTCATCGAGGGACTATGATCTTTGTGATCATTTTATTCGTAGGCGACTTTGCTAATGGTATCCCTACGTTCGAGGGACATGACCATGTTTATTCGTAAGGCAACAAGAGAGGATACCCTAGAGGGTGTGAGTGGGTACAAAGAGTGTGTTCAATTAAGATATTTATCTTTGAGTTAGGGTTATTCTAAGATTAATTTTAATCTTGCCATACAAACCCTAGTTAGCATACATCTAAGCAATTTAATATTCGTAGGAAAATAAAGTGCGGAAAGTAAATGCGAAAAATAAAGTCCTACGCTATTACATGGCTTTGGGGGAGTTACATAATATGAGGTGCGGAAAGTAAAGGCAGAAAGATAAATTTACGCTATTACAACAAAATTTGCGACCTCTACAGCGATTTCTAATATTTAAATGCAAAATAAAGTAAATAAATTGAAAAAATGTTAGTAAAATTTTTTAATGTTAGGAAAGAACATCTAAACCCTAATTGTTAAAGAAAAATATTTTTGATATTTTTGAAACCGATTTTAGTTAATAAAACCTAATTCTAAGTTAATTAACAATTAATTATGAAAAATAATTTAAATTGTGAGAAAAATAAATTATTTTTATGTCAAAAATTAATTAATTGTTTAACTAACCTAATTCTGAAAATAAAATATTTTTGTAATTTCTTATGTATTTTAGAAAATATTTTAAAAGAAATTAATTAAGAAAAATAAAATAGAAAAGAAATAAGAAAAAAGAGAGAAAATAGGTTAATTGGAAAAATAGCAGAAAAATGGTTGGGGGCGCCAGGAAAGAACCCTTGACCCTGGGGTGAACAAACCAACACGCTGCCATCTGAGCTACCTGTCATTGGTGTTAGTAAGATGAAACAAATGCAATATATAAGAAGAATATTTTCTAAAAATAATTTTGAAACAAATGCGCGCCAAGGGGCTTCGTCCCGAATTCAAATTTTCCTGGGGAATGTACCCACGGCTTTTCCATGGTTAAGGGCTATACCGACGATGCTCGTCTGTAGCTACATCCCTGCAATTTTCAAAATCATAAATATGCAATATAAATTATATTCAGGTATATAGATCAACTGGAAATTGCCTCCTGAATTCAATGGTGCCCTTGGTTTTGGACAATTTTTCCTCTAACCTAATGTCCCTAAATCAAAGGTTCGGAACCCTAGCCATGGTGATTCATGATACATGCGTTTAAACTCAAATCGAACCATCCATATAGCTTACAAACATTATTCTAAGCATGAATATATAATCGAGATAGGTTAAATATGCATATATGATCAAAATTGAATTTGAAAAATATGAGTGCAAATCGTGATTCTGAGATCGTGTTTCAAGAGCTTTTGATTGTTTGTGAAGGGCTGGACTCGATCAGAGGACACCAAGGAACATGATGGAATGCTTGGAACGGCCTAAAATGATGCAAAAACTGGTCTGTAAGTAACTTGAATGGCACGGATTTTTTTGAGCTTTGTTAGGGTTCTTGGAGGCAAAGGTTTCATCCTCTTGTGATCTGAAGGTGTTGTATACTTATAGAGGATTGAAATTAGGTCACGAGATGTGAATAAAATATATTGCATTGAATAGAAAATATTTGATTTTCCAATCTTTCAAATTTGCATCCAAAGCTTCCAATTTTATCTCAATCTCAGGCCAATCAAGTATCTTCGAAATTGACAGATTTCAAAGAGTATCTTGGACCTCAAGAATGCTGAATAATAAGCCTTGCCCTTATTGATTTGATTTTTGCATTTTATTATAATTAAAATTAAATTGAATTAATTCAAAAATAAATAAAATATTTGAAAGCATGACGTGCAATTGGGCTTTAGAATTCCTTGGAAATATTAGAAACAAGTTTGAACCATAAAAATTTAGGCCCATTTGGAAAAAAAATGAATTTGCTTAGCATTTCTCTTCATGTACTTCTTCAAATTTTCCAAACTTGCACAAGTTGTATCTTGCTCAATTTTCAATATTTTGAAGTGTTCTTGGACTTTTTGGAAGGCTCAAGATGTCCTCTAAACACTTCTTTTGGTTTCATCTTCATTGAAGTTTCCATGCTCATGTACACTTCTTTTGAAAAAGATGACTTTTTGTTGACTTTTAGAAGGACCTATAATATCTTGATCCATAACTCTCAAATGAAGCATTTTTTGCCAAAGCTTGTGAGACACAAAGTTGTAGAGAATTTAATTATCTTCAAAATGAGCTTTGGTGGAAAAATTTCTGATAAATTATGTGAAAGTTATGCCTGGTCAAAGTTCTGTTGACTTTTTGTCAAGAAACCCTAATTTTGAAACTTTGACTTTTGATCAAATCTTGAGTTTTCTTGATGAATCATGATCAACCCTTGATGAAATGATGGATGTGACTTCAAAATCTTGATGTTGACCAAAAATGATGAAGTTTGATTGTATGTTGACCATAGTTGTCCTTTTGTCCAATACAACTGATTTTCAACCATTTGAGCAATTGATTGAGCAAACTTGAGTTGTGAGGCTTGAAACTTGACATGGTGATCCCTTGATACATATGAGTAAGTATGATGATCACTTTACTCAATGGAACTCATCCCTAACTTGAGAGAATCAAAACCCTAGTTATGAGTTGATTGCTTGGGAGAGGGTTCATCTGGTTAACCCTTAAGGAACTCTTGAGTATGGAAATGTGGATTGACTAGAGAAATAGGAGGGAAAATTTTGGGGTATAAAAGCGGCACATTGGCTTAGATTCTTTTCCTCTATTTTGGTTGCCTCTATTTTCTCATGGTGCAGATCCTTGTAAATGAGAATTCAGATTTTGGACATTATCTGACACCACTGCTGCATTTGATGTTGACTGATATCCTGGTATCATGGAATACAGCATTCCATAAACAGGTTTTGTAGTGCCAAAATGAGGCACATGAGGGATTTCAGTCGTAGTCATCGTAGGCCCTGGAATCGTCGGTGGAGCCTGTGGAATGGGCGCAGAGACAACAGTCGACACTGGAGCAGTTGGATTGTTTATAGGAGGAAAAGGTGCAACCTGAGAAATCACTGGATCTGTAGTACTTAAAGTTCGTGACGAAATTTCGTCTAAGTTTTGTGGAGGATTAGTCATCCTTGGTGTACGTCTCCTAGTTGGTAGTTTATTATACTCTTTGGTTAAATTCCCACTCCTAAGTTTCGTACACTTGTAACATTTAACATAAAACACTTCGCATTGGTCCCACCAAGTGTGCCAATTTGTTTACTGTGGAAAATGGTAAACAACTGTTGGGCTTCCCAAAGCCCTAAAAACTAAGGGTTACTCGCAAGATCGACCAGTTGATCTTAAGACATATGCTAAGATTTTGAAGATACAGTTGCTCTGTTGAAATCCGTATTACTAGAAACGGTTTTCTAAGACTAAGGGAACAAGTATAAAATCTTTCCACACTATAATTCGAACAACTGACTGGTGACTGGTGACCGACAGAAGGTGTTTTCACGAAATAGACTAACTGACTTGTGACTCGTGACCGACAGAAAGTGTTAAATTATTTACGCAAACTAGAAAATAAGGTAATAAGATTGCTCAAATGTAAATAGAAAGCAAGTAAAGTATTCAAAAAAGACAATTGAAAAGTAAAGAGTTTGCATTGAAATATAAATGGTGATTCACGTACATCAAATACTTCTTCACTCTTTGTTTCCTTACGCTTGGAATTATAGAGTTTTGACAGGTGATTTTAAGTACAAGTGAACACACAATATCTACATCGAAACTACTTATTTATAGTATTTACAAGGTAACTGCCTAGGTACACTATCTATGACACGTTTGAAACTCCAGACAACTGCTCCATTAGATTTTGCCACCTATTTGGCTCTCAATTAGAATATAAACCGATGGTAACTGCTGTTAATTTCGAAATTTAAATCTTCCTGCTTCCAGCTTGCTTCAACGTTGCCTTCTGACAAGACTAACTTATTAGAAATCTTCTAAGTCTTGAAATCCCTTTAGTCGACAAAACCAATATCGACCATTCTTTATCCTCCAACTTTTGGTCGTCTAGTCCAATTTTCCAGCACTTTGTCATTTGGTATCAGATTTTCTCCTTTTGGTCAACAAAGCCCAATTTCGACAATTTGGCTTGATATACCTACTAGCCATAGAATTCTTCAGCTCGACAAAGCCAAATTCCAAATTCTTTAGATAAAAACCCTTATCTCAAAGGATTACCCTTAGCGTATAGGAATATCTTCATTAACTACACGTGCTTGAATACCTTAAGATTTTTCAAGGTAACACTGTTTCACCTTCAGAATCATCAGTCCAAGAAGTAGTCAATCCCTTCTTCTATTTCTTGAGAAATGTGGGATATTCTAGCATCATGTGACCAAAACCTTGACATTCATGGTAATGCGTGGCTTTTCCTTGATTTGGCTTATCCTCATATCTTCCTTTTCTTTGAACCTCACAATTCTTGTTGATGTTATGACAAATGTTCTTAATATTTGGTCGTGACTTCATACTCTTCAGCACCTTATTGAATTTCCTCCCAAGAAGCACAATGGCATTAGAAATTCCTCTGTCATTATCCAGATCACATTAATCCTCTTTATCTTTAGTGTTGGATACAAAAGATATGCTCTTGTTCTTCTTTTTATATCTTTCATTAATAGCTAATTTAAATGTTTAAAGTGACATAATAAGTTCATCAATCCTCAGGTTGCTAATGTTATGAGCTTCTTCAATGACTGACACCTTCATGTCAAATTTCTTAGTTATGGACCTAAGAATCTTGTTAATTCTCTATTTTTGGTATTGACATTATGTTTGGTAAAACTAACTTATCGTAGATATGATTAGTTTATTTCATGTACAAAATATTTTTTTTAATATTATGCAATCTTATGTGGCGCACAAGTTGAAGATTTAAAAAGATTCAAGCTATTTTTATGGAGATTTGTTAGTTTCTAATTATAGAGATAATTGGGGATATTAATGATTGATGTCATATATTTATGGAGATGATTCTGCAACGCCTGACTGTTATCCAACTGATTATGTGAAGCCTAAAATCTAGTTATTGAAAACTATAAATAGAAGGATTTTTCCCTGGTTATTAGTATTTATGTGCTTAATTATGAGCCTCTCAATTATCACGTTGATAAAAGAGTAGGACTATCTTTTGTGTTGTAAGTTCTGTCAATTGTTCCAAAGCTTTTAAGCAGTGGATGATTGTGTGTTTTTGAAGTGTGTACTTTTGTGATTTTCTAAGTATTTAGAATTGATCTGATCACTAGTTGTGATTTGAGGGGGTTTGAGAAGGATCTCATACCTAGGTGAGTCTTAGGTAGAATTTAAAAAAGGGTAGTGATTAACTGAGAAGTTGTAAATGGGGGAGTTTAACTTTGAATTGATATTATTTTAGTTAACTTGATCCCTGGCTTGGTAGCCGTCATAGTAGGTGTTATTGTCACTGAACTGGGTTAACAATCTTGTGTGTTCTTTATTTTTCTGCAATGTGAAAATTGTTTATCATGTTCATTGGTTATTTGCTCAAAGAAAGGTGTCTCAACATCTTTTAGGATATTTGTGGTCTGAATACCGGAATTTCAATTGGTATCAGAGCAGGCATCCTGATCTATCTCTGGATGTGATTCAGGAAAGATACTTTCTGGTATGAATGACATAGATTTAAAATGCATAACTGAACTGATGTTCTAGTATACCATGTCAGAACATCTGTTAAGAAAATAACAACAACATATATATATATATATATATATAGTCATGATACATTGAAACCATGTGTAAATCTAAATGACTTGCAAATAATCTCAACTGTTAATAGAACTTGTTCAAACAGTTATATAAATAGTATGTTTTTTTTAGAGAAATGAATAGGCCATATATTTTTTTATTTTTTTATTTCATTTAATATGACTATTTGATCAATCCTTTTAACCGGTTGAGATTTGTTGTACGTCTTTTAGAGTTATATCTAGTGTCAATAGATCATGACATTCACACACGCACACAAACACGCGCCCGCACGCGCGCATATACCCACAAATGCTCGCATGCACGCACACGCATACACACGTCTGCGTATGTATGTGTGTGTGTGTGTGTGTGTGTGTGTGTGTGTATATCAAGTATGCGTGTTTTTTAAATAAGAGATAGAAGGATTGAATGCTAACCATTGGATTTGATAAATGGTCTTGATGAACATTTATTGTCATGACTTCATCAAGAACATTTATCGAATCCAATGGTTAATGTTAAACCCTCATATCTCTTATTTTAAAATCCTCCTACTTGATACATTCCCTATATATATATATATATATATATATATATATATATATATATATATATATATATATAATCAGTGTTTTAAAAATTGGACCGGACCGACCGGTCAGACCGGGAATCAGCAAGATAACCGATCTGATTCAATTGCTTGATTGGATATATTGTTGAACTGGTAAGAACCGGTGAAAACTGGAAAAATCGGCGGTTTTTCAAAAATGGTGGTTCAACTGCTTTTTTTAAATTTTTTTTAATGTTTTTAATTTTTTATTTATTTTTACTCGATTTTTTTTAAACTATTATATTTAAATAAAAAATTAAATTAATTAATTATATTATTATATTAATTAATTAATTATATTATTATATGCTTTTTTATTCTATTAAACTATTATATTTAAATAAAAAATTAAATTAATTAATTATATTATTGACAGAGAAAATATTGCAGATACGGTTGATTTTGTTGTATATAATTTTGATATTGAAGAAAAATATCTCGATGTTTTAACAATCTTTACTCCTTGAAACTAAATTCAATAGATAAAGAGGTTGGTTTGTTATAAATTATTCAATTGTATTATGTTGCAATTAGACTTTGTAATTATATATTATTTTATTATATATGATACCTATATTTAAAATTTAAATTTAATTATCAAATTGTAAATTTATTTATGATATGATATTTTCAAAACGTTGAAGATTTAAATTTAAATGATCAATTTGTAAATTTATTTATTATATGATATTTTAACAAAAATTTAAGTCATAGTAATATTTTGTAAAGATTGAATCATCCCGTTCGACAAGTTTTATACATATAAAGTTTTGTTATAACGATCGGTCCATTCAACCGAGTCATCCGATTTAATCTGATTTAGTCATGCAGTTCGACTAGTGACCTGATGGTTCGACTAATAAACCACTGACTCAGTACCTTCACCGGTTTAATGTCTGGTCCGGTTTTTAAAACACTTATTACGGTATATTAATACTATAATTAATTATATTACTAAAATTACTAGTAATAAATATTATTAGTTACTAAAATTAAATAGTTTTAATAATTATGTATAATTCTAATATGATTTTGTATTATAATTTAATAAGTATTATTTAGTTTTCTTTTATTATAATAATATAAAATATTAATATTTTGTAATGTTGGTTTTTAAATGTCTTATTTACTTTAAATGTAAGTAAATACTGTTGACAGAAATTAAAGCTTAAGTTAACATTTTACACTAATTTAACTAAATTATTCACTCAATTATATCTAATGTCAATAGATCTTAATGTTCACAAATGCACACGTGCGCGTACAGACAAGTGTTCGCACATACGCATACACACCCACGCACACACATGCGCGGACGGGCAAATGCGGGTGTGCATGTGCTAGTGTACACACACGCATATATATATATATATATATATATATATATATATATATATATATATATATATATATATATATATATATATATATATATATATATATATATATATATATATATATATATATATAGACGGATGTGTGCATGTGCTAGTAGTACACATCTATTTATATATATATATATATATATATATATATATATATATATATATATATATATATATATATATAATACTATAATTAATCATATTACTAAAATTACTAGTAATAAATATTATGAATTACTAAAATTAAATAGTTTTAATGATTTTGTATTATAATTTAATAATTAATATTTAGTTTTCTTTTCTTATAATAATATAAAATTTTAATATTTTGTAATGTTGATTTCTAAATTTCTTTATTTACTTTAAATGTAAATAAATACTGTTGACAGAATTTAAAGCTTAAATTAACATTTTACACTAATTTAACTCATTTAATAGAATTCAATTGAGCCACTCTTCCTACCAAATATTTTAATTTTACTTTTAAACATACAAAACAAATGTTTAGAGATGAATATGATGATCGAAATTTCAACTCTAACATAAAATAAATGCATAAAAGTGTGATAGAAATAACCGACCTCTTTCAAGAGAATGGATGGGCATGAAAAAAATGCATCCCTTACCGTACCTAATGAGATTGCTTGTGTATAAACATTATAGTACTTTGTAGATAGATGATTCCATGGTCAATCTCTAAAACATAAAACTAAATTAATTTTCAATGACTTAAGTTTTTTTTTTTTAGTCTATGTTCAATCACTCTTTTCGTACCCTCATGATATTACTCATAATTTAATCTCCTACCATTGGCATAATTTTGTATATCTCCTTGCTTTTATAGATTGAAACTAAAGTTCTTCTTCATTCATATGACATGTTTCGATCTCATAATTTTATTAAAGAGTTTGGTGAGGCATTCAGTACCTCTATATCCAAGAATTTTCTATCTTTCATTAGGTATGTTGCCTAGTCCAACCTCCTTACTATTACTAATATTTTTTAAGGCTTTTTTACCTCTTGTTTCTAAATCTATGTGGAGTAGTTATAGTTTTCATCCTCTTCTCTAATGTTGAGTTTGGTAGAGTCTAGTGAGATATTATATCTTTCATTAACTAAATTGTAGAAATATGTCTTCCACCTATTTTTTATTTCTTTTCTATAAACCAAGATTTTTCCTTTTCTGTCTTTAGCGCACTTTACTTGATCCAAATCTATTTTTCTTTCTCTTCACTTAGCATACATATATATAGATTTTTCATTCCACCACCTTGATTTTTTACCCATAGGTCAAAAGCCTATTGATTCTCCTAACTTATCTTTAGTTTTTTTTAATCTTTTGAGTCATCTTACTCCACATATCATTTTCCCTTCCTTGTAGTTGTCTATACCATCCTTCCAAGATCTTGTGTTGAACACTTTCTTATCTCCCCCATTCAAATGCCACTAATTGATCTGTGGCACTCCTATGTGACTTCTTCTCTTTTCCTATCCTCTTGATTCTTACATCCATAATAAATACTCTATGTTGGGTAGTCAAATTCTTCCTCTGAATAAATTTACAGTCTAAACAAAGCTTCTTCTCTGACTTTCTAATAAGAAAAAGTCTATTCGAGAACATGTCAGTTCACTCTTATATGTGATAAGATGCTCATCTCTTTTCCTAAACCAGATATTAAATCACTTCAAGATGAATTTACGCTCCATATTTACCTCCTCGAAATCATAAACCCTTGTGCATGCTCCCAAAACTTCTTGCTATACTCCCTACATGTCCATTTAGATCTCTCCTAAAAAAAACTTCTCTTAGGATATATTAAATATGTCATGTCCACGATATCTTCTCTTAGGATATATTAGATGTCGTGTTCACAATAAGTTTCTTGTTGGCACATGAAATGGATCTTCCTCTTAATTATTATGACCACTATATCCATAGATTTTTCAATAAAGTGTCATTTACATATTTCATAGTTGATCCATGTCATAAAGATTGGACAAAAATTTGCATAGTTGATCCATGTCATAAAAATTGGACAAAATTTTACGTTAAATGTCGACTGTGTAACACAATCACTTCCTTTTATCTGGACTTTGACCAACTATGCATTGCAAAACTAACTTAGAAAAGTAACACATGTACCTAAATTTCCCCTTCACATTACCCGAGCATAAGCGACAAAAGTTACATAACCGGAACAACTCCATAACACATTTTCTAATAGGAAAGCATCAAACATATGATCATAATAACCATAGTTGTAGGCCAAGAACACCATAGATGTAGAATCAGAATGTGTATATTATTAACAGAATGTTATTCTCCTGTTTAAGTTTCACAAGATTGCTGCTGTTACACGTTATTATTCAAGTTCCATATGAAACAACTTAAATGAAAACAAGCAATTACCTAAAACAGATCAAATTCTCAATGCAAAAAGTGCCAGAAAAAATAGTGTTATTGAGATACATATTAAATCCTTATTCTTTTGCCAGCCCTCCACAGCTTCAAGCAAAAGCCTTATCATCATCATCCACATTGTCTGCCAATTCAAAAAAAAAAAAAAAATGATTAATAAAAGGAGAATAGGCTCAAATGATAATATGAACAAAAAAATTGTTGACATACTCGCAGTTGCGGTTCGAGAATACACATAAAAATATACTACTGGCGTGTTCATACCTGGAATTGTTGACAACCACATATTCAAATCCTCATCAGTAAACAGCTGTTTTGAATAAAAAATATCATCAATCTTTTCATCTTTTTCGGGCGGTAGTAGAGCAATAGGAAGTGCCGGGTGAAATTGATTGTTTGTGTCAAAAGCCAGCAGTGTTCGAAAATCCCATTGTTTCTCTGCATTATAAACTTTTCCATCAGCAATATTTACAACCCGGATGATTTCTTCAGACGCACCACTAGTAACACAGTTTATAAACCTACCAACACGTTGCTGTTTCAATGGTGGGTACAGTTGACTTTGTTCGAAAGGTGACTCATGATAACTTGAGCTTTCCAGGGAAGCATATAGTGCAGAAGAATCAGAAGCTTGCACAGACGTGCCATTACTGAGAATAGAGGGATTGTTAGTCGCATCTTGATTCTCAAAGTATAGAGGGCCTTTTCCTCGTTTCTTAGTCAGAGACACATATCCATTCACATGCTGTGCCATTGCACTAGCTCGTATTTTCATAGATTGACGATATTTCTGAAACAGTCGAAAATATTATCAGGCTGTGATTAGAATAGCATGTGATAACACGGAAGCAATATTGTATAAAAACAATATACAAAAGAGAGTTGCACAAGATAATGCATATGCACCATTACAAGGAACAAACCTGCAAATAGTTTGCAACACTCTCTTTTGTAAGTCCTTCCACATCCATAAGCTCGAATATCACCTTCGGACGAGCTTCATAGAAGAAGAGACATCAACCATTATTTTTAGGCGTAGTTCGTAGCTACTCCTACAAAATTAGTAAATAATACTCGAGTTCAAACTCACCGTTGATTCCTGCTGTTTCAACAGCATCCAAGAACTTCCTATGCAAGTCATCAGTCCATGTACGCCTTCTCTTTTTTGGTAGTAATGTCATATCTTCAGCAGGAGATTCTTGTATCTTGCAATTTGCATATTTGAGAAACTTTTCTTCTGTATTCATGGATGATTGGGACTCGAGACCCTTGTTAACCGTAATCGTTTCTGTCTGACGCCGCCCGAAGCTAAGTTCTTCTTCACTGAACGTTGTTTCAATTCTGTTCCACACTGCAAACCGCCACAGCTCCTGAAGATCAAAAAGAAGAACTGGCTTTCTAAAACACAATTTAGCTCCTGTACTTAGCGCTCCTGATATCGATGGAATGTTATCGTCATAAGCAGTCATAACTACAGATGCATCAAATACTTACAGTCAGTTATCGATTGACATAATCACTGGCATACGGGGCTTCAAGTAAATAGAAAACTAAGGCTAATCTTAGAACTTACTGAAACATGGAAGATTAGCGCTTTCTTTCACTTTCTCCATGAACTCATGTATTTCCATGTCTGGTAGCTGAGCCTCCACAAGCACAAGGTTAATCTCATTCTTCTTATTCCAAATAATGGATAATGCGGCGGAAGCTAGTACAGCAGTCACAACTAGAAGTGGAAGAATGTTGAGATAAACTTTTTAAGAATAAATAAAACCAAAATAAACTATATTATAAATCGCGCGAATCATAAACTTTAAGGTTGAAACAAAATCTGAGTGAAGTTGAGAAGCAGCATATTGAAAATAACTTTTAGCTTCCAGAATAAGTGTCAATTACCTTCATATCCAAGTGAAAGAAGCATTTTTGATACAATTGCTTGGCATGCCGAGTTAGCATCCACAACCAACACTTTGACACCGCCTGCAGGACCATTGTACTTCCTCCGTTTCACTGACTGGGACTTGCCAAACTCCATGATAGATCTGAGTGTAATACGAGTATCAGGTACAATACATTTCTATTACGACTATATGCATATCCTTGAAAATGTAATAAGGGCATGTTGGATATTGTTTATTTCAACTTTGGAATAAAAATCTAACCTCAATAGAATACCTTACGTATGAAGCAAACATAATTGCCGAAAAAATATACAAACAAACTTTTATTAGCACAAATATGCATCAAATCAAGAATAAAAAGAGTGAGCCGTGCGTTGAAATGGACACGTGCATATTCACACAAAGATATCGTATTGACATCAGCAGTTGGACCGAGAACAAAAGATGCAAATACTTGACTCTCAATTCAAAGAAATTGACAGACGAAAATGTTTGCTTTAGAAATTTAGAATTAGATGATGTTTTATAAAAAAAAGTGGGACACTTCACATTCACGGGTACGTTTACGTAAGATATCCAAAAGAATTCGTATCGAATATGTAACTGATACCGATATATGAAAGGAGTCAAGTACTATAGTAGCCTGCAAACTGAGTATAAGTCAAGTTTTTGAATTAGCCTTCAACAGCCGCAACACAACAATAACCACAATTAAAATGTCGCAACCAATAACGTCACGACTACAACGCAATTAAAACCTTATTAACAGTTATCATCAAATTGAAACCCACAGAGAATCGGGCATTTATTTCACTCACATTTCATTCCGAATAAACCAACAAAGATTAATTATACAATCTAAGGAACTGTTTAAGCATCAATATTTAAAAAAACACAAGATATGTGAACTACAATCAAAGGAAAAAAACAAACACAAGAAATCGGAGAAATTACAAACAAGAAACATTAATAAGAACCACTAATTATCATGATTACGTTAGGGTATTAAATGCGCTTACCCGAGCAAAGAGACACAAAGAAACAAATGAAGGCGTAGGGTTTGTGACTTTGCACCATTATTTTATACTTCCTTTTTCTTAATTTGCTAAGGCATATATATAAATGTTTACCAATTTTGTTGTCTAATATAAGGAATGAAACAGCAGAGAGAATCCGATAACCTTAAATTCAAAACAATCAAAAGCACCAACGGTCAAAAGCCTTTCTTAGTGTTTTAAGAACTTAAACATGGAAAGATGGGGTATACTTGTCAATTACAGTCCTACCTCACTCCAATAAATTTTTAACCATAGAGCTTTTAGGCAATCCAATGATCAACCACTACGCTAGCCAACACCTTGCAGCATTGGATTAAATCAACTCAGGCCGCTCTTTAGAGTATGTCCACCTCATTGTTCAAGTATCAAATCAATATCCCTACACAAGATATAGCATTAGAAGTAAATAGTATTGCCAGAAAATGAGAGACAAAACATCGACAATCAAAATATATGGACCCACCATTTCAATTCTTCATCCAAATTGTTGGCAAAGAGATCCCACCATAGTTGGCCCCAAAAACTCTTGACGGTTCATATATAGAGGCGGGACTCTAAGTGAAAAATATGTCATGCATGCCGAAGTTGAATCCAATTGTGTGATAAGACCGTGCACAAATAAATAGTTATCTTTTAGGAATCTGAAACACTTATTTTAAGCCATATTTCAACCCTCACCAGATAGCTGAAGCCTGAAACTTAACGATTGGGTGATTTTGTTCACTTAGAGCAAATTCTCTTTTGCCTAATGAAGTAGCAAGCTAGAGTTTGAAACTTAAAGCCCTCATCCAATATTACAATTAAGTACTTTATAATTAACATTAAGCACTTAAAAATTTAAGCTCTAGGCCTCTAAGGTTTATAATTATGTTGAGCTATCATACTTTGCAAATGCAACACATATGTCAGTCACCCAGTTGACCTTTCATGATAGGTAGGGTGTGAGAGAGTATCTTTTCTATGATTCCGTTACTCTGTTACGTAATTCCTATAGTTATACCTCTAATAATCCAGAGCTACAAGTTCTCTATACTATAGATACTTAGAATTTGATTCTCTCTTAAATCTAACACCCTCCGGTCACTATTATAAGAAAAATTACACTTTTTTGGTTCATTCAATAGTTGACGTATCTAGTCCATATATAATCGAGATACATCAATTGTTGATTGAACCAAAAAAATGAAATCTGCTTATAATAGTAACAAAAAGTAACAACCTTGCAAAGTTGCAGTCCCAAGACTCTTGTTTTCTTTTACACATAATGAAATAGAAATAACATCAAAATCAAGAAATTTAACAATTCCATAATTTTATCATCACTGCTTGTGTATTTTACATGGTGATAGATAGTAACGGAATCTTGTGTCTTAAACTCAACTAGGAGCAAGCAAGATGAAACCTAAATATTCGGTTACATATATTCACTACTCACTAGCCTATAGCTATGCTCAACTGAAAGAACTTATAAGGTCTACAAGTCAATAGAACTCTTCAATTGCTTCAACATTCTCCAAAATTCTTAATGCTGCCAGAAGATCCAAAGAACAACAAGCGCGAGTCAAATAAAAGGAAACATCTCTATGATTGTGAAAATTAGAGCTTGAAACTTTCCTTTTTTGTTCTTCAAGAACTCTTCTTAAAATCCTACAGCTCCTGCAAATTTAAAGCTACAAAATAAATACAACAAAAATGATGATACAAGTAACTTTAACATAGACAAATTCTTCCTCTTAGAATCACCAATCACTCTTCAAAGTTCAAACATGGAACCAACTAAATGTCTAATTGTTCCTAAACTAAGAATAATTAAATAACTTTACCATGAATTTCCCTATAATTAGTAACCATAACATTAGTATTTTCAAGTCCATCACATTTGAATCAATTTTAACAACCCTTAAAACCTCATTAAGGAAAATAAACTTGCCCAATTTTTTTTTACTTAAATTTAGAGTAAAATGGGAGAGAGTTAAGAGTAAAACCTGTTGGTGATGAAAAAAGGAAGACCCAGAAGGGGCATTGATCAATGAATGGTGAATTGAACGAAAGCTACGTTTTTTACCAAAACCCAGATGAAGGAATAATCTGAACTTTGATGTGAGTTGATTCATCGATATAAAATTGATAATGTGACATCAAATGGAAATATTAGTATTAATTAGTTAGGTTTCTTCCGAAGAAAGTTCAATACATTCAAATTTTTAATTCGCCTATATCTACACATTTATAAATAAAAAAATAATAATTTTCACGGTTATTAAAAAAAATAATTAACTATAGTTAACTTTTTAGATTTTGATGAAAATATTGATTAAATTTACTATAATGTTCTTTTATTAAATTTAATGGAGTGTTGGAAAATGAAATAGAATGATATATTAGAAATTACTACATCATTAAATAATTTAATAATAATTTACTTTTGCTTATAATAGTGACCAAGAATTGAAGTATTTTTGTTGTTTATAAATGTGTCTGGATGATGTATTAGTTGATCTTATATTTTAGGTGTTTATTGTCCTTGAGACATAGTTATATCAGCATCAGGAGTGTCATTGTACTAAATTCGATCATGTTATATTTATCTTTTTTTTTTGTCTTTTTTTTTAACGGATTAAAGTGTGGAAGAGAAATCGTTAGGATTTAGAGAAGGTTGAATTTTAAATCTTTTTGAATTTAGAGGTAATGATTTATGCAAACCTAAGTGAAAAGGCGGTCCGGGTGTTTATGATCTTCGCTTGATAAATTTAGCTTTGTTGGATAAATAACATTGAAGGTTGATTTTGAGTGCATCTGCCCTCTAATATGATATTTTATCGGCTAAATATGGAGTTCGCAATGTCTCCTCCTTCTTGTGAGGTAGGTCTTTTAGATTGTGTTTTACTTCTACCTGGTAGAAATGTGTGTCTCTTCTAAAATCTAATTTAAACCATTCCTCGTATTGATTTGTGGATAATTTGAGGAAGAAATTGAGGATTGACCTTCTCACCTCTTTTGTGGAAGACCCTTCGGTGGAGAATATCCCTCTTAGACTTAGTCTCTTTGTACTATTTATATATAGTCAGCAACATCAATTTGTAGGATTAATTGACTTGTGATATGATGGGGTATTGGTTTAGGATATGCGGAAGATGAAATCCATTTTTTCTTGGAAACAATAAGTGATTGCTAATCTCTTTCTGTCATTTTGGGATCAACTCTCTCTCTCTCTCTCTCTCTCTCTAGATAAATAGATAGATAGAGACTGGTGGTGGTGGCAACATGATAAGGATGATGTTTCCTCTACAAGATCATCTTATACTGCACTCTTGAAGGTAAGCCATGTCCATGTTCTCGCTTATAATAAAGTGGAGTTGATTTTGCCCCTTAATTATGTTAGTTGGGTTCCTTCTAAAGTGATCGTGCTCTCTTAAAATCTCCTTCAAAGCAAGATCCATACCACAAAAAAGTTACTTAAGCGTAGGGTTATAGTTGACCTGGAAAGTGCTTTTTGTGGTTTGTGTGCCAGGTTTGTAGGGTTCGGTTTTCCATTTATTTGTGACCTGCAAGGTGGGAGCAACATTGTGGTATATGACTTTTAGGTGGTTAAGGTGAACATTTGTTCTTTCTAGGAAACTTTTGTCTCTTTTTGAGGTCTTTTTCTCGTTAGGTATGAGTTTAGTATTATATGGGGTCTCTCCATGGTTTGGCATTTGGTCATGTAATCTATTTGAAAATTCTAAAATGATGTTGTTTTTATAGACACGTCTATTAATATTTAGGATGTGGAATAGAAAAACATGTTTCTTCCTTTAAAATGGTATATTGATAGGTTTGTGGCTTACTTTTGTCCCTTATCTAGATGACTTGAGAATATCATTCTTTATCTAAGCCAATAATGATTTGAGTATCTACATTCTTATTCTTAGAGAGAGGGGTGTTCTTAGATAATTATGTTTTTATCAATGATGGTTCTTTGTTGTTGAGCTCTAGGCTATTTTTCTCATAGTGGTGTGGTAGTTATTGTTTATCTATTTTTTCCTTCTTTTTTAGTTTTGTTGTTTTATTCCTTTGGCTTGATGCCTCTTGTGTTAATAGATATCCCTTTATATATATATATATATATATATACACACACACACATTAACACAAGCCAACCCTAGGAATAACACAACATAACTAGAAAAGAAGCAAAAATGGAAATGTTTTATGAAAATATGAAAATGAATAAGAACCATCAGATTTAAAAATGAATGGTTGAGATTAAATTGTGATCTTCACTAGATTTCTTTCGTATTAATGACACATGATTTAGTGAAGATTACAATTCAATCTCAATCATTCTTTTTTAAATCTAATGGTTCTTATTCATTCTCATATTATCATATAACATATTCATTCTCATGATATACCCTACATATATATATATATATTCTTGAAGATTAGTACATATCAAATCATAATCATTTGATTTGTCCAGCTGTTACAAAATAGTGGTGTAAATAGATTTATTATCTATTATTGTTATTTCCTTATTTAAGCAATTGTTATTCCCTTTTTTAGGTAACAACAATTATAGGAAATTATGTCTCTGTTTATTAACAAATTAGTGAACAACTATTTATACCTCTCAATATAATAGTTCCAAACACAATGAAATATACAACATATTTCTCTCTCTCTCTCTCTCTCTCTCTCTCTATATATATATATATATATATATATATATATATATCTTATATTTTATGTTAAAAAAAATATTTTTTTATTTATATTAAACTTGCATATAGGATTCTAGATGATGTGCCATCGACTTTGACAAGTGATGATATCATTTAATGTGACACATCATCACTTCTAATAAATCTACTTTGCAAATTGTATAATTTAAGGATGATCGTAGATCAGATGTTATAGCATATGTGCTTTTACTCGCACTTTGAAAAAAATAATTGTCTCATATTATATGGGTACTTAAGTATCTACACATGTCTCGTATTATAATACATGTCCATGTATACAATTTGTGTATGTCTACATATTTATATGCAAATTTTACCATATTTATTGTGGATGTGTTTTTTGTTTTGGGCTGATCAAAAGTCCAAATAAGGAAAGCCCATTAGATATATAATAATAAGGCTCAACAACCTTCTGATCCATGTATATATAACCACACATGTAAGGTCTAAGGTACATACACACTGTTTATATTTCACTCTATCCCTTTTTGAACTTAATAATTGACTTGGGTGTTGAAGTGCTAACTTTGCAGATACATTCTCACGTTCATCCGCATCTGATACTTATGACATCGCACCTGGAGTTTGTCATCTTAATTCACACATAATTCAGGTTTCAATATAAAAAAATTACACCATTTGTGGTAATCAACTTTTGATTCTCGCAAATTTCTACAATAAGATATTGCCTGATGCAAAAGCCCAAGCATTGGAGTGCATTGATAGGGGGAAATGTTCAAATGCATCAACATTCCTACTTTGAATTCATTGAAACACAATCTAAAATTAGTTGATTGAACTTATATGCATAAAAATTGATGGAACACCTGTCAAAGTAACTCCATATCTTTTTAACAGAATCTACAAGGATGACTGCTCAATCAAGAAGCAAACCTACTTCTATGGAAGTATTTTCCATTTTGGATGTGCTATTAAAAATAGTTATAGTCCTTAGCAATCTAAGATTTAACTAATGATACTAATTCTCCCAAGATGAAAGACCTTTATAACCATCATTTAGAGGACAATGCCAGTCAATCACAATCTTCAGACTTTGAAGTTCGATTTGATCCTTGAACTCGGACTTGTTGGGATCTTAGTCATGGTTAATGTTATATGACTTAATAAAAGGTTGAAATGTCCATTAATCTCGGGCAACAATCTCTCCAAAAAATAAAGAACTAACAAAGCGGTGGGGAATGTCTACTGAACCTTCTATGAAGTAGAAATAATATTATCCAAACGAACATCACCAGCAGATTTCACATTACCTTCATCAAAACAAATTTAAAAGGCTTATCAATAAAGGCTTTGTCAAAATAATATTTGCTAAAAGCACCATTAAATTCATAACTACTAGGTGAGATAATCATAGGAATCAAATTAGGGAGAATATATGTTGGATAAGTGGTGTACAAATTATTTGAGGTTTTTCCCCCACAAATGATGAAGGATCACTGTCGACAAATCTACCTCCCAAATTAACAGGTGGGTCATTCATGTAGCCATTGTAAAGATAAAATAATGGAAACTATGAAATAGTAGTCAAGGGTTGGAAGTGATACCTAAGAGGCGGGTGAGTCAAAGAGATAAAGGCAGGCAAGGGAAATGAAAGATTGATGACAACTCAAGGGACACATCGCTCCGACAAGGAAATAGGGCACCATAACTAGAGTTTTTTAGAAGCTGAAGAAGGAATGATGTTTTCTCAAATGAAAAATATACTTTAATTAGTAATGATAGAAAAAGCCCCTTCATAAAGCCAAACGACCCTTAAATCAAAAAGGGTGAACCAGTCTAACAACAGTCCAAGTGAAAGGAAAATGGGGAGAAAGGAAGCAAAAGTCCAGATCATACCTCGCGAACACCATGATACTCAGGTGCACTTAAGAATCCTAGGATGAATCGTCATGCTATATCCTACTACACTAGAGCCACATGTTATATATTCTCGTGAAACATCTCAACTATGTGAAAAATACTTAATGCGCCTATTTTCCATTCCCTAGCGGACAAACTCGTCAATTTCTATCCATATTGAACTCGGCGTCATAAGGATGACATAAATTTTGAAAGACTTCATGTCTGATATCTCACAGTAAGCCTTTTGGGAAATGTTTTATGTTGTAATATGCTTTAAAACCTCAAGTTGAAAAAAGAAAGAAGAGAGACATATTTGGGTGTTTTTGGGCTTTATTGTGGATCAATTTGTTAATGGTTCATATCTTGGGCCCGTTAATATTTTGTTAGTTATAAGTATCGATTTTATCTCATTTGTTAGGTGTGAGTTGCATAAGGTAGAAATAAGGGTTTAGTAATCATGGGAAACCTTTTAGAGTTATCTAGAAGGGTTAGATAATACTTCTTGATACCTTGAGCGAAGGGTCAGATAATACTTCTTGATACCTTGGGTTTAAGTGATTCATATATAGAGAGTTGGAGAGGTTGGGAAACACTTGGGTAGAAAATATGGGTTTGTTATCAAGAGCCTTCAGGGTTTATTTTTGGGAACTCTAAAGGAAAAAAGCTATTTTCTTGTAACTCGTCTACAATCTCTTATAACAACTTTCTAATTATAGTGAATTAGAGAGCTTCTCTCTTCCCAAAATGTAGATCATTTGATCAAATTGGGTAAATAATTTTTTTTTGTTCTCGCCTACTATTATTTTTATTGCTTAAGGCCATTTATTTGATTGTCATCGTTCTTTTCCCCCACGGGGGAGAACACTACAGTTGATGTGCAGGTCAAGGTTGAATCATTATATATGACAAAGTCACTGGCTCATAGATTATGTCTGAAACAACAACTTTATTCCTTCTATATGGTGGAGAATAAATCTATATTGTGGAGAAAACTGACATAATTTCACAAGATCATTGATGATTTACAAAATATAGATGTGAAAATTGAAATGAGGACAAGACTATACTCTTTTTAAGCTCATTACCCAAATACTTTGAAAAATTTAAGGTAAGGAACAAACTATTACTTTGGATGATGTCCAAACGACCGTAAGATCAAAGAAGTTATCAAACTTGAAAGATTTGATGGTTAGCGATAGTGGTGAAGGCTTAAGTGTATCAAGAGGAAGGAGTGAGAGTAGAGGAAACCATAAAGGAAAGAGATCCAGATCAAAGTCCAAGTCTAACATTTTTTATAGGTCAAAGTTTAAATGTTTCACTTGTCACAAAACGGGTTACTTCATGAAGGATTATCCTAAAAGAGGGAACAAGGGTGATTATGTTCAGATTGCAGTTGTCTCAGACGAAGATGGTTATAAAAGTGTTGATGTACTAGTGGCAACACTTTTGGAAATAGAAAAGAGTTGGGTTATGGACTCATGTTGCTCTTATCACATGTGTCCAGGGAAATAATATTTTGAAACTTTAGAGTTAAAGGAATGTGGAGTCATTCGGCTTGAAAATAATAAGGTTTGCAAAGCTCATGGTATTGCTACAGTCAGACTGGAAATTTTTTATGACCGTGAGGTATGTTCCATAACTTAAGCTAAATTTGTGTTAGTGCAATATATTTTCTTAGATATTTTGAATGATGTCAAAACTAGGTAATATGTAGTATTTGTACATTGGACCTTATCTTTTTATGTATGCCGCACCACGAAAAAACAAAAGTTCACCGTCAAACTTTATTAATCTCAAAGGTAAAGGGAAAAAATCTAGAAAATCCAAAAAGAAGAATAAAATGGTCAACGTAGCCAAAAGAAGGGTACATAAGTCGGTTATGTAAGGGGAAGGTATTAGCATCTCTCACATCAGTTGTACTCAACGAGATCTACTTCGGTTGTTTGTTTTTAAGGGTGTGTATATATAAAGCTTACTTGCTAAGAATGCATGAATGATTTATTAAGGAAAATAAAAGCATTTTATTATTAAGTTCGCTCAGGTTTTGCAGCTTATTGCATATGTATCCTCATAGTGCAATAAAAAAACAAAACTTTGTAGTTCTTCTAAAAAATGTTGGTTTGTTTGGTATTTTTAGTGGACGATGTTAACACTCATGTTCTAGCATTAGGTGTAATTGCTCGCTATGTGGAGATTCATGTGTTACCTTTATTGCGGTAGAACAGAAGTAACATACCTTTTTTGAAAAGGTTAAAGAGGAAAGACAAAGAGGGAAAAAGTTTGGATTTGTTTAAGTGTTTTGTTAGAAAATACCTTGAATGGTCCCTCAAGACTGGGGGTATTTGAGTACATTATCTTTTAGTTTTAAAAAGGTTTGAGATACGCATTATACTAAAGTCTATGACATAAGGGCGAACACTTTGAATGATCTGGTCAGACGCCCCATATTCAAAGTACTCTAAGAAGAGGTAAAGAAGACTCTCACTCATCTTTCCCCATGTACTTAAGGCTCCTAGCGTATTTATATGTATCATATTTATTAGGTGTTTTTTAATTTGATAAAGAAAATGATTTTTTGTCTTTACTATGCACAAATCAAATGAAGAACAAAAAGGAAATACTAACCTAATGTTATTATGCATAAGATGGACTTAATGTTGAGTTTTCACAGGGAAACTAACTTAATGTTATCATGATTGGATCAAGACTTAATGTCTATTCTTAATTTAAATTTCATCATAAATAAAATTGAATTAAGATAGCCTAAGGGAGCATGGGAAAACACACAATTACACAAAGAAACCACATAAATCCCTCATTAATTTTATTCAAACTACATCATACCAAAAAAATACATCAAAAGCATGGTAAAACATGAACAAAATATCATAAATGAAATGGAAGAATTAGTGAAAAAAAAGCTCAATTAAATCCTAAAATTATCCTAAAATCAATAAACAAATCCTATCATTTTTATGTGTTTTTTATTATCCAAAAAATGTGAAAAGAAAATCAGATGAGTCAAAATCATCTTGAACAATGGTTGTGTGCCATTATCTTTACCTCCATGATCTTTCAGACGTTCAGGGCATATTTTTCTTGGATGACCCTCCTTCTTAAAGTGATAACATCAAATACTAGATGCATCACCATTATAAGACTTTTGATGACTTTTATCCTTCTTCTTGTCGAACTTGCCATCTCTCTTTCTGAATTTCGCATTAACCAACATACTTTCACTAGTCGAAGATGGCTTGTGCTCCTATCATTCATTCAAATCCTTTGAATACAAGGCTAGTTGAACTTCTTCAAAGTTCAAAGACTCTCTTCCATACAAGATAGTTTCATTGAAGTGGGCATGTGATATTGCAAAAGCACACAACAACAACAACATCAACAACGACGTTTGATCTTTATCCTCGATCTTGACATCGATATTTTCAAGATCAAGAATCAACTTGGTTAACATATCCAACAGCTCAGTCAGGACTTTGTCTTCACTTATCTTGAATGAATATAGAGAATGCTTTAGGTAGAGGCGATTAACCAACAATTTGGTCATGTACAAACTTTTGAGTTTCACCCATATAACGCTCCATTTAAATATTTAGTCGTTATTTGTTGATATTGATTTATGTTGGCATAATTTAGGATATGTGGGCGTGGTTAAGGGTATGTGAGAACTTATTTTTCGGAGAAATAATGATAATATTGGGAACCGATAGATTATATTATTATTAATAATATTATTATTAGAATATTGTCTAGTTGCCACTAATAATATTATTGTTGTAAATATTATAATTATATTATTTGGTTATTATAATTATTCTCTTATTATTATTATTATTAATTAGTGAGTAATACTAATAAAATACAATTAGGAAGAGTAAAACCTATTAGGAATTAATGTCACGTAGAAAGAGAGAAGAGAAGAGAAAGGAAGAACTAGGGCAAAGGAGAATCCCACCATTGTTGAAGGAATCAAAGCTGCAAATTAAGGTAAGGGGTGAATGGGTTCTATAAATGGTGATATTAACATGAGAGAGTAGTGAGGGTTCCTTTCCCTCTTTAAGTTTTTATGAATGATTAAGGAATGTCTTCTTGTTTGATTTTATGTTGTTTCTATGTGATTTTTCGTGTGGGATTTGTAAACTAAATGATGCCATTGATGTGTTGCCATTGCTGAATTTTCTGTTGTTGTGTTGTTCATGAAGTCCCAGATTTGGAAAATTATAAAGCTAAGATTATGACGAAATTGAAGAATTACATGTAGAAATTGTTTTAGATTCGTAGGTATGATGAAATTAGATGAACATTGGATGTTATTAGATGTATAAAGATTTTTTTGGACCCAAATTGTAGACTGGAAAGGCTCAAAACGAAGAGGAAACAAACTGATATAAATATAGGAAAATTATGCTGCAGACTGACCATACGCGTATGATACGCATATGGGGGAAGTCCCAGAGGGATGTACGCATATGGTACGTGCCCTATTCTCATTGCCAGTACGGCCTTCTATCGTTACGCGTATGAAGAGAGGCTTACGTGTATGGGAGGGCTATACGCGATTGGAGTTTTGAGGAATATTTTCAAGGAGAGACTCCATCTGGTGGTATGCGTATGACCTTGGGCGCCGGAACAAAACGTGTATGGTACGCGTATGGGCAGGTTGAGGTGTAGAAAAATCTATTTTCGCGATTTCTTTCCCGTTCTCGTGTGCAGTGAAATTTCTTTGATTCTTAATAACTAGTAAGACTTAAGTAAGTATAGGAAGACTAATAATAGTAAAAAATGAGACTAAAAACATGAGACCCTGCGTGCGTTATGTATGATGAACGATGATGTGGTGGCCTTAATGCCGAATGTTGAAGGCTTATGCCTTGTTGTTCTAAAAGTACGTTGTTGCATGTTGATAATGCATTCATATAATTGTTGAGGGCTCATGCCCTGTTGTTTGCCTATAATGGCATTTATGTTGAGGGCTTATGCCTTGGTGTTGCCCATAAATTGGCACTATGTTGAGGTCTTATGCCCTGTTGGTACCACATGCATTTAGTTGTAGTCGATTGCATCGCATTGTATTATATTGACTTGTTGCCGATCATATGAATGAGGAATGTGTTGTGAAGAATTATGTGTAATTATGTGTTGTGCTTTATATGGTTGTGTGTGTTACTACTCCTTAGCATGTGATATTTCACCGTGTATTTATTGAATGTAATTCTCGCCCCTTTTTGTTGTTGCGTTTATGCTTCTTTGGAAATACATATAACCAGGTACACGAGTAGTGCTTAGGGTGAGTGTTGCCTAACCGAGTCTTAGGAGTCGCTTTGATATGTAACACGGGAATTGGGAACCTTGTCATGTTTTTACATTCTTTTATTTGTTACGTATCTTGAACTATGATTATGTTAGACCACATGTTTGTGGAGTTTTAATTATTGTTGGGGCCGGAGTTCCATAGAATTGAATTGATTTATTTATTCCGCTGCTGATTTAATGGTTTTGAATAAATGAAGTAATAAAGTGAATCTTAGACTATGAATTCTTGAAGCATGTGGCATCCCACCTGTGGAACTCTGATATATTTTGTATGATTCCTTAATTATTATTGTTATGGGGAAGTGGGGTGTTACAATTGGTATCAGAGCCTGGTTGGTCCGTCCGGCCAGGTTGTTGAGTCTTTGTGTAGTGTGATAATGGAATATTTTTGATGTATTTTGTGCTAACCGTTGTTTGATGTTGCGATGTGAAGCAGAGTAATGGCTGGAAGAGGCAATAGTGTGCTTGCTAATGTGTTGCAGGCTTTGGCTCAAGCAATGCAAAACCAGCCTAACGCGGGTGGGAATGATGGAACTCGTGCTTTGGAGACCTTCCAAAGGAACCATCCACCGATGTTCAAAGGGAAGCATGATCTTGAAGGAGCACAAGAGTGGCTCAAAGACATTGAGAGGATTTTCTGGGTTATGGACTATTCGGATGCACAGAGGGTGCATTTTGGTACGCACATGCTGGCAGGGGAAGCAGATGATTGGTGGGTTGCTACTCGCCAGAAATTGGAAGGTACGGGTGAAGCTATTACATGGGTTATGTTTCGTAGGGAATTATTGGTAAAGTATTACCCAAAATATGTACACGAAAAGAAAGAGGTCAAATTTCTGGAACTAAAGCAGGGTGATATGTCGGTGACTGAGTATGCTGCTAAGTTCGTAGAATTGGAAAATTTCTACCCTTATTACACTGAAGCAACGACTGAATTTTCTAAATGCATGAAGTTTGAAAATGGCTTACATTTTGAGATTAAGAAGGCCATTGGATATTAGAGGATCCGTAAGTTTGCTAACTTGGTGAACAGTTGCATAATCTATGAAGAGGATAGTAAGGATCATTGCAAAATAGTCACCGAGAAGAAGGGCAAGCAACAGCAGAATCTTGGGAAGCCTTACAATGCTCCCAATGACAAGGGGAAATAGAAAGTTGATGATGGAAGAAGGCTAAGTGGGAGAGGTGCTCCTACTGATGTAGTATGATATAGATATGGGAAACCAGGTCATCAAAGTAATGCTTGTACCGGGGAACTGAAGAGGTGTTTTCGTTGTGGTAATCCGAGACATGAGATGGCCAATTGCAGACACAAAGAAGTGATATGTTTCAACTATGGTGAGGAAGGACACATCAATACTCAGTGTCAGAAATCGAAGAAGGCTCAAGCTGGTGGAAAGGTTTTTGCCTTAGCCAGAACTCAAACATCTAGTAGAGACTGTTTGATTAGAGGTATTTGTTTCATTAATAGTACTTCTTTAAATACTATTATTGATACTGGGGCCACACATTGTTTTATCTTTGCTGATTATGTGGAAAGGTTGGGTCTTGTATTATCATCCATGTTTGGGGAAATGATTATCGAAACTCCAGCTAAGGGATCAGTAACTACTTCTCTAGCATGTTTGAAGTATCCTTTGTCGATCTATGGCAGAGACTTTATTATGGATCTAGTCGGTTTGGCATTGAGCGGTCTGGATGTAATTCTAGGTATGAACTGGTTAGAATATGATTATTTTCATATTAACTGCTTCAACAAATCTGTTAGGTTTTATACTCCTGAAGAGGAGGAGGAAGCGAAATTCTTATATGTTAAACAACTGAAGAAGTTGATGGATTATGAAGCTCTGGTATTTTCTATAATGGCATCTTTATCTATTGAGAATCAAGTGGCGATTGGTGAATTGCAAGTTGTATGTGATTTTCCTGAAGTTTTCCCAGATGATATTCCATATGTGCCTCCAGAGAGAGAAGTGGAATTTGCTATTGATTTTGTTCCAGGTACAAGACCTATTTCTATGGCACCATACAGGATGTCAGCGTCTGAACTATCAGAATTGAAGAAGCAACTAGAAGAGTTATTCAAAAAGAAGTTTGTGAGGCCAAGTGTGTCACCTCGGGGAGCTCCAGTTTTCCTTATGAATAAGAAAGATGGTAGCATGAGGCTGTGTGTTAATTACTAACAGCTGAATAAAGTAACGATCAAAAACAAGTATCCACTCCCAAGAATAGATGACTTGATGAATCAACTGGTGGGTGCCTGTGCTTTTAGCAAGATTGATTTAAGATGGGTTATCACCAAATTCGAGTGAAGAATGGGGATATTTAGAAGACAACGTTCAGAACTCGGTATGCACATTATGAGTACTTTGTGATTCCGTTCGGTGTTACTAACGCGTCGGGTTATTTATGGAGTATATGAATCACATTTTTCATATTTATCTGGATCGATTTGTGGTGGTGTTCATTGATGATATCTTGATATGTTCTAAATCAAATAAAGAGCATGTTGAGCATTTGCAGATTGTATTGCAAGTATTGAAAGATAAGAAGTTATATGCAAAGCTATCGAACTGTGAATTTTGGTTAACAGAGGTTAGTTTCCTTGTCCATGTTATTTCAGGAGATGGAATTGTTGTAGATCCATCCAAAGTAGATGCAGTGTTGTAGTGGGAAGCTCCAAAGTTAGTTACGGAGATAAGAAGTTTTCTAGGTTTGGATGGTTACTATAGGAGATTCATTGAAGGATTTTCTAAGTTACCACTCTCGTCGACTCAGTTGACTTGTAAAGGGAAGGCATTTGTGTGGGACATTCAATGTGAAGAAAGTTTTGTCGAGCTGAAGAAAAGATTGATGACGACCCCAATCTTGATATTACCTAAACCTGATAAACTGTTTGTTGTGTATTGTGACGCTTCTAAATTGGGTCTAGGTGGTGTGCTTATGCAAAATGATAAGGTAGTAGCTTACGCCTCGAGACAATTGAGGATTCATGAACGAAATTACCCTACTCATGAACTAGAACTTGCTGCAGTGGTTTTTGTGTTAAAGATTTGGAGACATTATCTCTATTGTTCTCGATTTGAGGTGTTTAGTGATCATAAGAGCTTAAAGTACTTATTTGATCAGAAGGAATTGAATATGAGGCAACGAATATGGTTAGAGTTGTTGAAAGACTACATTTTAGCTTGAATTAGCATACAGGTAAAGTTAACATTGTAGCCGATGCTTTGAGTAGGAAGACTTTTCATATGTATGCTATGATGGTTAAAGAGTTAGAATTAATTGAGAAATTTAGAGATATGATTTAGTCTCTGAAGAGACACCGCAAAGTGTGATATTGGGAATGTTAAAAATTCACAATGATTTCTTGGATAAAATCAAAGAGGCACAAAAGCTAGATGTGAAATTGGTAGATTGGATGGTTGGGAATAATCAGTTAGAAGATGGTGATTTCAAAGTAGATAAACAAGATGTGTTGAGATTCCGTGGTAGAATTTGTATTCCTGACGATGCAGAAATGAAAAGGATGATTTTGGAAGAAGGTCATAGGAGCGGATTGAGTATTCATCTGGGGGATACTAAAATGTATCACGACTTGAAGAAACTATTTTGGTGGCCCGGTTTGAAACGGGATGTAGCACAATTTGTGTATGCATGTTTGACTTGTCAAAAGTCAAAAGTCGAACATCAGAAACCGGAAAGATTGTTGGAACTGTTGGAAATTTCGAAATGGAAGTGGGATATTATATCGATGGATTTTGTGACGGGGTTACCAAATACTCTGAGAGGACATGATACCATTTTGGTGATCGCTGATAGACTAACAAAATCAACTTATTTCATTCTGATTAGCATCCCTTTTCCTCTGCCAAGGTTGGCGAAGATTTATCTTCGAATGATTGTGAAGATGCACGGTGTTCCATTAAGTGTAGTGTCAGATAGAGATCCGAGGTTTACTTCCGATTTTTGGAAAAGTTTACAAGATTCATTGGGATCACAGTTGAAATTAAGTTCAGCATATCATCCACAGACAGATGGGCAAACAGAGAGAACTATTCAATTGTTAGAGGACTTGCTAAGGGCGTGTGTTCTTGATCAAGGAGGTGCATGGGATGGTTATCTTTCGTTGATTGAGTTCACCTATAATAATAGTTTTCACTCTAGTATTGTTATGGCACCCTTCGAGGCATTGTATGGTCGGAGGTGGAGGATGCCTTGCTGTTAGTATGAATCTGGTGAGAGTGCAGTGATCGGACCAGAAATGGTACGGGAGACTACAGAGAAAGTGAAATTGATTCGAGAAAGGATGAAGAATTCTCAGGGTAGACAAAAGATTTACCATGATAAGAGAATGAAGGAACTTGAATTCCAGGAAAGAGACCATGTATTCTTGAGAGTATCTCCAATAACTAATGTAGGTCGTGCTTTGAAATCTAAGAGGTTGACTCCTCTGGTCCATATCAGATTTCAAAGAGAGTAGGGACTATTGCGTATAGAGTGGCCTTGCCACCCAATTTGTCCAATTTACATGATGTGCTCATGTATCACAACTCCAAAAGTATAATCCAGATCCGTCGCATGAGATTCCGATGGACGATGTACAAGTGCAGGATGATCTTATTGTTGAAAGTGCACCTGTGAGAATCGAAGGTCACGAGATGAAGAAGTTGAGCGGAAAAGATATTACTCTTGTGAAATTAGTTTGGAGTGGAACAGTTGGGGAAAGCATGACATGGGAGTTGGAAGGCAAGATGCAAGAATCGTATCCATAATTATTCGTATCAGGTAATTTTTGAGGACGAAAATATTCTAAGTGGGGTAGATTTGTAACACCTCATTTAAATATTTAGTCGTTATTTGGTGATATTGATTTATGTTGGCATAATTTAGGATATGTGGGTGTGGCTAAGGGTATGTGAGAACTTAGTTTTCGGAGAAATAGTGATAATATTGGGAATCGATAGATTATACTATTATTAATAATATTATTATTAGAATATGGTCTAGTTGCCACTAATAATATTATTGTTGTAAATATTATAATTATATTATTTGGTTATTATAATTATTCTCTTATTATTATTATTAAGTGAGTAATAGTAATAAAATACAGTTAGGAAGGGTAAAACCTATTAGGAATTACTGTCACGTAGAAAGAGAGAAGAGAAGAGAAAGAAATAACTAGGGCAAAAGAGAATCCCACCATTGTTGAAGGAATCAAATCTGCAAATTAAGGTAAGAGGGTGAATGGGTTCTCTAAATGGTGATATTAATATGAGAGGGTAGTGACCATTCCTTTCCCTCTTTAAGTTTTTATAAATGATTAAGGAATGTCTTCTTGTTTGATTTTCTGTTGTTTCTATGTGATTTTTGTGTGGGATTTGTGAACTAAATGATGCCATTGATGTGTTGCCATTGCTGAATTTTCTATTGTTGTGTTGTTCATGAAATCCAAGATATGGAAAATTATAAACCTCAGAATAAGAAGAAATTGAAGAATTACATGTAGAAACTGTTTTTGTCCCAAATCGTAGACTGGAAAGGCTCCAAACGAAGAGGAAATGAACTGATATGAAGACAGGAAAATTATGCAGCAGACTGGCCATATGCATATGGGAGACGTCCCAGAGGGTTGTACGCGTATGGTACGTGCCCTGTCCCCATTGCTAGTCCGGTCTTTTGCCGGTACGCGTATGATACATGTATGAAGAGAGGCCTTACGCGTACGGGAGGGCTATACGTGTATGGGGTTTTAAGGAATATTTTCAAGGGGAAACTCCCTCTGGTGGTACGCATACGGTACGCGTATGATCTTGGGCCCTAGAGCGAAACGCGTATAGTACGTGTATGGGCAGGATGAGGTGCAGAAAAATATGTTTTCGCAATTTCTTTCCCGTTCTCGCGTGTAGTGCAATTTCTTTTGATTCTTAATAACTAGTAAGACTTAAGTAAGTATAGGAAGACTAATAATAGTGGAAAATGAGACTAAAAACATGAGACCTTGCGTGCATTATGTATGATGAATGATGATGTGGTGGCCTTAATGGTGAATGTTGAAGGCTTATGCCTTGTTGTTCTAAAAATATGTTGTTGCATGTTGATAATGTATTTATATCATTGTTGAGGGCTCATGCCCTGTTGTTGGCCTGTAATGGCGTTTATGTTTTATGCCTTGGTGTCGCCCAAAAATTGGCACTATGTTGAGGTCTTATGCCTTGTTTTTACCACATGCATTTAGTTGTAGATGATTGCATCGTATTGTATTATATTGACTTGTTGTAGATCATATGAAAGAGGAATGTGTTGTGAAGCATTGTGTGGAATTATGTGTTGTGCTTTATGTGGTTGTGTGTGTTACTACTCCTTAACATGTGATATTTCACCGTATATTTATTGAATTTAATTCTCACCCCTTTTTTGTTGTTGCGTTTGTGCTTCTCTGGAAGTACAAATAACCATGTACACGAATAATGCTTGGAGTGAGTGTGGCCTGATCAAGTTTTAGGAGTCGCTCTGATACGTAACACGGGAATTGGGAACTGTTGTACCCCAATTTTGGCTCCTAAGATCCCTTATCGTCTCATCAACACAATTCATTAAGATCAAAAACAAGGTTGGGCTCTAATGGTTGTCCTATTCCTAAGCTTGTTCTTAAGGAATCACCAAGCACCCTAACTGTGTTCTGCATGCATGATTGATCTGCATTTATTTCATCTGCTAACCTCTGATTAAAATACAAAAAAATATTTGCTTTTGTCTTTAAATCTTGTATTTTTGTAGGTATCAATCCAAGACACTAGGCGAATGTGAGTTTTTCCGATGTTTTTTCCCGAACTTGATTTAAAACTAATTTTTCAAAAAACAAATAGGGTGCAATCGATTTGCACATTGGAGCAATCGATTGCTCACTGACCAATTTCAGAAATTTTTCAAAAAATGACTTAGTGCAATTGATTTTCACTAGAGTGCAATCGATTACACTGCGCAGAATCTTGAAAAATTGGGCAATTTTCAAGTTTGTGGGCTTCGGCTCCAATTTAATTTTTTATTTTCTTTTAATTTCAAAATTAATTACTAATTGATTCAATTTTGGCTCCAAAATCAATTTTCAAGCCTAATTCTAATTTTCAAACCAAACTCCTAACTACCATTCATTCCCTAACCAAAATCCTATAAATAGAGGCCTCATCTCATTCAAATCTCAAGCTTTTGATAGTCAAACATACCTTGTCAAAGTTTCTCCTCATTCTCTCATTTTACTCAATTCTCCCAACTCACTCAAAGCTCTTTCTTCTTCATAAAGATTAGTGAATTCTTCATTGGAATTCTCTAATTCTTTGAGCTAAACCTTCATCCACTCTCTTTCTCTTCTTTAGTTCCTTAGATCTAGGCTTGTGATTCTGATTATTGAAGTTGAAGTGAAGCAATTTGAAGTGTTACTCTTGAGAATTTCTCTCAAGATCTACAAGTGGTGAGTGTTGATCTTCATCTTTGATTATGTGATCTCTTGATAATTGTTGTTGTTTGATTTATTGAGCAAACTTGTTTTTAGTTCCATTGATGTTAAAATTTCAAGAATTAGTTGGAATTTTTGTGCTCACTTGAATCAAGGAACACAAGGTGTTTGTGAAAAGTTTTGTACAAGGATTTGGCCTTTAGAAATTTGATTTTTCTGGTTTTTACAGTGTGCAATGATTTGCACTCTGCTGCAATCGATTCCAAGAGCCACGTTTTAAAAAATATTTAAAAAATAACAGTGTGCAATTGATTTGCATCCTGCTGCAATCGATTGCACAGAGTGTAAATTGTGATTTTCACTTGTTTTTTTGACTTGTTTTGGATCGTTACTCTTCTTCTACTCCATTTTTTGGATGATGCCTTGAATTGTAGTCTTGTACACCTAATTCCTCTTTAATCTCAATGGACTTTGGGTGTTGATGAGGTTGGAGAAATATATTGGTGATTCAAATCTATCAAAGGATTAATTATACAATTAATTCTTGGTGCTTTGAGTCAACAATATATTTTGTGCCTTAATCCACCAAGATGAGTGGTTGAACTTAAAGATGGAAGAAATTAGAGAAGATAATCCAAGTTGATCTATCACTAGTTTTTTTATTTTACATGTGTTGACAAACATTAGAAGATGATCTACATATCATTCTTCTCGTTTACTTTTTCAACATATACATCACCATTGACCGGCCTCGTTGTAGGATGGATTCTACATAAGTCATTTGGCGATTGCTTAACATAGTGCTACATTTTTATTCTTCATCTTATTTTCTTTGTCCTGAATCGGAAAGTGATTAATTGGTGGCATGAACTTTAATGTTCTAACGTAAGCCCCAAAAGATGACTTGAGCTTTGATTTGGGTTCAACACTTGTGGCACTTGTCGTGTGGTCGCATTGATTTCTAATCAAGCTTCTGGCAAGTTTCCACTAACCTTGTCCATTTGAAATTCTCAATCATCTTTGATCAAGTGATATGATAATTCCAAAACCGGTGATATACTTGACAAAAAATAATTGAAACTTGTCGTGTGGTCGCGTTGATTCTATCAAGCTTCTGGAAAGTCTTCCTGCGTAAGTTTCAAGATGCTCACCTTGCTGACGACTAATTACTAACAATTCGATGATATACTTGACAAGTTTCAAGATGTTCATCTTGCTAACATTTATTAATTGCTTTTTATTTTCCGCATTTATTTTTTATGCTCGTTAATTTTATGCACTTTATTTTTAGCATTTTACATTTCATGTCATTTTTCTTTGCTCACTTGAGCATTTATTTATTTTTTTCCATTTTTTCTTTGCTCACTTGAGCAATTTATTTTCTATGCCATTTTTACTTTGCTCATTTGAGCATTTTATTTTCTTGTTATTTTGAATTTGCTCACTTGAGCTTTATTTTTCTTTTCCAAAACACTTAATAATTCAACCAAAACATAAAAAACTTTTTATTGGACTTGGTTACAATCCCTATGCTTGGAGCATGATCTTTGGACTTAGGATTAGGACCTTTACCTCAGTTTGGAGATCTCAGTGCCCTCGGTGTTATTCTTTCTTGTATGGTTATTATCTTTGTATGTAGGTTATTCTGTTTATACTCAATCATGAGTGGATTTCCTCCAAATATAGTCGTTATGTTGCCCGATTCTCGAGAGATATAATTTCATCTGAAGCATTGATTTATCTGAAACTTGGTTTTTTTTTGTCCGACTATTTGTTGCTTATGTGGTAATCCAAAGGATGGGATGTGGCATTGACTCTTGATGTCAAGTACTGGTCTTCTCACTCGGTTAGATCATTCTTTAATTTTCAAAATCTTCCCTCTTTTTCAAAGGATTCTTGTTTTCAAAACTAGAACCGCTTTAAAAAAAAACTTGGACTTGGATCCATGAATTTTCAAACTTCTTTTCTTAATAAACTTTCAATTCATTTAATAATACTTTGACTTTTATTTTCATAAAACTAAAAAACACCTAACCTCATTCAAATTTTTTTGAGCTCTTTGTGGCTTTTCTAAACTAACATTTTCTTAAAATCAACCAACACACAATTTTGGTGTTTTTTAGCCGAACTACTTGGTTTTGATTTCAACATTGTACATTGTTGGTATGTAGGCTTAGAACTCATTGGAAGTTCTATCAAACCAAAAATTATAAAAAAAACTTCTTTTCTCCCCCACCATCCATTTTGTACATATACTCTTTTTTAGCACACATATACAAATTTTCAAAAAGGTTCCTACGGAGTACTATAGATGCTTGGTGCCTAACACCTTCCCTTTGCATAACTAACCCCCGGTCCCAGATCTCTGATCTTTTTTTTAAGGATTTTATTCGCTCTTTTTCCTAGTCCTTTGGATAAAATAAAAGCGTGGTGGCGACTCTTTTGTTACTTTTTTGAGTTAAGTCAATTGAATGACTTATACTCGCAGTTTTTGACGTTACAGAAAAAGTGGCGACTCTGCTGTGGATGTTTGACCTATTGCTGGACCATCTCTAAGTGGGTTGACGCTATTTTTGTTTATTTGTATATATGTGTTATATTGTTTGTATATTGTATGCTTGTTTGTCTGGATGCTTTTCTAGTTTTCAGGGGTGCTTGGTGATCTTCTTTTTGAGTTCCTATACCCGAACTCAGGAAAACTTAAGATAGGACAGGCGGTATAGTCATGTTAAATTTTAGGGAGTAATCCCGAAGAAGGAGACATGAGATCCTCCACTTAGTGGAGACCTCCTTCATTGTGGTATTTTGTTTACCGAGCGATCGGGAAGACATGACTGCTTTCGACCTGAGAGTCCCTGAAGCTGAGCAGACGTATAAACCTTAACCTATCCTATCCTTTTTAGGGTAGTGTAGGGACTATTACAGAGTTATCCAAAAGTAGTTGCTATGAGATACTACACTCAGACAAGTTTCACCTGAAGGTATTACTGATTACCGAGTACATAGGGAAGTTGGTAGTATTGGATGGAGGAATGAAAACTCTGGGGATTCCTTTAGAACCTTGATCTATAGGTGACAAAGCTTAGAATAACTTGTGGGTAGTACCTTTTGACTCCATGCTCATGATGTCGAACCTATAGACCCCCATGTTTGTGATCTTGTGTGTGATTTCTGCATAACCATGCATTCATGCATCCATGAAACTCTTTTTCAGTCAGTTTTCAAGGGACCTAGAGATCTTTTTATGTAAACCTCACAAGTTTCATCAAACTCAATGGATCTTGGGTGTTGATGGGGTGAAAACTATAATACACCAAAAGGGATGATTGATGTTTATGATAACTTGATCAATACTTTGATCCAATTCGGATTTACTTTCCATCTCGAGTTCCTTGAAAGTCAAATAAAACTAGCATTTGCATATCATGCATCATTCCTCATTTCATGGACTCTCCAAGGTGTCTTATCCGTTTCTCTACTTCGTTCAGTCTTCAAGCTGTTGCATCAGTATAACACTTGAGCCAAATCCAAGAAGAAGATGGAAAATCTAGAGCAAGAGAATCGCGAGCTACGCGAAGA
The DNA here is from genome assembly GCA_021764765.1 of Vicia sativa. Lineage (NCBI taxonomy): Eukaryota > Viridiplantae > Streptophyta > Magnoliopsida > Fabales > Fabaceae > Vicia > Vicia sativa. The sequence continues at coordinate 75,546,285 of CM038796.1, read as the reverse complement.
GGTTACTTCCTTGAGAGCCGGTATGGCGAACTTGACTGCTATGATGGAACAGTTGATGGCTGCTCAGAATCAGCCACTACCTCCTCCGCCTTCTCCTTGCATCATTCCACCTCAACAGACAATTGTTATCTCTGAGATTCAAGATGCTCATGTTTCTAGTGTGCTAGTAGTTTCTACCATCCTGCACCATATGCCTCCTGGTTATCCTTGGGGAATGCTAGAGAATTTCATGCCTGAAGGTTACAACCCTATTGCTCAAGTGATCTCCTTGGCCCAGCCTGTTGTTGTTTCTACACCTCTTGTGGTGCATGCCACTCATGTTTTCAACAAAGAGTTTGATAATCCACTTCCCCCTCCGAGTGAAAGCTTGGATTTCTATGATCGAATAGATGGTTTCTAGGAACAGTTTGATAAGATGCAGAAAGATCTGAAAGCCCTCAAAGGGAAAATGCTTTTTGACGACAATGTCAGCGATCTATGCTTAGTTCCTAATGTGAAAGTACCTGCTAAGTTTAAAGTTCCAGAGTTTGAGAAGTACAAGGGAAATTCTTGTCCTCGTGACCATTTGATGATGTATTTGAGAAAGATGTCCACTCATATTGAAGATCAGCGTTTGCTCATTTACTTCTTTCAAGATAGTTTGACCGGTGCAACTTTGAGATGGTACATGAATCTAGACAAGAGTGACATCCATACATTCAATTATTTGGGTGAAGATTTTGTGAAGCATTACAACTACAATATGTACATGGCTCCCGACCGTGATCAACTAAGGGCAATGGTTCAAAAAGATAAGGAATCCTTCAAAGAGTATGCTCAGCGATGGCGTGAGCTTGCTGCACAGGTTATACCTCCACTAAGTGAGCAAAAGATGACCAAAGTTTTCCTGAATACTTTGGGTCCTTTCTATTACAAGAAGATGGTGGCCAATGCACCTAATGATTTTGTGGAAATGGTGAGCATGGGAGTTCGTCTAGAAGAAGCCGTACGAGAGAGACGATTGTCGAAAAAAGAAGGAACGAGTGGGGATAAAAATCCATTTTTTGGATTCTCTAAAAAGAAAGAAGAAGTTAATGCTATTGTCTAGGAAAGGAGAACCAGACCTCTTGGTAGATGTCCTCAAAACCAACAAGTTGTTGCTGTTACCCCTGTTCTTTCTACAACTCAAACTAATATCCCTTATAACAAAGCATCTCAGCAAGGGAAAGGCCCAAAAAGAGAACCGTTTGATCCGATTCCAATGGGCACCTCCAGTTATACCAAATCCTTTGCCATGGTATTACAAGGCTGATCAGACTTGTGCATACCACCAAGGAGCTCTAGGGCACAATATTGAGAATTGTTATTCATTGAAGTCAGAAGTGCAAAAGATGGTTAGATCAGGTCTTTGTCTTTCAAAGACATGGGTCATAATGTGCAAGGGAATCTGTTGCCCAAACATGGAAATGTTGTGAATATGATTGATGGAGAAATCAGGGTTTATGATGTGAATTTGATCATTGGAGATCTCGTGAAGATGGATGTTGCTCTTTGTAAAGTTGGTTATTGCACTCATGATCATGCTGCTTGTAATGTGTGCAGTGAGGATACTCATGGTGGAGAAGAAGATGTAAATGTCATTGTGCCACACTTTGATATTCCCACTCCGTGGAAGTGACCTACTACAGTAAGCCTCCAGTTACTCCTTTGGTTACTAGCTTACCTGTACCTATACCATATAGTTCCAACAAGGTTGTGCCATACAAGTACAATGCCACCATTCTAGAAGGAAATGTTGAGGTTCCGATTCAACCGTTATCTCAAGTAGGAAATATTACTGATGTTAGTTGAATGACCAGAAGTGGTCGTGTATTTGCTCCTGTGTTTCCAAAGATGGCTGATGATGGTAAGAAGATTGTGGATACTAGTGTTAAACCTAAGAAGGTTGAAGGGAAAACTAGTGGGATAACCCAAGAGAAAGAAATGGATGATTTATTGAAGATTATCAAGATGGGTGATTACAAGATTATTGAGCAATTGCTGCAGACACCATCAAAGATTTCAATTCTGGCTCTGTTGATGAATTCTCCAACTCACAGAGAGTCGTTAATGAAGGTTTTAGATTAGGCGTTTGTTTATTATGATATGCCTTTTGAAACTTTTAATAGTGTGGTTGGAAATATCACAACTTGCAATAATCTAAGTTTCAGTGATGAAGAGTTGCCCGTTGAGGGAAGGAATTACAACATGGCTTTGCATATTTCCATGAATTGTAAGAATGATGCATTATCCAACATTCTTATTGATAATGGTTCTGCGCTGAATGTTATTCCCTAGAGTACCCTTTCAAATCTTAAATATCAAGGTTCGCCGATGCGTCCTAGTGGTATCATTGTGAAGGCGTTTGATGGTTCTCGTAAATCTGTTATTGGGGAAGTGGATTTGCCCATTCACATTGGCCCACATTTGTTTCAAATTACCTTCCAGGTGATTGATATATTTCTTACTTATAGCTGTTTGATTGGACAACCTTGGATTCATGAGGTTGGTGTTGTGACTTCAACCCTCCATCAGAAATTTAATTTTGTCCGTGAGGTGTAGTGATTATTGTGGAAGGAGAACAAGGTATGCTAGTTTCTCATTTATCTTCTTTCTCCATAGTAGAAGTTGCTGAAGCCGCTGTTGGAACGCAGTTCCAAGCTTTGTCTATTGATAGTGCCCAAAGGAGTGAAGATTCTATTGCTTCGTTGAAGGATGCTCGTAATGTGGTTCAGAAAGGTCCTAACAATGTTTAGGGACAAGTTATTGAGCCAAAGGTGAATAAGAAGTGTTTTGGTTTAGGTTTTTCCACGAAGATCAGAAGAGAAATGCTAAAGTCAGGACCTGTTGCTGCCAAATATCTAGATGTTTTCCGAAGTGCTGGCTATCTTGATCCTACTGTTCCAGGAGTCAATGACATTGTTGAAGATGAACCAGAGTAGGAAATACCCAACTTTGTGACGCATGGAACCAGAGTTTGTAATTGGAATGCTATTAACATCCCCACTTGCATTCACGTGTCTAAGTAATTCACTTTTATTTGTTTAAATTTTCAAATAATGATCCTTTCACTTTGCCGAAGGTGAAGGTGATGTTGTATGGGCAAAATCTGTTTGTTTTGAAATTTAAGATCATTAATAAAAGTTTGTTTTTCATTCCAAATTGTGTCTTTTATTTTCTGTTTTTTCTTGAAAAAATGGTAATCAGAAAAAATACTTTCACAAAATAATAATTGAATTGAATCTGCATAATCACTTGTCACACGTGTCAGTTTCTAAAATCAATCATAATCATATGTGCAGATTAATTCATAAAACTGTTGAAAACAATGACCCTGCTCCCTCTTCCAACTTTTAACATCCCGTGTATGTGGCCGAAGAAGAGGAATTTGATGAGATCTCTGAAGAGGTTTCTCGGTTGCTTGAGCGCGAGGAAAACACTATTCAGCTGTTGGAAGTTATTAACCTGGGTTCTAAGGAAGATGTGAAAGAAGTCTAGATTAGAGCATTGCTACATCCTGAGGTGAAGATTCGTTTGATTGAAACACTGAAAGAATATGTGGATATCTTAGCTTGGTCGTATCAAGATATGCTAGGGTTAGATACTGATATTGTGGAGCATCATTTACCATTAAAGCCTGAGTTCCCACCAATCAAGCAGAAGTTAAGAACAACTCATCCTGATATGGCAATAAAGATTAAAGACGAAGTTTTAAAGGAGATTGATGCAGGTTTCCTTGTGACATCAGTCTATCCTCAGTGGATTGCCAATATTGTGCCCGTATCAAAGAAAGATGGAAAAGTCTGCATGTGTGTTGATTACCGAGATCTGAACAAGGCTAGTCTGAAATATGATTTTCCTTTGCCACACATTGATATGTTGGTGGGCAGTACTGCAAAATGCAAAGTGTTCTCGTTCATGGATGGATTTTTCGGATACAATCAAATTAGGATGGCTCCTGAGGACATGGAAAAAACAATGTTTATCATACCCTAGGGAACATTCTGTTATAGAGTGATGCCCTTCGGGTTGAATAACGCTGCTACGACGTACCAGAGGGCCATGACGACCCTATTCCATGATCTGATGCATAAAGAAATTGAAGTGTATGTTGATGATATGATTGCTAAGTCCCAAACTGAGGAAGATCATTTGGAAAACTTGTTGAAATTATTTCTGCGTTTGAGGAAGTATCGTCTCCGTTTGAATCCTAATAAATGTACATTTGGTGTCCAGTCTGGAAAATTGTTGGGTTTCATTGTCAGCCAAAAAGGAATTGAAGTTGATCCTGATAAAGTTAGGGCAATTCAAGAGATGCCGTCACCAAGAACTGAAAATCAATTCAAAGGCTTCCTTGGACGTTTGAATTACATTTCCAAATTCATTTCCCACATTATTGCAACTTGTGAACCAATCTTCAAGCTGTTGAAAAAAGATCAAGGTTGCATATGGACAGATGATTTCCAAAAGGGCATTCGAAAGTATCAAAGCTGCTTGAACCTCTTATCCTGCTCCCTCCTGTTGAAGGAAGACCATTGGTTCTATATTTTACTATTTTGGAAATCTCCATAGGTTGTATTTTGGGACAGCAAGATGAAACAGGAAAGAAAGAATATGCCATTTATTACTTGAGCAAAAAGTTCATCGATTGTGAGTCCCGATATTCTATGTTGGAAAAGACTTATTGTGCTTTAGCCCGGGCTGTGAAGCGTCTGCGACAATATATGTTGAATCATACTATTTGTTTGATCTCTCGAATGGATACGATCAAATACATATTTGAAAAGCCTGCTCTTGCAGGGAGAATTTCTCTTTGGCAGATGTTGTTAGCTGAATATGATATTAAATACCGCACCCAAAAAGCTATTAAAAGTAGTGTACTGGCAGAATATTTAGCTCATCAGCCGGTTGAGGATGATTAATCTATTGAGTTTGATTTACCTGATGAAGATGTGATGTGTTATACCCCAAAATTTTCCCTCCTATTTTTTCGAGACAATTCACATCTTAATACTCAAGAATCTTTCAATGGTTGACTAGATGAACCCTCTCCTAAGCAATCAACCCACAACTAGGGTTTTGCTTCTCTCAAGAAAAAATCAAGTTCTAATACCTCAAGTGATCATCATACCTCCTCACGTGTCTCAAGGGATCACCATGTCAAGTTTCAAGCCTCATAGCTCAAGTTTTCTCAATCAATTGCTCAGATGGTTGAAAATCAGTTGTATTGGACAAAAAATCAACTATGGTCAACATACAGTCAAACTTCATAATTTTTGGTCAACATAAATATTTAGAAGTCAAATTCATCATATGATCAAGGGTTGACCATGAATCATCAAGAAAACTCAAGATTTGATCAAAATCAAAGTTTCCAGATTAGGGTTTTTGAACCAAAAGTCAATAGAACTTTGACCAGGCATAACTTTCACATACTTTATCAGAAATTTTTCCATAAAAGATCATTTTGAAGGGAATTCAATTCTCTACAACTTCATGGATCACAAGCTTTGGCCAAAAATGCTTCATTTGAGAGTTATGGATCAAGACATTATAGGTCCTCCTAAAAGTCAACAAAAAGTCATCTTTTTGCAAAGAAGTGTACATGAACATGGAAAATTCAATGAAGACGAAACCAAAAGGAGTGTTTATAGGACATCTTGAGATTTTTAAAAATTCCAAGAACACTTAAAAATGTTGAATATTGAGCAAGATATAAGTTGTGTAAGTTTGACATTTTTAAGGAGGTCCATGAAGATAAATACTTAGCAAATGCAGATATTTTCCAAATGGGCCTAAGTTTTCATGATCCCAACTTAATCTTGACATTATCTATGGCCTGAAAACTCAAGTGCACGCCCATCTTGTATTTATTTGATTTATTTTTGAATTTAATGATTTAAATTCAATTTTAATTAAATAAAATACAAAGGTAAGAGTTAAGATAAGTTGGGCTTGTTTTTTAGTTGTCCTGAGGTCCAAGATAGCCCATGCTAGCTGGAAATTTCGTGCACCATGCATTAATAAAAGATTGAGCCAAATATGGAAGAATTTGATAAAATATGTCAATCAAATATTTTGCATTCAAGTTGATATATTTTCCCCAAATGCTTGACCTAATCTCTGGCCCTATATATACATAGCACATTCAGACATCAAGGAGGACGAGTTTGGCAGCCAGAACACTAGGGTTGTTGTTCAAAATTTTAAAGAGAAAGTTGCAACATCGAAACCATAGTTCCAACCGTTCTCAGGAAATTCCAAGCACTCCATCGTGCTCCTGAGATAACATAGGGTAAGTATGGATCAAAATCCATGATCAAAACATCCTGAATTGCATGCATCATAAAGCTCTGATTACATATTTTTCTTAAATTTGTATTTCTGTTTTTATGATGTTTTGATCTAAACTAACCATGCTAATCGTTTCCTGAGGTTTATTAGAGCAAGTTTGGGCCATCGTTACAAGCTTTTAATTGCCAAATTGTGGTTTGCCATAGTTAGGGCATAGAACTTCTAAGCTTCGTATTTCTATTTGCAGGCACTTTCAGACCAAACCGACACCACCACTAAACTCGCAGGGGTCGATTTAGGGGGATAGACTTAATCTCTTTCATTGATTCTCTTTATTTTACAAGTTTGGAATCTGACCTCACCGGAGAAGACGAAGTTGACCATCCTGGATGGTGGTTTGAATGTTTGACCCCAGTGACCTAGGCGTGGCGCTTTCTGATGGGTCCATTCAAACTCCCTGGGGCCCACACGTGTTTTGTTTGAAAATAGATACTCTGATAATCTATTAAAGTTATTATCCTCTAATGAATTTGATACTCTGACTTGTTAATGTTTTTCAGTAGATGTTCTGACTCAGGTGTTAGAATGAAACACCACACCGTGTTAAGTAGAAGATGAACTTAGAAGTTCTGAGAAAGAACATCTGAAACACAACTTCTGATAGAAGCATACAAGTACAACTTCTGATAGAAGCATACAAGTGCAAACTTCTGATTGAAGTAACTTCTGGTGGAAGTAACTTTTGATAGAAGCATGCAAGCGAAACTTTTAAAAGAAGTAACTTCTGATAGAAGTAACTTCTGATAGAAGTATGCAAGTGCGACTTCTGGGGTTCGACCCCTGCTGGCCCCTTTTCTCATTTTTCTAACTTTTCTTATTTCCTTTTTTTTTTCTATTTTTCTTAGTTTAATTTAATTTTCTTTTCAAAATTAATTAAAACCTTTTCAAAAATCACAAAAAGATAATTTTGTTTCTAGTAATTAGGGTTATTAACCTAAAACCTTTTTTACTAATTTCTAAAACATTTTCACTAACATATTTCTTATTATCCTGATTATTTATTTGCTATTCTGCATTTACAATTCTAGAAAGGATGTATAGGTCGCACATTTTTTATATTCTATAATAGCGTAGATTTACATTTCTGCCTTTACTTTCCGCACTCCTATTATGTATTTGCCCCAAAGCCATGTAATAGTGTAGGATTTACATTTCAGCACTTTACATTCTGCACTTTACTTCTTATACATATTTAACTGCTAGCTAATTAGGGTTTGCATGCTAAGGACTAAAATCAACCCTAGATCACTTCTAATTTCAAGATAAATATCTGAATACAACACACTCTTCACACTTGCACACCCCTTAGGGTATCCTCTCTTGTTGCCTTGACGAATTCAATGGTCATGTCCCTCGAACGTAAGGATACCATTAGCAAAGACACCAACGAATAATATCATCATAGTCCCTTCTATACAAAGATCATAGTCCTTCGATGACCCTCGATGTTGCCTACGAATACATGATCTCGTCCCTCGATTGTTGCCTATGAAAAGTGATGATCGTCTCTACGAATTGCTAAAGATATCCTTACATGTTACCTTCTATGACCATACGATGACTCTTCGATTGTCCCTTCATATCCAAAAAAATAAAGTTACCTACCAACTAATGGTATGGATAGCCTTATTCTAAAGGGGAAGAAAAATAACATGGAAACGACCATTCTGAGTAGGTAATAAGACTCTATTGCTTGTTCCAATCAAAATACTTTTCACACCTCACACTTTTCAAATACTTAAAAAAAAACACTTTGTATACATTCCAGCGTGAATCATTACAAAGTTAAACATCTTTACATTTCCAAACACTTCGTATACATTCCAAGGAGAATCATTACGAAGTCAAAGCAAAATTCCTTTTCAAATACATTTTCAAACTACACAAACACATAAAGCAATTTTTAAAAGTGAGCTAAGCAATTAAGAGCCCGTAGATGACTACGGATGGAAGGGGTGCTAACACCTTCCCTTTTCATAACTGCCTCCCATACTAAGAATCTAACGAAGGTCTTTTCCTGTTCTTTTCACCTTCCCTTTATTTGATAAAAGAAAATTCGGTGGCGACTCTTGTTATCCGCAACATTTGCGATAAAAAGAAAAACAAACAAGTCAGTTCTCCTACCGTGTTACAGAACTGGCGACTCTGCCGGGGATACAACCTAAAGAGAGGCTACCTTAGGGTTTAAGATCACTTTATTGCTTTTTGTTTGCTTTGTCTTCTTTATTTTTAAGGTTTGCTTGGGTATTATATATGTGGGGAATCCTACACCCGGATCCAGGTTTCCTTAGGTAAGTAGCACTAAATTATCGCGACTGTTAGGCGTATACCGAAACGGACAAAATTTTGGCTACGGTTAGTGTGACACTTTGGATGTCCCGATGTTCCTCGTGTTCAATTGAGGAAATATTTGGCGTCTGCATGGTGTCATCAAGCACTAACTCAATTGTAGAACCTTAATTGACCCATGTTGGCCATTAGAAGGCAGTGAGATGGCCGACTTTAATGCAGACTGAGGTTGGTTGATACTCAATGCTACGCTCATTAAGATTTGAATTTCGGGATGTTTTGGTCGACCACTTGGTAGTCGTATTGAAAAAAAGCCTACAAGAAAGATCGATGATATGAGATTCTTAGAACCCAATTACTATTATAGGACAGGTTGAACCCACTCAAACTTTGGTAGGGTAGACACCTATACCTCATGCAAGCCTTAAACCTAGGGCCATTGTGTGAATTTCTTGTGCTTGCTATTTAAACATGACATCATGACATCATAACATCATATCATTTCTTACCATTTCAAGGACCTAGGGATTTATCTTTGCTCTTTGTTGTAGGGTTATGGCTTCCAGGAAGACTATCCGAATCAACTTTGTGGGTATACCTTCTCAGCTTAAAGACTTAGTCTCAGAAATTCTCTATCACTCTTAGTTCATGAAAAGATATGGTTATCTACTCGACTTGGTTACCTCCGATTTTGAAGAAGATATGATGAGCGTCATCTTCCAATTCTTTGATCTGAAGCATCACTTTTTTACTTTCCTAAACTATCAGTTGGTGCCTACAATGGAAGAATTCTCTAAGTTACTAGGGATACCCAATCTTCATCAAATACCATTCACCGGTTCATAAAAAGTTCCGAAATACGAAGACATCACATCAGCGTTACATCTAAAGCGACCAGACATTGAAGACAATTGGGAAATAAGAAGAAAGGTTAAGGGCTTGCTTGCCAAATTTATGATAATAAAACTCGAGGATTCCTAAAGGCTATGAGTTTCCATGCTTTAGAAGATGTTTTGGCCTTACTAATCTATAGTTTGGTGCTATTTCCTAATCCAGATCAATTCATAGACGTGAACGCTGTAACGCCCCGTTTTAATTAAAATTATGATATATTGATATTTTCGAGTTACCGATCGATATTTATTTTGCGATGAGAATATTTATATTAATCGATATATCTATTAATATATTTGGCGACGTTTCATTCGGTCCGGTTTTTATTCTGTTCGGTTCAGTAAAATATTATTCGGACCGATATTTAATTCTCCGGAGTTATTTTAATTAATTGGGTTAATAATATTATTAGATATTATTAATGTGTTAATTAATAAGACAAGTTAGGGGTGTGAGGACTAATTGTTGAGAATTGGGTGTACACCCTTGGCTAGTACTAAGAAACCACCATAAAACCACCATTTTCCTCTTTTCTTTCATTACAACACAAAAACCATACTTAGAGATAAACTAGAGAAAGTGTTGGAGGAAGAAGAAGAGCAAGAGCAAGCAAGGAGTTTGGATTGGTTGGAGCATCTTGCAATCATGCAAGCACTTGAGGTAAGGGGTTTGATTTTCCACTTCCTATAGTTAGGGTTTGATAGATATGTTGTGGATTTGAGATGAAAATTGATGTTGTGGTTTATGAGTTTGTGTGTGATTGTTCGAATAAATTAGGAAAATTGAGTTAGGAGTATTGATCTAGGTGTTCTATTACCATGGCTAGTAGGAATAACTTGTAAGATTAGAAAATGAAAAAAACTGTGAAGAAACACCATGAAAAAACTGCCTGCAATGGAAATAGGTGGAGAAGAAGAAGGAAGAGGACGTGGCAAAGGGAGGCGCCCACCTCACAAAGGAGGGCAACCGTCCTTACACCCCAGGCGCCCACCTCATCTCTCTTGTAGCCTTGGGACGAACGTCCCTGTATGCTGGGAGAAGGAATGGAAACTTGCCATTTTTCTATTTTCTGTATTTTGAGTTTCTGTCTTCTGCATAACTTTGCTACCTGCATAATTATGCATTTTGATTCTGTTTCTTTTATTTTCCTTAATTCCATATACTACTAGTTGGTAGTAATAAAATCCAATTAGGACATAAGTTAGCCGATTAAATTTGGAACCCGATTATGTTCCGATTTCTCAATTTCGGCGACTGAGCAAGTTGCTCCGAATTCAACGATAATTGACGTACTAACTAATTTTGACGTGTAGAACGTAGTGGTGAAGTTAGTTTTTCAAAATTACGAGTTTTTACGAGACGACCCGAAATAGGCCAAATTACAGTTAAATTGAATCGGATTGCGTTTTAGTCAATTTAAGACACGTATGGACAATCCGATTTCGATGTTGACGTTTATGATTAATGCCGGTTATTAGGAATGGCTTTCGCGACGATTATTGATGTTTGACTATTTTTCCGTATTTGGAATTTGGTGAATAAATTGATAATGATGTGGTGTGATTAAACATGATGTTTACGACGGTGTATTTATTAACGAATACTTGATGACATGCGATGCGATGATATGTTTATCTTGATGTGGATGAATATGGCGACGTGGACTTTATGTCAAATTTGATGAGCGATGATGATGTTTTTGGTTGTGTTGTTTTTATTGTCGAGTCACATACATTGCATTGGCGACGAGGGCTTTTATGCCAAGTGACGAGGGCTTTTATGCTAAGCGACGATGGGCTTTATGCCAAATGTTCCTAATTATGGACAAAGCGACGGGTACCACATGCATAACATAGTCGTGTCTCATGGAGTCAGTTATGTTTATGTTTGAGTTGTTTGGCATTGGGTTTTAATTGATGGATTATGTGGAATTGCGATGATATATAATGCTTTGTTTGGGGATGATCTTTATGATGAACATGAAATGAATATGACGTGATAATTTCATGATAACTATGCAATGAATATAAATGATGAGTTTTGCGATGAGTTGACTTTGATGAAATGATTAATGCAAATATGATGTGATGATGTTTGTGACGATGGGCTTTTATGCCAAAAGTGACGATGGGCTTTAGCCAATTTGTGATGATTTTGTTTATGTTGTGTTGTTATATTTGATTGGCCTGAAAACTATGGCAACCAAGACGGCCTTGATGGCAACCATGATGGGAGTTATACTCCAAAGTTTTGTTGCTTATGTTTTTAACATTGTTTGATGTTGTTGTTTATGATTGCCGTGTTGATTAGTGACATATTGACTTGTGATGATTTTATGGTGATGAAAGTTATGTGTTGTTGTGATGATTTATGTCGATGAGGTTATGGCGATAAAGTGTTGATTATACACATTAGAATGACGACTAAAGTGAGTGAGATTTGGATATGTGTTGGAATACACTTATTAACCTATATCTTTTGTGATTCCAAAACTATATATATATATATATATATATATATATATATATATATGTTATCATGCCTTTAATTATATGTTTTGGAGTATCTCACCCTTTACTTGTTTCGCCGTTACCTTTATACTGGTAACGTGCAGGTTATGAAGACGGAGATTATAGCTGCTATTAGTCAAGTCAGTGTGGCTCTGATACGTAGCACTCGGGGGGAATATTTATGTTGTCTTGTTGTTGTTCTTTTGTTGTTATTCCTTTTGTGAATAAGAATCATACTTTATGAAAATATGATTTGATGAGGAGGTTTAATAAAGAAGGTGTTTTTGATTTCTAAGATTCAATTTATGATTTCCGAGGATGCTATGTATCCGAGATTTATACTTTAAAGCAATCTGTTTATAGTGATTTGGTTTTGAAGGTGTGACGCCTCAGTATTGAATTTATGAAAATTTAAATTACTCTGATTTTACTTATAAAACCTTGGGTAATATTGGGGTGTTACAAACACCATCAAGATTTTACTCACTCATAATCCTGTACCTACCTTGCTCAGAGATATTCTATGTTCTCTCCACACTCGTACTACGAAAAGACAAGGAACTCTCATGTGTTGCATACCGTTATTATCCATGTGGTTTATTTCGCACCTTCCTCAGTTAGTAATGAAGAACGAACAAAGGTTGAAGTGGTCTCAAAGGTTGATGTCACTCTCTCATTCAGATATCTGTTGGTGTCTTTACTTTCAAAAGGAGTTCACCTTCATTGAGCGTTGTGGAGTTCCCTAATGTACCACTCCTTGGCATAAGGGGAGGTATCACTTACAACCCTTCTTTAGCGTTACGATAGTTTGGTTATGCTTAAAAATACGGTCCTCATGATATGATTCTCCAAGACATTGTATTTGACTACGACAATGATCTCCATGGTTATCGCCGAAGATTAGTGCACGCTTGGTGCATGGTGAAGAAAACTAATACCAAGACCTTGGGGCACAAAAATTCCATTCCTTGGGAACATTACCTCAAATGGGTGCGAGCTCGCGCTCAAAACCTCATGATGTCGTATACTGCTCTTCTGCCAATAATTATGGAACCTATTATTGTAGGTGACGAACCCTATACCATTCTTCATCCAGACATGCCTACTGACTTTGAAGAATTAAAGAGATCCTAGATTCAAATCAAACAATAAAGGGATACATTCGAAGCTCAATGTTATGAAAGCGAGAAAATAGTATTGGAGTTGACAAAGATACTTCACAAGGAGCAAGACATCAACACCTATTTCAACACAAAGAGGAAGCGCTCATGGGAGACCTGAGCTCTAGGATTTTCATTTTTTTGTCTTGAACTTTCATTTGTACTTACTAAATCAACTAATAAAAGTTTGTTCTTGCTTGTTTAACAAATTTAAATTCCTATAGGTCCTTGAAAATATTGCATCGCATAACATTGCATATCATAGCATAACATCTCATAACAGGTACATTGAAGATCGGTTTTCTCATTCTCTCGCTGTTTATAGGTAGAAATAGCTCTCGAACAGACTGTCAAAGATCTCCAGGATCAGAACGCTCAGTTTCAGGAAATGTTCACCAGCCTAGCTCAAGGGCAGAAAGATCTGAAGAAGCTCATCACCAGAAAGAAAAAGACTGTTGGCCTCATCAACCTGGGAAGAAAACACAAAGGTCCGGTCAAGGTAGTCAGACAGCTTGAATTCTCAAACAAGAGCGGCGAAACTGAAGGCAACGTCAAAAACAATGAAGGAAGCCATCATGAGTCTGAAAACAAAGAAGAATACTATATGAGCGAGAAGTATCCTAACGACTAAAAGTTCAAGCAACTTGAAGACCGCCTGAATTCCGTGGAAAATCTGAAAATGGCAGGGTTGAACGTTGATGATCTAAGTCTGGTTCCCGGAGTGGTAATTCCTCGCAAGTTCAAGGTCCCTACCTTTGCTAAGTAGGATGGCATTTCTTGCCCAAAGATGTATCTAAAGTCCTATGTCTAGAAAATCCATCCTCATACTGAAGACAGGAAGCTATGGGTACATTTCTTTTAAGAGAGTTTGTCTGGAACATAGTTGGAGTGGTATTATCAGCTAGAGAATACCCACATTCATACCTGGAATGATTTGGCAGATGATTTCTACAAAATTTATCAATACAATGCTGAATTGGCACCAACCCATATGCAACTACAGAGCATGTCTGTGGGCCGTGACGAGAAGTTCAAAGAATACGCTCAAAAATGGAGAGATCTATCAGGCAGAGTTCAACCACCCTTGTCTAATAGGGAATTGGTTGATATGTTCATGGGAACGCTGACAGGCCCATTCTTCAATCATCTAATTGGGAACTCTTCGGTTGGATTCATTGAGCTGATATTGGCAGGCGAACATATTGAAGCTCGAATCAAGAGCGAAAAGATTCAAGTTGAAACATCTTCAAATGCTGCGAAGAGATCTTTTGGTGTGCATCTGAATCAGATGGATGTGCTTGGTTAAAGAGACGTGTTCAACACATGATGGACAACGAGAAGTGTTATTCCTAAAGGCTCCGTCTGTAGAGAGTCTGTGCGAAGATGTTGCTAAAAGTCTAAAGATCGAAGACGTAAGCGAAGTCGTACCAGAAGTCTAGGATACCTTGGGGCAGCCATGTGGAACGTATGATTTCATGGTGAAGTATACTGTTCCTGATAGCCACAAGATTCCAATTGAAGACATCAAAGCAACCGGATGGGGAGATGATTATCCCGAAGAATACGCTGATGTGAACACTATAAGAATTACCTCTGATCCTGCGCCCAGAGTGGCACCTCTCATTATTACCTCGCCCAGATCAATTCCATATTCCTCTGACAAAGTTGTACCTTGGAATTATGGAGCCGAAGTCTACTATCATGGCATCAAGCAAGAGCCATTAACCATTAAAAACAATACAGTTGAAGCTACAAATGCTGACATTGACAATATCACTGGATCAAGCAAAGTAACCAGAACCGGAAGAGTTTTTTTCCAGATATCTCTCCTCCAAAGGATTCTACTACACCAGTTCACATTACTACTATTAAACCAACTCCCGAAGCTTGAGGGAAATACAAAGTGACTCAACCTGCTCAGACAAAAGTACCAAAGGAAGTTGCTGTAGACACCTCCAAGCAAGAAATGGAGGAAATTCTGAAGATCATTAAAAAGAGCGACTACAATGTTGTGGAACAGCTAGGACAGACTCCGTCCAAGATTTCCATGTTAGCTTTGTTGTTGTGCTCCGAGGCTCATGCTAATGCCTTGGTGAAGTTTCTGAAGAATGCTCACGTACCGCAAGATACTACTGCCGACCAATTCAAAAGTTGCATTTCTAGCCTGACCGCCAACAGTGGTTTAGGCTTTTCTGATGTCGATCTGACTCTTACCGGAAGAAAGCATAACAAAGCCTTGCACATCTCTATTGAATACAAGGGTACTACGTTGTCTCATGTATTGGTGGATACTAGTTCTTCTCTAAATGTCCTGCCGAAGAGCGCTTTTGACCGACTTAATGCTGAAGAAGTGGTCATGAAGCCCAGTGACTTAATCGTAAGAGCTTTTGATGGTTCAAAAAGAACAGTACTTGGAAAGCTTACCCTGCCAATCAAAGTAGGTTCCCAGACTTTTGACTCTACTTTCTTTCTGATGGACATTCGTCCAGACTACTCTTGCCTACTTGGACGCCCTTGGATACATGGGGAAGGCGTTGTTACCTCTACCCTGCATCAGAAACTAAAGTACCCAGCGAAGGGGAAAATTGTCATAGTATGCGGAGAAGAAGAATACATGGTGAGCCATTTGCAGTCATTATGATACATCGAAATGGAAGGTGAATTCGTCGAAACTCCCTATCAAGCTTTCGAAGAAATTCCATGAGTCATACCTGTCGACTCTCCTGTCACTCCTAAAATTACTAGAGTTCCGCCAAAGATGGCCTCACTGAAAGATGCCAGAGCTGTAGTTGAAGAAATAGGTTGTACTATTTGGGGTCAGCTACCCGATTTTCCATTCAAATAGGACAATACTGGTTTGGGCTTCACCTCCAAAGGTTAGAAAATAATACGCCGCAAACATGTCGGCGGACCTACATTCTGCATCAACAAGAATGAAATTCATGCTATAGAAGAAGACGGTGATGGTGACTTCGACATCAACAATTGGATCTTCCCGACTCCTGGCGATGGACTCAATAATTTGAAGACTGAAGATGTTATACCAATCTCCTTTAGACAGGAGTAATTGCTTTTTTCTGTTATGCTTTTCGCTTTTTTGCGCTTCGAATGATAAACACTAAGCCTATTGTCTTGCCTAGGGCACCACGACTCATTTATGAGGGTTATTATCTGTCATTCACATATTTTCATTCAATAAATCATTGGACTTTTGCTTTCAAATATTGTGCTCTCTGTCTTTCTTTTACTTTATCACCCTTTCAAAAGTTATGTGTGCTTACACACACCCACATAATACACTGCACATCCACATTGACATAGAATATCACCAATAACGACTCTGCTATTTCTAAATATGACTTCAATGATCCGATCTATCAAGCCGAAGACGAAGGTGAGGAAGATTGTGAAGTGCCAGGAGAACTTTCCAGAATACTACAGCAGGAAGAAAGGGCCATACAACCACACGAAGAACCAGTCGAGGTTGTGAATCTAGGTACCAACAAAGACATAAAAGAAATCAAGATAGGAGCGGGTCTTGAGAACAATGTTAAAGGAAGATTGATCTAGATGCTGCGAGACTACATCGAGATTTTTGCTTGGTCCTACGAGGACATGCCAGGTCTAGACATTGACATTGTGGTACACCGACTACCAACGAAAGAAGGTTTTCTCCCTGTAAAGCACAAGGTTCGTCGTATGCGTCCTGAGATGTCCGAGAAGATCAAAGCTAAAGTTATGAAGCAGTTAAATGTCGGTTTCTTAGCCATTACTTCTTATCCACAGTGGGTTGCAAACGTGGTACCTGTACCTAAGAAGGATGGAAAAGTGCGCATGTATGTAGATTATAGAGACTTGAATAAAGCGAGCCCGAAAGACGATTTTCCGCTCCCACATATTGATATCCTAGTTGACAATACTGCTCAACACAAAGTTTTCTCCTTCATGGATGGTTTCTCCGGCTACAATCAGCTCAAGATGGCTCCTGAAGACATGGAAAAGACTACTTTCGTTACACAGTGGGGCACTTTCTGCTACAAGGTCATGCCATTTGGTTTAAAAAATGTTGGCGCCATATATCAGCGTGCTATGGTGGCTTTATTCCATGACATGATACATCACGAGATAGAGGTCTACGTCGACGAAATGATAGCTCGATCAAAAACTGAAGAAGAACATCTTGATCATTTGCGAAAGCTGTTTGATAGACTAAAGAAATACAGGTTGAGACTTAATTCGAGCAAATGCACCTTTGGGTTCAGGTCCGGAAAACTCTTGGTAAAGGTATTGAAGTTGATCCCGCCAAGGTCAAAGCTATTCAAGAAATTCCATCTCCCCATACTGAGAAGGAAATCAGAGGTTTCTTAGGACGATTGAACTACATTTCCAGATTCATTGCACATCTAACTACTACTTGTGAGCCAATCTTCAAGTTACTGAAGAACGATTAAGTATTGGAATGAAACGACGATTGCCAGATAGCTTTTGACAAAATCAAGGAGTACCTATAATCACCTCCTATCCTGATACCACCAGCCAAAGGAAGACCTCTGATCATGTATTTAACAGTTTTAGAGAACTCAATGGGGTGTGTGTTCGGCCAACATGACGAGTCTGGTCGAAAAGAGTATGCAATATACTACCTTAGCAAAAAGTTTACCAACTGTGAAACAAGATACTCACAGCTCGAGAAAACTTACAGCGCTTTGGCTTGGACTGCTCGCCGACTAAGACAGTATATGTTGACTCACACTACCTTGTTGATCTCTAAAATGGATCCGATAAAATACATCTTCGAGAAACCTGCTCTCTCCGGAAGAATATAAAGATGGCAAATGATCTTGACCGAATACGACATCTAGTATACTACCCAAAAGGCAATCAAAGGAAGTGTAATAGTTGACCATTTAGCTCATCAAGCCATAGATGACTACCAGTCTATGCATTTCGAGTTCCCAGACGAGGACATTATGTTAATAATTGATTATGAAGAGCCTGGACCATACGAAGGACATTAGCTAGGATCCCGATGGATCATGGTCTTCGATGGAGCTTCTAACGCACTTGGCATCGGTATTGGTGTCGTAATTACATCTCCTAAAGGCGGTCATACACCTTTCACCGCCAGACTATGTTTCAACTGCACCAACAATATGACTGAATACGAAGCGTGCATCATGGGTATCAAAGCTGCTATTGACTTGAGGATCAAGTTCTTGCAAGTATATGGAGACTCAACTTTGGTAATTAGTCAGATCAAAGGAGAATGATACACGAAACATCCAAATCTCATTATGTATTGAGAACATGTGTTGAATCTGATCCCCTACTTCGAAGAAATCACTTTTGAGCATATCCCATGAGAAGAGAATCAATTGATAGATGCGTTAGCTACCATGTCATCTATGTTCAAACTTAGATGGGACAACGAAGCTCCTCAGATCACTATCGAAAGACTAGACGAACCAGCATACTATTGCGAACTTGATACCGAAGAAGTAGAAGAGAAACCTTGGTTCTACGAAGTGAAGAGGTATCTCGAAGCTCAAGAATACCCTAAAGGGGCATATGTCCACGATAAAAAGTTCCTAAGAAGATTTGCCACCAAATTCTTCTTCAGTAATGGCGTCTTATACAAATGCAATCACGACTTGTGCTTACTCCGACATGTAGATCAGAAAACATCCGAATAAATCATGGAAGAGTTACATGAAGGCACATTTGGTACCCACTCTAATGGACATACAATGGCCAAGAATATTCTTAGAGCAGGTTACTATTGATCCACTATGGAAGCCGATTGTTATCGCTATGCTCGATCTGTCACAAATGCCAAATATACGTAGACAAAGTACACATACCTCTAGTTCCATTGAATGTTCTCACCACCCCGTGGCCTTTTGCAATATGGGGCATTGACATGATTGAAGAAATCAAACCTACCACTTCTAATGGACACCGGTTCATCCTCGTCGCTATTGATTACTTTACTAAATAGGTAGAAACAGCCTCGTTCGCATATGTTACCCAGAATGTCGTGGCTCGATTCATCAAACATAATCTCATCTATCGGTACGACATCCCCGAAAGGATTATCACAGACAATGGTACCAACCTTAATAACAAGATGATCACTGAACTCTGCATGCAGTTCAAGATTAAGCATCACAACTCTTCTCCATATGGGCCAAAGATGAATGGCGCAGTGGAAGCCTCCAATAAGGACCTTAAGAAGATCATACAGAAGATGACAGTGACTTATAAGGATTGGCATGAGATGTTTCCATTCTCTCTCAAAGTTTATCGCACCTCAGTACGAACATCTACATGGGCAACCCCTTTCTCTCTCGTATATGGTATGGAAGCAGTTCTACCCATCGAGGTTCAGATACCCTCACTCAGAGTACTTAAGGATGCAGAGTTAGACAAAGATGAATGGGTCCAGACACAACTTGATCAAATTAACTTGATTGATGAGAAACGACTCGCAGCCATCTGCCATGGACAGATATATCAAAAACACATGATCAAAGCCTTCAACCAGAAAATCAAATATTGAGTGTACCAATTTGGCGATCTAGTAGTCAAGTGCATCATCCTACCACAAGGTGATCCCAAGGGCAAATGGACTCCCACCTACGTAGGGCCATTTGTAGTCAAGACAGTATTTTCCGGCGGAGCCATGATCCTAAGCACTATGGATAGAGAAGACTTCTCGCACCCTGTGAACGCATACATAGTCAAAAAATACTACGCATAAACAAGACCCGCTAGGTCAACTGGCGTAGGCAAAAATAAGGGCGTCCTGGCGAACCAAAAGGGTTCGTGCAAAAGTTAAGGACATATATACAAAAAATGTACACTCGGCAAGTCGAAAACCTACAAAAGCGGCTTAGGCAAAAAAGGGTATCCCGGTAGACTGAAAACCCGAAAGGGAGGTCTACGCAAAAGTTAGGGATTCAAGTGTACGACTATGTCTCATCCAGATCATTTACTTACAGACTACATCACTATCAAGATTCAAGCTTCAAATGGCACAAATCAGTTCAATCACCTTCTTCTGGCAGCAAGGAGATGAGATAGTCGAAAATATATGAGCAATAGCAGAGTTGAAACCCAACGAGATTGTTTCCATATAGCTTTTACTATTTTCTAAATTTTTCCGAAAATTTCCTCTTACTAGGATATTTGTCTCTTTGTACACGAACTGCCTATCTATAGGTTCTTTTTGCAAAATCAATACAAGTTCCCTTTTCCATTTCCATTTTACTTTTATCTATTTTGTTTGCATAAAGTCCAATGTTTGCTTCGAATGATTATATGCATCTGACAATAAGCATCTATTCACAAACATACAAAAATCAACAGAAATCGAAATTACTACAGACTCTAGGAATTGGGATGACAACTAAAGTCACCCGTACATCCCCACAGGATAATCTCTACAATCCCCACATAGCCCTCGCTCCACTGACAGAAACGAATCTCTCCAACCAGACCAATATTCCATCATCTCTTTTCAGCAGTATCCAGCACTTCAGCTTTATCACGTTAGTCCCCGAGCAATGATCCTATCAACATCATCATGTTAGTCCCCGAGCAGTGATCCTATCAACTTTATCATGTTAGTCCTCGAGTATTGATCTATCAACATCATCACGTCAGTCCCCGAGAAGTGATCCTATCAACATCATCACGTTAGTCCCCGAGCAGTGATCCTATCAACTTCATCACGTTAGTCCCCTAGCAGTGATCCTATCAACTTCATCACGTCAGTTCCCAGGCAGTGATCCTATCAACACCATCACGTCAGTCCTCAAGCAGTGATCCTATCAACATCAGCACGTTAGTCCCCGAGCAGTGATCCTCAACTTCATCATGTTAGTCCCCGCGCAGTGATTATTTATCTCTACATCATCATGTCGGTCCCTGAGCAGTGGTCCTATCAAACTTATCTACCTTCTCAAGTTATCACGTTACATTGGTCCCCGAGCAGTAACCAATCATCAATCAACTTATTATGTCAGTCTCCGAGCAATAATAGGTTACTCAGTATTATGTCATTCCCCAACAAGGTTTGTACACAAGATATTCATCCCCAACAAAGTATCTCTCAAGGATTATCATTCCCCGACAACAGCAATATCCAGACTTGAAACCTGGTCAGATAGTGCATCGGAGGAATTCACATCTCTCTTATTCCCCAGTCAGGGTCTCCAACAACTACATCCCCAAACAGAAATCAAAGATCCTCAGCAGAACATTCCTATCTTCTTCAAGATGGATATGTTTTACCACGACATCTACATTCATACATTATTCATAAAAAATCATAACATGTGCATATATCCTTCATGAGCATTGTCATTATCTCACATGCATCATAATCTGCATATAACTAACCATATCCTTTTAAGCTAAATTTTCCAGCAGGTGAAAGTTATTTTCCAGGCGGAAGGTCAAAAGATTAATACCCGAAACAAGATGGGAAAGCTATCTGAACGACCATGCAAGTTATCAACAAACATCAAGATACAGATTAATACCCGAAACAAGACGGGGAAGCTATCTACATCTTGACGAATTATTCATTTCAAAAATAGCCAAGATGGAGGTTTATTTTTATTTTATCTTATTATATAATCTCTATAGATGGCATCTTTAAGCCCATCTCCGACTACACGCCGATATCTCTCCACCTTCAGAATGTTGCATATATGGTTAACATCAAGACATACCAGTCATCTTCATTCAAAGACAAGAACATAGTCTAACGTACGACTCACTCTCCAGCATTCACTTCTCCAAATGGAATCTATAAGCCCATTCCAGCGCATCATCAATTGACGATCTCATTCCAAATACAGGCGAGTGCAAATTTTCAGGTGTACTCGTGTGTTCAATCATCTTCTACCTTTAGCTCACGAAAGGTAAGCATACCAATCTAACCTTTCAAGTACAAGAAGATTGAACAGGGGCAACTGTTATACCCCAAAATTTTCCCTCCTATTTTCTCAAGACAATCCACATCTCCATACTCAAGAATCTTTCAAGGGTTGACCAGATGAACCATCTCCTAAGCAATCAACCCACAACTAGGGTTTTGCTTCTCTCAAGACAAAATAAAGTTCTAATACCTCAAGTGGTCATCATAACTCCTCACATGTCTCAAGGGATCACCATGTCAAGTTTCAAGCCTCATAGCTCAAGTTTGTTCAGTCAATTGCTCAAATGATTGAAAATTAGTTGTATTGGACAAAAAGTCAATTATGGTCAACATACAGTCAAACTTCATAATTTTTTGTCAACATAAATATTTAGAAGTCAAATTCATCATATGATCAAGGGTTGACCATGAATCATCAAGAAAACTCAAGATTTGATCAAAAGTTTCTAGATTAGGGTTTTTGAACCAAAAGTCAACAGAACTTTGACCAGGCATAACTTTCACATAATTTATCAAAAAGTTTTCCACCAAAGATCATTTTGAAGGTAATTCAATTCTATACAAATTAATTTCTCCCAAGATTTGGCCAAAAATGCTTCATTTAAGAGTTATGGGTCAAGAGATTATAGGTCCTCCTAAAAGTCAACAAAAAGTCATCTTTTTGCAAAGAAGTGTACATGAACATGGAAACTTCAATGAAGATGAAACCAAAAGGAGTGCTTAGAGTACATATTGAGATTTCTAAAAAGTCCAAGAACACTTAAAAATGTTAAAAATAGAGCAAGATACAAGTTGTGCAAGTTTTACATTTTTAAGGAGGTGCATGAAGAGAAATACTTAGCAAATGCAGATATTTTCCAAATGGGCCTAAGTTTTCATGATCCAAACTTAATCTTGACATTATCTATGGCCTGAAAACTCAAGTGCACGCCCATATTGTATTTATTTGATTTATTTTTTAATTCAATGATTTAAATTCAATTTTAATTAAATAAAATACAAAGGTAAGAGTTAAGATGAGTTACGCTTGCTTTCTACTTGTCTTGAGGTCCAAGATAGACCTTGCTAGCTGGAAATTTCGTGCACCATGCATTAATACAAGATTGATCCAAATATGGAAGAATTTGATAAAATATGTCAATCAAATATTTTGCATTCAAGTTGATATATTTTCTACAAATGCTTGACCTAATCTCTGGCCATATATATACATAGCACATTCAGACATCAAGGAGGACGAGTTTGGCAGCCAGAAAACTAGGGTTCTTGTTCAAAATTTTCAAGAGAAAGTTGCACCATCGAAACCCTAGTCCCAACCATTCTCAAGCAATTCCAAGCACTCCATCGTGATTCTGAGGTAACATAGGGTAAGTATGGATCAAAATCCATGACCGAAACATCCTGAATTGCATGCATCATGAAGCTCTGATTACATATTTTTCTTAAATTCGTATTTATGTTTTTATGATGTTTTGATCTAAACTAACCATGCTAATCGTTTTCTGAGGTTTATTAGAGCAGGTCTGGGCCATCGTTACAAGCTTTTCATGGCCAAAACATGGTTTGCCATAGTTAGGGCATAGAACTGCTAAGATTCGTATTTCTATTTGCAGGCACTTTCAAACAAAATTGACACCACCACTAAACTTACAGGGGTCAATTTGGGGGTAGGCTTAATCTCTTGCATCGATTCTCTTTATTTTGCATGTTTGGAATCTGACCTCACCGGAGAAGACGAAGTTGACCACCCTGGACAATGGTTTAAACGTTTAACCTCGGTGACCTAGGTGTGGCGCTTTCTGATGGGTCCATTCAAACTCTCTGGGGACTATGCGTGTTTTGTTTGAAAATAGATACTCTGATAATCTATTAAAGCTATGATCCTCTGATGAATTTGATCTCTGACCTGTTTATATTTTTCAGCAGATGTTCTGACTCAAGTGTTAGAATGAAACGCCACACTGTGTTGAGCTGAAGATGAACTTAGAAGTTTTGAGAAAGAACTTCTAAAACAAAACTTCTGATAGAAGCATACAAGTACAACTTCTGATAGAAGCATACAAGTGCAAACTTCTTATAGAAGTAACTTCTGATGGAAGTAACTTCTGATAGAAGCATGCAAGTGCAACTTCGATGAAGTAACCCGATAAGTAATTTCGATAGAAGTAACCCGATAGAAGCATGCTGGGGGCTCGATCCTCTGACCCCTTTTCTTATTTTTCTAACTTTTCTTATTTCCTTATTTTTGTTCTATTTTTCTTAATTTAATTTAATTTTCTTTTCAAAATTAATTAAAACCTTTTCAAAAATCACAAAAAGATAATTACTTTTCTAGTAATTAGGGTTATTAACGTAAAACCTTTTTTACTAATTTCTAAAACATTTTTACTAACATATTTCTTATTATCCTGATTATTTATTTGCTATTCTGCATTTACAATTCTAGAAAAGATGTATAGGTCGCACATTTATTTATTATGTAATAGCGTAGATTTATATTTCTGCCTTTACTTTCCGCACTCCTATTATGTATCTGCCCCAAAGCCATGTAATAACGTAGGATTTACATTTCCACACTTTACATTCTGCACTTTACTTCATGTACATATTTAACTGCTAGCTAATTAGGGTTTGCATGATAAAGACTAAAATCAACCCTAGATCACTTCTAATTTCAAGATAGATATTTGAATACAACACACTCTTCACACTTGCACACCCCTTAGGGTATCCTCTCTTGTTGCCTTGACGAATTCAATGGTCATGTCCATCGAACGTAAGGATACCATTAGCAAAGACGCCTACGAATAATATCATCATAGTCCATTCGACACAAAGATCATAGTACCTCGATGACCCTCAATGTTGCCTACGAATACATGATCTCATCCCTCGATTGTTGCCTACGAAAAGTGATGATCGTCCCTACGAACTGCTAAAGGTATCCTTACATATTGCCTTCTATGACCATACGATGACCCTTCGAGTGTCCCTTCACATCCAAACGAATAAAGTTACCTACAAACTAATGGTATGGATAGCCTTATTCTAAAGGAGAAGGAAAATAACATGGAAACGACCATTCTGAGTAGGTAATAAGACTCTGTTGCTTGCTCCAATCAAAATACTTTTTCACACCTCATACTTTTCAAATACTTAAAAAAAAACAGTTTGTATACATTCCAGCGTGAATCATTACAAAGTTAAACATCTTTACATTTCCAAACACTTCGTATACATTCATACGAGAATCATTACAAAGTCAAAGCGAAATTCCTTTTCAAATACATTTTCAAATTACACAAACACAGAAAGCAATTTTTCAAAAGTGAGCTCAACAACTAAGAGCCCGTAGATGACTACGGATGGAAAGGGTGCTAACACCTTCCCTTTTCATAACTGCCTCCCATACTCAGAATCTAACGAAGGTCTTTTCCTGTTCTTTTCACCTTCCCTTTATTAGATAAAAGAAAAGTCGATGGCGACTCTTGCTATCTGCAACATTTGCAATAAAAAGCAAAACAAACAAGTCAATTCTCCCACTGTGTTACATGATGTATTTGAAAATGAAAGATTGTGATGAATCGTTTCCTGAGGAAGGCCCAAATCCCAAGTGTCGATGTGGCATGGTGTTTGATGGAGTTGTGAATGCTTGTGGAAAAGGATTCGGTGTTGTGATCATCACTCCTCAAGGAGATCACATTCCTTTCACGGTAAGGTTGATGTTTAATTGTACCAATAATATGGAAGAATATGAAGCCTGTATCATTGGTCTCGAAGAAGCCATCGACCTTAGAATCAAAATTCTTGATGTGTACGGTGATTCAGATTTAGTAATAAATCAGATTAAAGGAGATTGGGAAACTCGTCACCCTGGCTTGATCCCTTAAAAAGATTATGCAAGGAGGTTGTTTACTTTCTTCAATAAATTAGAGCTTCACCATATTCCTCTAGATGAAAATCAGATGGCAGATGCCTTGGAAACTTTGGCTTCTATGTACAAAGTGAACTAGAGGAATGATGTACCTCAGATCACCATTGGGCACCTTGATAGGCCAGCTTATATATTCGCCATGGAGGTAGCAAAGGATGATAAACCCTGGTATCATGACATTAAGTGTTTCCTGATGACTCGAGAGTATCCAGTTGATGCGACAAGCAAAGATAGAAAGACCTTGAGGAGATTGGCTGGTAGTTTCTTTCTCAATGAAAGTGTGTTATACAAAAGAAATCATGGCATGGTCTTGCTTAGATGCGTTGATAGACACGAAGCAGACAAGTTTATGCATTAGATTCATGAGGGTTATTTTGTTACCCATGCCAATGGACACTCTATGGCTAAGAAGATGCTAAGGGCAGGTTACTATTGGTTGACAATGGAATCCGATTGTTACAAATTTGCGAAGAAGTGCCATAAGTGTCAGATTTATGCTGATAAGATTCATGTGCCTCCTACTCTACTTAATGTTATTTCTTCCCCATGACCTTTCTCTATATGGGGTATTGATATGATTGGGATGATTGAACCCAAGACTTCTAATGGACATCTTTTCATCTTGGTATCAATTGACTACTTCACCAAATGGGTTGAAGCGCTTTCTTATGCCAATGTTACCAAGCAAGTGGTGGTCTGATTTATCAAGAACAATATCATTTATCAGTATGGTGTGCCAAGCAGGATCATCACTGACAACGACTCAAACTTGAATAATAAGATGATGATGGAACTTTGTGAAGAATTCAAGATTGTTCATCACAATTCTTCTCCTTACAAACCCAAGATGAATGGGGCAGTTGAAGCTACAACCAAGAATATCGAGAAGATCATCCAGAAGATGGTCTTCACCTACAAGGATTGGCATGAGATTCTACCTTTTGCTTTGCATGGGTATCAGACTTCCGTTCGTACTTCAACAGGGCCACCCCTTTCTCTTTGGTTTATGGGATGGAAACAGTGCTCCCCATTGAAGTAAGATTCCATCTTTGCGTGTGATTATGGAAGTTGAATTATCGAATGCTGAATGGGTTCATAATCGGTTTGACCAATTGAATTTGATTGAAGAAAAAATAATGACTGCTTTATGTCATGGCCAGTTATATCCGAAAATAATGAAGAAAGCTTTTGATAAGAAGGTCAAACCTCGTGGATTTAGAGAAGGTGACCTTGTGCTTAGAAAGATCATTTCTTTAAACTCTGATTCCAGAGGCAAGTGGACTCCCAATTATGAAGGCCCATATGTTGTCAAGAAAGCCTTCTCTGGCGGTGCATTGATTCTTGAAACTATGGATGGCGAGGAGTTCCCACGTCCCCTGAATGCTGATGTAGTCAAGAAATACTTCGCCTAAATAAATAAAAGAACAGCTCGCTAAGTTGAAAACCCGAAAGGGAGACTTAGGCAAAAAAGAGCTTCTTGGTAGGATGAAAACCCGAAAGGGCGATCTAGGCAAAAATTAGAGACATAAACAGAATAAATCTCCCGGTAGGCTGAAAACCCGTAAGGGAAATATAGGAAAAAGTTAGGGACTTATATGGCAAGTAACTACATCAGACAAGACTTGATCACAGAAGTAACAATCTGCATGGATTATCTTCATACCTCAGCTGAAGGCCACAATACAGGAGTTCACAGTTGTTAGGGAGAATAGTGTTCATTGTTCTTCGATGTACCTTTTCCATGTATTTACCATTTTTCAAAACTTTATAATCATCTATGGAGTCATGGTATTGGCAGACTACCATTCTATCAATAAAATTTGAGCCGGCTTTATCCAATTCCTTGGCAATCTTATTTTTATTCATTTTATAAAAATATTCTTTTATTATTAAAAAGGCATTTCAAAACAAACAGATTTGTTAGAACATACTATCGGAAATTTTACAATTTTAAGTGTGTTTACTTCGGACGTGAAGCGAAGGGATAAGATGGGCTTGTCCTAGTGACAAACAAGATTGATAATGTTGAAGTTGGTTCCATGAGGACCTCTATAACATTCTCCGTTTGAATATGAGATATAAATGCAAAGCGGATTGTTCCACACAGAATGTCCCATTTTTTCCCCATAAGAGTTGGTAAAGAGTAACACTCTGATGAGGTATGTTGTCTTGCCCTGAGATGTGTCCATCAGAAGGAATCTTAGACTGTTTATGATATGCCTGCAGCTTCTTTTAAAATTTGATGAAATAATGAGCTACTCTCCAGTTGATAGTTTGAGAAGACTTCATTTTGGCCGAGTGTTGTCCATGCCTTAGTCAACCTTCCATGTTGATCTTTAATAAAATGTCCATGTGCATCGCACATACATTCATTCATTCATATATAGCTAAACTTCAATTCATTGCTCATTCGCATATGTTGATAATCAGAGTATGTTTCATCTTTCCAATAGAATGTCAGCTTCAAGCAGAAAGAGTTCATCTTCCCATTTTCCCCACGGAGTTATCCCTCGTGGAAGAATAGAGTCTCGACCCTCTTTGTGAGCCTCTCTGATTGTTCAAATCACATTTCCCCAGCTTAATCATGGTTCGAACTCTGGTCTCCAAGCGGTATTATTACCTTGTTCTTCATAGACTATGAGTCCTAATGTCAAGAAAATGTCATTTCTCTAGCGGTGTTGTTACGATCTTTTCCTAACGGCAGGTGATGGTATCTTCCCGCAAGTAGTTGGTTTTTCCCAGAAAGTCTATTGATGCCAGTTTGGCTTTCTTTTGGCAACCCAACGGGGAATCTCTCGTTATCGATTGACCGTATCTCTCAAGAAGGTTGAAGACTTGTTGTTGAAATCTCTGATGGGTGATTTACAAGCTCGTCGTTTGGAAGTTCCTTTGGGTGATTTACAAACTCACTGTAGAATGTTTCTTTTCGGTATTCCTTTGGGTGATTTACAAGCTCACCGCTGAATAGCCGTGTATCTCTGATGGGTGATTTACAAGCTTGTCGTTTAGAAGTTCCTTTGGGTGATTTACAACTCACTGTTGAACGTTTCTTTTCGGTATTCCTTTGCGTGGTTTACAAACTCATTGCTGATTAATTTCGATAGCTGTTTGCAACAAGATTTGTTATTCCGGTGAATGGCAACCTTGTCCTTATGGAAGGTAGCTTATCAAAGATCTGTTATTCTGATGAATGGCAGCCTTGTCCTTATGGAAAGTAGTTTATCAAAGATTTGTTATTCCGATGAATGGCAACCTTGTCCTTATGGAAGGTAATTTATCGAAGATCTGTTATTCCGATGAATGGCAACCTTGTCCTTATGGAAGGTATTTTATAAAAGATTTGTTGTTCCGATGAATGGCATCCTTGTCCTTATGGAAGGTAGTTTATCGAAGATTTGTTGTTCCGGTGAATGGCAGCCTTGTCCTTATGGAAGGTAGTTTATCGAAGATTTGTTATTCCGATGAATGATAGCCTTGTACTTATGGAAGGTAGTTTATCGAAGATTTGTTATTCTGATGAATGGCAGCCTTGTCCTTATGGAAGGTAGTTTATCGAAGATTTGTTATTTCGATGAATGGAAACCTTGTTCTTATGGAAGGTAGTTTATCGAAGATTTATTGTTCCGATAAATGACATCCTTGTCCTTATGGAAGGTAGTTTATCGATGATTTGTTATTCCGATGAATGGCAACCTTGTCCTTATGGAAGGTAGTTTATCGAGAATGTTATTCCGATGAATGGCAACCTTGACCTTATGGAAGGTAGTTTATCAAAGATTTATTATTCCGATGAATGACATCCTTGTCTTTATGGAAGGTAGTTTATCGATGATTTGTTATTATGATGAATGACAGCCTTGTCCTTATGGAAGGTAGTTTATTGAAGATTTGTTGTTACTATGGATGGTAATCTCGTCATTATGGGAGATATTTCATCGTTTATGATTTATTGAATGCTCCAATGGGTGGAATTTTAGCTCACTGATTATTTGATTGCTTTGTTACCTTTTCCAGATGAAGTATACTGGTTAAAGAAGGAATTCCAGACTGTCTTTGGTGAAGCGCCAAAACATGTTGGAAAGTCAGTCTGTTGTTGATCATTGTCTTCTTACCAATTTTTGGTCATACATAATTCTTGGTGTTTATTCGGGGTTGATGCTTTACTATCTTTATAAAGTTGGTGTCACTCCCTTGTTTTTGCTAACTCCTCTGTTAGGAGATCGTTCACCATCTATCTAGATATTGTCCATATTGTTCTCATTCCTCAGTGGAGACATGTTCCTCTCTCTCCCACGAGATTGAGCTTTTTTCCCCAGTAGTTCGTCTTCTTAGATAAGTTGTCTTTCTTAGCGTGTCTTCATTATCTTTGCTTTCCCAGCGGCGTTCTGTTGGCCCTGTGAATATCATCCTATTGCATTGCATAAACATTAAGCATTGCATGGCATATTAGGGACAAAAATAGGGCTCATATTATATTTAAGTATCTTCTATCCCGTCTAGGCGAAGGTTCCCTTCTTATCTCTGGATAGAAGACACTTAAATAAGGGCAGTTGTTGTACCCTAATTTTTGCCCCTAATATCCCTCATCATCTCATCATCACAATGCATTAAGATCACAAACAAGGTTGGGCTCTAATGGTTGTCCTATTCCTAAGCTTGTTCTTAAGGAATCACCAAGCACCCTAATTGTGTTCTGCATGCATGATTGATCTGCATTTATTTCATCTTCTAACCTCTGATTAAAATACAAAATAAAATTTGCTTTTGTCTTTAAATCTTGTATTTTTATAGGTATCAATCCAAGACATCAGGCGAGTGTGATTTTTTCTGATGTTTTTTTTCCCAAAATTGATTTAAAACCAATTTTTCAAAAAAAAAAAAACAGAGTGCAATCGATTTGCACATTGGAGCAATCGACTGCTCACTGACCAATTTCAGCAATTTTTCAAAATATGACTTAGTGCAATCGATTTGAACTAGAGTGCAATCGATTGCACTATGCAGAATTTTGAAAAATTG
The DNA here is from genome assembly GCA_021764765.1 of Vicia sativa. Lineage (NCBI taxonomy): Eukaryota > Viridiplantae > Streptophyta > Magnoliopsida > Fabales > Fabaceae > Vicia > Vicia sativa. The sequence continues at coordinate 75,515,160 of CM038796.1, read as the reverse complement.
GGCAATTTTCAAGTTTGTGGGCTTGGGCTCCAATTTTATTTTTTAAATTTCTTTTAATTTCAAAATTAATTACTAATTGATTCAATTTTGGCTCCAAAATCAATTTCCAAGCCTAATTCTAATTTCCAAACCAAACTGCAAATCACCACTCATTCCCTTACCAAAATCCTATAAATAGAGGCCTCCTCTCATTCAAATCTCAAGCATTTGATTGCCAAACATACCTTGTCAAAATTTCTCCTCGTTCTCTCATTTTCCCCAATTCTCCCAACTCACTCAAAGCTATTTCTTCTTCATAAAGATTAGTGAATTCTTAATTGAAATTCTCTAATTCTTTGAGCTAAACCTTCATCCACTCTCTTTCTCTTCTTCAATTCCTTAGATCTAGGCTTGTGATTTTGATTTTTGAAGTTGATGTGAAGCAATTTGAAGTGTTACAATTGCAAATTTCTCTCAAGATCTACAAGTGGTGAGTGTTGATCTTCATCTTTGATTATGTGATCTCTTGATAATTGTTGTTGTTTGATTCATTGAGCAAACTTGTTTTTAGTTCCATTGATGTTAAAATCTCAAGAATTAGTTGGAATTTTCGTGCTCACTTGAATCAAGGAACACAAGGTGTTTGTGAAAAGTTCTGAACAAGGATTTGGCCTTTAGAAATGTGATTTTTCTGGTTTTTACAGTGTGTAATCGATTTTCACTCTGCTGCAACAGATTTCATGGGCCACATTTTTAAAAAATTTGAAAAAATAACAACGTGCAATCGATTTGCATCGAGCTGTAATCGATTGCACATAGTGTAAATTATGATTTCACTTGTTTTTTTTACTTGTTTTGGATCTTTACTCTTCTTCTACTCCATTCTTTTGATGATTGTCTTGGATTGTAGTCTTGTACACCTAATTCCTCTTTAATATCAATGTACTTTGGGTGTTGATGAGGTTGGAGAAATGTATTGGTGATTCAAATCTATCAAAGGATTAATTATACAATTAATTCTTGGTGCTTTGAGTCAACAATATATTTTGTGCCTTAATCCACCAAGATAAGTGATTGAACTTAAAGATGGAAGAAATTAGAGAAGATAATCCAAGTTGATCTATCATTCTTTTTTATATTTTACATGTGTTGACAAACATTAGAATATGATCTACATATCATTCTTCTCGTTTGCTTTTTCAACACATACATCACTATTGACCGACCTCACTTGGCGATTGCTTAACGTAGCGCTACCTTGCTTATTCTTCATCTTATTTTCTTTGTCCCGAATTGGAAAGTGATCAACTGGTGGAATGAACTTTAATGTTCTAACATAAGCCCCAAAAGATGACTTGATCTTTGATTTTGGTTCAACACTTGTGGCGCTTGTTGTGTGGTCGCGTTGATTTCTAATCAAGCTTTTGGCAAGTTCCAGTAACCTTGTCCATTTGAAATTCTCAATCATCTTTGATCAAGTGATATGATAATTCCAAAACCGGTGATATACTTGACAAAAAATAATTGATACTTGTCGTGTGGTCGCGTTGATTCTATCAAGCTTCTGGCAAGTCTTCATGCGTAAGTTTCAAGATGGTCACCTTGCTGACGACTAATTACTAACAATTCGATGATATACTTGACAAGTTTCAAGATGGTCATCTTGCTAACATTTATTAATTGCTTTTTTTTTTTCTCTTTTTCCGCATTTATTTTTTATGCTCTTTATTTTTATGCACTTTATTTTTAGCATTTTACATTTCATGTCATTTTTCTTTGCTCACTTGAGCATTTATTTTTTTGCCATTTTTTCTTTGCTCACTTGAGCATTTTATTTTCTATGTCATTTTTCCTTTGCTCATTTGAGCATTTTATTTTCTTATTATTTTGAATTTGTTCACTTGAGCTTTATTTTTCTTTTCCAAAACACTGGATAATTCAACCTAAACAAAAAAACTTTTAATTGGACTTGGTTACTATCCCTATGCTCGGAGCTTGATCTTTGGACTTAGGATTATGACCTTTAACTCAACTTGGAGATCTCAGTACCCTTGGTGTTATCCCGTCTTGTCTGGTTATTATCTTTGTATGCAGGTGTAATACGGTGAACTGACTTTGAGATTTGTTTTGCTTTTGATCGCAAAAATATTGCGGATAGCAAGAGTCGCCACCGACTTTTCTTTTATCCAATTAAGGGAAGGTGAAAAGAACAGGAAAATACCTTCGTTAGATTCTGAGTAAGGGGAAGGTTATGAAAAGGGAAGGTATTAACACCCCTTTCTATCCGTAGTTATCTACGGGCTCTTAGTTGCTTTTAGCTCATCTTTTAAAAATTGTTTTTTGTGTGTTTGACAAAAATGTTTTGAAAAGGCATTTCGCTTTGACTTTGTAATGGTTCATGTAGGAATGTATACAAAGCGTTCGGAAATGTTTTGTTTTGAAAAAAGTTTGAACTTTGACAAAAGTGTGAGATGTGAAAAGTATTTGTTTGAGCAAGCAACTGAAAGTCTTATTACCTACTCAGAATGGTCGTTTTCGTGTTGTTTTACGTTCCTTTAGAATAGTGCTATCCATACCATTAGTTGGTAGGTAACCCTATTCGTTGGATGTAGAAGGGACATTCGAAGGGACATCGGATGGTCATAGAAGGCAACTTGTAGGAAGTATCCTAGCACATTCGAAGGGGCGATCATCACTTTTTGTAGGCAACAATCGAGGGACGAGATCATGTATTCGTAGGCGACATCGTGGGTCTATGATCTTTGTATCAAAGGGACTATGATGATATATTTGTAGGCAACGGTGCTAGGATACCTCAACGTTCGAGGGACTTGACCATTTAATCGAAAGGCAACGAGAGAGAATTAGCCTAGGGGGTGCATGTGTGAAAAGTGTGTGTTGAATTCGGATATGTTATCTTGAAATTAGAAGTGATCTATGTTGTTTTTATCTTGTCATACACACCTAGTTACTAGCAGTTTATAGGGTGCGGAAAATAAATTGCGGAAAGTAAAGTGCGGAAAATAAAGTCCTACGCTGTTACATGGCTTTGGCGCAGTTACATAATAGGAGTGCGGAAAGTAAAAGTCCTAATTAAACTATTACATCCCATGAGCAGTTACATAATATTGAAAAGAAAAGTGAGAAAAATAGTCCGAAACATTACAACCTGTGAGCAGATACATAATCGGAAAATATAAGAAACTCGCATAAGAGAAGAAATGTTAGTAAAAATAAGGTTTTTGAATGAGGAAAAAGATTTTTGGTTAGTCATGCTGATTAGATGATATAGAAATTTTTTGGAAATTTTCTGGATCGTTTTTTATAATTAAAAGCAATTAAAAATCAAATTAATGGTTAATTAGTAATTAATTAAAATATGCATGCAAAAATATTAATTTTAATGTCAAAAATGAAATTAGTATTTTTCTGATTAAAATGCAAAAGGAAAATATTTTTGGTGATTTTTAAATGCATGAGAAAAATATTTAAAGATAAATTAAATTGAATGAAAATATTAAAAGAAAAATAAGAAAAGTGTTAGTTATGAAAAGCTGTAAAAAAATAAAGTGTCACTGCCAGGGATCGAACTCATGCCTTCCTCTCACGCGCGCGCTGCCTTTGTCAATTGAGCTAGCCTGTATACGTGTTAGAAATATGAAACAAAAACGTTTTAAATGAAAATAATTTCTGATTGCCAGATCACGCGCGAAGATCTTCATCTTCTTCGTTTGAATTTTCAAACAGATAGCGTCGGTCTGGTTCGACGCTAAGGCCCCTGCAAATTTCTAAAATCACACACAAGCAATATAAATGCATTATGAATACATGGATCGATTCGTTTTGATCCACTGATCATGCTGGTGGTCTTAGTTTTGTCCAATTTTACGTATTTCAGGAAGCCCCAATTCGAGCAGATGAACCCTAATCATGGTGGATTTCGATTCAGGTCTCTAAACTCCAATTAAACTATGCAGAAAGTTTCAAAACTCCATTCTAAACACAAACAAAGCATCAAAACACGTTAAATATGCATGAAAATTAAAAATCGAAATTTAGTTTGAAAGTGCAAACCGAAATCTGGAATTCGTGATTCTGGATGTTTGGGTGGCTTGTGAGTATCTGCATCGATTCAGGAGACCTCCATGGATGCAATGGAATGCTTATAATCGATTGAAACAACCTGGAACTAGGGCTGCAAGTTGCTTGAGAGACACGGGTTTTTTTAGTTTGATTAGGGTTCTTAGAGGAAATTTTTCTGTCCTTTGTTCATGTGTATGCTTCAAGTATATATAGTAGATGGATTTAGGTCAAAAATCAAGAGAAAATAATGAATCAATCAATGTAAAAATATTTGATTTGGTATAAAACCAAATCTTGCCTTTTTGATCCAATTTTCATCAATTCTCTTGCCAATCAATGCCAATTTCGAATTTGCCAGCTTTGGAGGTTTGCTTGGACCTCAAAAATGAGAGAAAAATCCAATTTGCATTTAATTTTGATTTTTTACCTTTTATTTTAATTTAATTGGCTTTTAAATTATTAAAATCCAAATTAAATAGAAAAATAAAGATAAAATTCGTGGCCTTGGGCTTGGAGGTTCCAAATTAGCTGAGGAACAAGTTTGAATCAAGAAAAGTTAGGCCCATTTGCAAAATTTTGGATTTTGACAAGTATTTCTCTTTGTGCACCTCTTCAAAAATGCCCAACTTGTGCAAGGTATATCTTGCTCAATTTTTATTATTTTTGGGTGTTCTTGGACTTTTTAGAAAGCTCTAGATGTCCTCTAAACAACCTCTTTGGTTTCACCTCAATTGGAATTTCCATGCTCAATAACACTTCTTTACAAAAAGTTGACTTTTTGTTGACTTTGAAAAGGACCTGTAATATTTTGATCCATACCTTCCAAATGAAGCATTTTCTGACCATGCTTGTGAGACATGAAGTTGTAGAGAATTGAATTTTATTCAAAATGAGAGGTGGTGGAAATTTTGTTTGATAAAGTATGAGAAAGTTATGCTCAGTCAAAGTTCAGTTGACTTTTCACTAGAAAACCCTAATTTGGAAAGTTTGACTTTTGATCAAATTTTGAGTTTTCTTGATGAATCATGATCAACCCTTGATCAAATGATGAATGTCACTTCAAAATATGGATGTTGACCAAAAATCATGAAGTTTGACTGTATGTTGACCACAGTTGACTTTCTGTCCAATACAATTGATTTTCAACCATCTGAGCAATTGTCTGAGGAAACTTGACTTGTAAGGCTTGAAATTTGACATGGAGATTCTTTGAAGCACATGAGGAGGCATGATGACCACAGGAGATGTTGGAAGTCCATCCTGATCTGAGAATTGCCAAACCCTAGTTTGGGTTGATTGTCTAGGAGAGGGTTTATCTGGTCAACCCTTGTGAAATCCTTGAGTATGGATGTATGAAATGTCTTGAAAAGTAGGAGGACAAATTTTGGGGTATGACAGCAGGTTATTCTGTTTATACTCAATCATGAGTGGTTTTCCTCCAAATACAGTCGTTATGTTGCCTGATTTTCGAGAGACATAATTTCATCTGAAGCATTGATTTATCCGAAGCTTGATTTTTTTTTGTCCGACTATTTGTTGCTTATGCGGTAATCTAAAGGATGAGATGTGGCATTGGCTCTTGATGTCAAGTGCTGGTCTTCTCACCCGGTTAGATCTTTGTTTACTCTTACCTTTTTACTTTATGTACATATGATAGCCTCTTCATCTCCTCCCCATTCTTTAATTTTAAAAATCTTTCCCTCTTTTTCAAAGGATTCTTGTTTTCAAAACTAGAACCGCTTTCAAAAAAATAATTGGACTTAGGTCCATGAATTTTCAAACTTCTTTTCTTAATAAACTTTCAATTCATTTAATAATACTTTGACTTTACTTTTCATAAAACTAAAAAACACCTAACCTCATTCAAATTTTTTTGAGCTCTTTGTGGCTTTTCTAAACTAACATTTTCTTAAAATCAACCAACACACAATTTTGGTCTTTTTTAGCTGAACTACTTGGTTTTGATTTCAACATTGCACATTATTGGTATGTAGGCCTGAAACTCATTGGAAGTTCTATCAAATCAAAAATTATAAACAAAACTTCTTTTCTCTCCCACCATCCATTTTGTACATCTACTCTCTTTTAGCACACATATACAAATTTTCAAAAAGGTTCCTGCGAGTACCGTAGATGCTTTGGGTGCCTAACACCTTCCCTTTGCATAACTAACCCCCAGTCCCAGATATCTGATCTTTTTTTTAAGGATTTTATTCACTCTTTTTCCTAGTCCTTTGGATAAAATAAAAGCGCGGTGGCGACTCTTTTGTTACTTTTTTTAGTTAAGTCAATTCAATGGCTTATACTCGTAGTTTTTGCCGCTACAAGAACCTTGTTATGTTTTTACATTCTTTTATTTGTTACGTATCTTGAACTATGATTGTGTTGGACCACGCGTTTGTAGAGTTTTAATTATTGTTGGGGACGTAGTGCCATAGAATTGAATTGATTTAATCATTCCGCTTTTGATTTAATGGTTTTGAATAAATGAAGTAATAAAGTGAATCTTAGACTTTATGAATTTTTGAAGTATGTGGCATCCCACTTGTGGAACTCTGATATATTCTATATGATTCCTTAATTATTATTATTATTATGGGGAAGTGGGGTGTTACACCTGACTCCATCGTCTCCTTTGAGACCTATCGAAGAACCTTATCGCCAAGACTCAATAAGACGGAGATGTGTGATTTCTCTACCATGATTATTTTTTCTTTATTCGTTAACACGTCGTTCATGGTTTAGGCTCCCTTTAACGTTCAAACAACCTTATTGAACTAGTAGGGCTTTCATCTTTAAGCGCCACAAACCAAAATCGTTCACTTTGGTAAACTTTTCAATCTCATACTTTGTTGACGACATCTTCTCCATGCTCACCGCACCAATTTATTGCGTAAACGATGCCAGAATAACAAAGTATAATCGATTTTTGATTGGAAAGAAACCCACGAGGGTGGAAAAGAGTAAAGCAAGAAAAACATAATGAAATTGGTTATAAACTACTATTCTTTACTTTCTCTTTGAAACAAGATTACAAGTGTTACAAAATAATAAATAACTTCTCTCACCCTAATTAGGATTTGCGTTGTTGCAATAATGAGATACTAGTATGTTGGTTATAAGAAAACTAACACACTAAATCAATGGGCTTTTACACACATGTCCATTACACAAACTAATTTAGAGAACAAACTAATTTAATTAATTGGGCTTAACAAACATATTTGATTCGACATACTAACAATCATAGCATTTGACTACTGCATACTTGAGCATACTTCAACTACAATATTGTAGAATTTCACTATATAATGTGAACAAACTTCGACGACATGCTAGATCATGTCGAGTTGTCGAACCAAAAAGCCACCATTTGACCATACTAAAGTTCGATCAAATATCTCACACATCTCATATGACACATATGTTACTTTTTTAGTGCATGCATCATATGAGATGATGTTACCACTTAAATCAAAACTTGATTATTGGGAGATTTAAATTGAAAAATGTTACTTATTAAAAAAATAAATTTCAAGAGTAGACATCACCACCTTGTACATTTTTATTTGTTTTCACACTGAATTTCTCTCCTCGTAAACCACATCTTCAGTTATAGGATTTTTTTTCCTTTGTCAATAACAACACTTTTGTAGTTATGGAAAGCCTAGCATATTCCTAATCTTAGATCCAACCAGAGTTGATACAAACTTCTAATTTTAAGATGATATTCAAGATATCCAATTTTATATGGAAGTAGTATAGCAAGGGTCTCTTATCATGACCGTATAAATCCTTCAAAAACTACCATACATGTCTTCATCCAAAATACCATCTCCATATATGGACAAAAGACTCAAAACTAGGGGTCCCCCACTATACACTACCAGCAAGACAAAGGCATAACAATAGGACAGATCAGCTGGTACATGTCCCAAATTGCTTCATGTGATCAATCAATTATATCAAACAAATCCGGACCCGCATTGATTTGAGTCAACTCACATATCGTCTACTAAACGACATGCTTCCAATTAAAAAAAAAAACCTTCAAATCACAATATTCACAACTTTCTCACTCCAAATAAGACATAAAATATTTATAACCCATGATTAAGTTAATCATTTAAGAACCATCCACGCTTCTACACATTTCTTGTCTCATTCCCTCCATAATTATAAATCACTATAATATATTTACAGTTCTGTATTAAATATTTGGAGGCTTTTGTACACGTTATTGAACAAAATAAATAGAGAATTTATGTAATTGTGATTTAAATTAAAAAATATTTTATAAATTAATCTTAAATATTTTAAAATAGTAGAACGCATTGCACCCCTTACAACTATAGACAAATTGAATTAATATTATCAATACTCCATCACTATATACTTACCTTCATAAGCTATGTACCACCCCATATATCTATATATTTACCTTCATAAGCTATGTAGCACCCCATATATCTATCTATAATATTAATTACATTGTTTGATATTATTGAGATCTCCACCTAGAACCTACCTCCTCCCTTCTTCATCTTCCCTTCCCAATCCCTTCTTTATATACATATATTCCATCCCTCACTCCCATACTCTTCAATTCTCCACCAACCCTATCATTCCATTCTTTACTTCTCCCCTCTCACTTTAAATAGATCACCAAGCCCATTTACTTGCATTCTAACAGTAAAAATTGATACTGCAATTATAGCTATCAACTATACTTACTTGACACTTCATGCACAGGCAACAACATCTTAAAATATTTCAGTCACAATTACAGTTGCAGTTAGAAACCACATTGATTACAATTTACAACAAATGGAGGTGGTGCAACTAAGAAGATACAATTCAATGGAGAGAAGACCAAGAATGTTGAAGGATTTCCTAAGCGAGAATCCAAACTCATGTTCCTCAAACGGATTCAAATCATTTCCAAGAAAACCACCCCAAAACAACACCAACACCATTCAAATCCATCATCAATCATCCAAATTTCAAACACTGATCAAAACCATAAAAAACAACGTCTCATTCTTCAAAATTACCAAACCACCCTCCACCATACTCTCTCTACCACAAAGCCTCACGCGAAAACTATCCTCAAAGAGAAGAAACCGTCGCCAAAGATGCAAAGGAGAAAGAGAAATCGAAATCGAATTCAGTACGGTGAAAATCAAAGACATCATGCGGTGGAAATCCTTTCGAGCCGTTCCGTCGCCGCCGCCGTTTGATTTTCACCGTTATATAACGGAATCGTCTACGGTTACAACAACTGCAACAACTTGTAGTAGTAGTGACGATGAGTCTAGCTGGAGTGACGGCGACTTTTTTAATGCCTTATGGGAAGCGCAAAACGACGGCGTTGAAGAGAGTGAAAGAAATTCGTTTTCTTCTGTTTTTGTCGGCAAGGATTCGCTGGCAAAGTTTGTTGGGACCAAGGTGAGTAATTATTCAGTGTAGCGTACCTTTCAAAACTTATTGTGTGTCTGCAGTACAGTTGAGGGGGTATAGGTTTTATAAAACTATCAGGGTCCTGTCACTGTAGTGCAAGGGCTTTAGCGGATTTTATTTAGTCAATCAGTTCCGATTTACATAGTAAATTAACTAATTTGATTTCATAGATTTAATTTTTTTTGTTTGTATCAGTCCGACGTTACTTTAGTCCTTTAACTTTAAAATCGTTTATATAAATTATTTAAATATTTCAAACACGTGTTATGCTAATTCTTTTTATTTAATTAGCTACGAATTTAGCTATTGATTTTTGAATTTTTCAAGATGTGTTGAGTTTATTGGAATTATTGTTTTGCTGATAAGAATAGGAATGTAATCTTGACAGGAAGATTTGATTTTCCAAGAAGAACAACACAGTCCAGTTTCAGTTCTTCATGTTGCAGAACATGAATTTTCACTCTTTGACCAAAGTCTTGCAAATATTGAAAGTAAGTTGCTTACATAGCTTTTAGCTTTTAATTTTCTTTTGAAACTTAGTAATTGTACTGTTTTATTAGAGTGATACTAATAATGTTTTTATATTGGAAACAGGGAGAAAACAAAAATGCAGACAAAGTGCTGATGAATTTGAGAGTCTTGTAAAATTTGACCTTGCAATTGCAAACTTAGATAAGTGTTTGTTATTAGATGAGAAGTCATGCTATGATGAAGAATATGAAGAAGATAATGAGGAGGATGAGGAGGAGGAAAAAATTGAAGAACAAGATTGGGTTGAGGACAGGGCAAAATATTTGCTACATTGTGTTAAAGAAACAAGTTCATCAATGCAAAATTGTGATGACAATTTAGGTATAGTTCTGTTGGATTTTTTCAAGGAAGAACTAATTGGTAATAGAAACCAGAATTGTGATGAGTGGTTTGAGTTGGAGATATTGAAAATAGCTCAAGATTGGATTAATGGGCCATTTGAAAATTCTTATGATATTGTGCTTGTTAATAAAGATGCTTATATCAAGGAAATGGATAGGAGAAATAGGTGGTCTAGGTTTGGAGAGGAGCAAGAGGAATTGGTTTTAGAGATTGAGGAAGCTATAATGCATAGTTTGTTTGATGATATTTTGGAGATGAATGGTTAATGGTTGAGAGTGTTAGGAACTTGGACCATGCTATACTCACCTTATGACACCCTCATCATTTATGGCCTTTCTAGTAACTTAGAATACAACTCACAATTTATGATGCTCTTGAATAAGGGTGATTAGAGATGCTGCACAAGGGTTGTAATGGGTACATATATGTAAATCAATTTATGGATTTCAAGGCATAACTCATGCCTTCTTTTTTATAGGGCAAGTACTTCCGAAGTCTTTAATTGTTCCACATATATGTAAATAAGTTAATAAATATGTGCTTTATACTTTTTTATTTTATATAATTAATGTTGGAAATGTCGTTAATTTAGGGGTGACAAAATGGATGAGTGAGATGAATATGAATTAGATTCTAATTAGATGGATCAAAGCAATTCATTAATCTATTATCAATTAACTAGAACTTTTTTAAAAAGATTCAATCCAATCCATCCATTAAAAAATCATCCATCCAATCCATTTATAAAATTAATTATTTTTTATTTATTTTACAATAATATTTATTTTACACATAATTATCTCTTAATATAATATCTCTTAAAATAAAACTTAAACTCTACATTAATTTCAAAAAGAATTAATAGCGGTTCCATATAAATTTATCCTTTTAGTTAAAAACAAAGAATCGTTATCAGCCATAATCATGTATTAAAATATTATATGAACTGCAACCACCTCTTATAAATGTGAGTTACAAATACTGTGTTTATGTTAATTGGATCCTTATGCTTCTTTTACCTTTTGCACTACGATTTCAATTATAAAATTACAATGTAGTGAAATATAACTCTGTACTAATTAAAGTTATTTGTTTAAATAAATAGAGATTAGAGATTGAATTTAGAATAATATAATAATATGACACTTTTAAAAAGTAAAATGATAGATAGATTTTAAAAATATTTTATTATAAAATTAAAAAAATAATTACATTATTGAATAAATATATTTTATGTTGTTTTATAATAAAAAAGAACTATTAGATTTAAAATAAAAAATAAAACAATTTATTGGATTTTTAGAATAGGTTAGATGAATTAGATCCATCTATGACTTTAAATAGATGGATTGAGTCCAACCCATTAATTAACATTTTACATAATGGATGGATTGGATGAATTATTTAATAGATGGATTGGATGACTTATTTCTTAATGGATTCAATTGCCACCCTTAGTTGTTATTCTATAGATTTAATTAGTATTACATATATATATATATATATATATATATATATATATATATATATATATATATATATATATATATATATATGAAATTTGTAGAAAAATATGTTGCTCTAGTACAATATGAAGATCAAAGAAGTTAAATTCACAATGAGTTATGGTGGTTCAAGATTTTTGATGCAGTGGATTAGAGCTAGTTTGCAAAGTTAGCATTTTAACATTCAAGTCAGTAAGAGAATGAAAAATGAGATGTGCATGGTATTAGAGAATGACATGTCCCCCTTTTAAATATGATATATGGTTAGCAACGACATATGCGTGGGATGCGGTTGGCCATTGGGGTACCCCACAATTTTCCCTCCCATTTTTAAGGTCAATAGGTTCAAGATACATCTCCATTCTCAAGATTGATCAAGACAAACCCTCTCCTAAGCAATTGATCTACAATTAGGGTTTTGCTTTTCTCAAAGTAAATGTGATTTCTAATGCCTCAAGTGGACTTCATGCTTCCTCATATGTCTCAAAATATCTCAATGACAAGTTTCAAGCCTCATAGTGCAAGTTTGTTCAGTCAATTGCTTAGATGATTGAAAATCAATTGTATTGGACAAAAAGTCAATTGTGGTCAACATACAGTCAAACTTCATCATTTTTTGTCAAAGTCAAGATTTTGAAGTTATATTCATCATTTGATCAAGGGTTGATCATGATTCATCAAGAAAACTCAAGATTCATCAAAAGTCAAAAGTTACTAAATTAGGGTTTTTTTAGGAGAAGTCAACTGAACTTTGACCAAGCATAACTTTCACATACTTCATAAGAAATTCCTCAACCAAATCTCATTTTAAAGTAAACTCAATTCTCTACAATTTTGTCTCTTCTAGGTTTTTCCCAAAAAATGCTTCATTTGAGAGATATGGGCTAAGACATTATAGGTCCTTTCAAAAGTCAACAAAAAGTCATCTTTTCTCAAAGAAGTTTACATGAACGTGGAAGCTTCAATTGAAATGAAACCAAATAGAGGTTTTATAAGACATCTTAATCTTTCTAAAAAGTCCAAGATCATCCTCAAATATTGAGAATTGAGCAAGATATGATTGGTGCAAGTTTGACAATTTTTGAGAAGTGCATGAAGTGCAAATTGAGCAAAACTTGAATTTTGGACTAATGGGCCTAAGTTTTGGATTTCAAACATGTCCATACCCATAAATAGGACCTCTAAATCCATGTTCATGTTTTTGTGATTTTTATTCATATTTGTTTGGAGTTTTATTCAATTAAAAAGTAAATAAATCAAATAAAATGCAAAAATAATGAATTAAATCGTGGGGCTTTGTTTAAATCACATGGAGGCCCAAAAGAATCAGTCTTGGAATCCAAGGAACCGTGCAAGCATGATTGGAGCTCATAATAGCAAGATTTGATCAGAATTCCAAATCAAATATTATTCATTCAATCTCAAAGATTTCGATTAGTTTTGTTGACCTAATTCCTTCTCTTATATATAAGCAACATCATAAGATCAGGGGACGAAAAACATGCCTCAAGAACCCTCACGAATTCACAAAAATCTGGAAAAAAAAATAGGGCAAGGTTGAAACCATATTTGCAGGCTAATTCAAGGAGTTTGAAGGATCAAACAAGCTTTATCGACCCTCTCTGAAGCAAAACCAATCACCACAAACATCCAAAACCTCGTGAAACACTTCAACTAAGTGCCACAGTTTGACATTTTAGAAATTTAATTATTTCTTTAATTAAATATTTAGCAATTTATTTGGGGATTGTTGGTTGATATTATGTTGCAGAATTCAAGTTGCTGCGATGGTATTTAAGTTGGTTTGATCGTAAAATAATACTAGAAACAATGTTATAACTATAAGGCTAGTGTTAGTGGGCTTAAGTTGTGAGGATAATAGTAGCATTGATGGGGGTACGAAGTTTAAGCCCAAATTAAATTATAAGGATTTTTATCTAATGAAAAATAAATAGAAATTAGAATATTTGGCTGTCAGTAGAGAAAAAGGAACAAAACAAGGGTTTTGGAAAAAGGAACAGAACGATACGTAGAGCTTGTAGGGAAGAGAGAAAAATTGGAACGATAAATAATTCTTAGAGCAACCTTCAATCCAATGTAAGGGTGGGGTTCTTGCTCTATAATTTGGGATATGATGGATGATAGGTAGTTAGGGACGTGTAATTTCGCTAGGTTGTGTCATGTCGATGTTGATTGATCGTAAAAAACCCAATTGAAATATATAATTTTGCTATTCTATAATAAATTGTTGTTGTTGATTGAAAAGAATGCGTAATTCTGCTGTTATATGTTATGTTTCCGTTACTGATTGAAAATAATATCAATTGGATCGTGAAATTATGTTGAAACTGGTTTTTGGGTGAATTTGCGCAACATGAGTCGACTCATAAGATTATGTATCGATACAAGCTGTTGTGATTTTAAAAACCAGAGACTTGAAAACAACTTGCATCGATACAAACAACCTTGTATCGACTCATGGGGCTAATTCGGAAGGCTTGTATCGACTCATACGAGGTATGTACCGATACAAGTCAGTTTTGTATCGATACATAGGTGTATGTATCGAGTCATACTGATGAAAATAAAAAAAACATAAAATTAAATAACGTATGAGTCGACTCATACGATGGTTATGTCGATACAAACTTTGTATGGATTGATACATGAGGTTTTGTATTGACTCATAATTGGTATGAAGTGAAAAATAACTTCTGAAAACTGTTTTAGTCGTATCTTTGCGACCGTAACTCCGATTTTGTTGCTGTTTGAACCGTTGGAAAGCTAGAATTATGATTTAACCTATAATGGTACTTTTAAGTACAGTAAGTAAGTTTTTGGATGACTGGATGTAGTTTCCGTAGGTGAATCCTTTGTTGTTGAACATTGTTGTTGAGGCTTGATAGCCAACATTGAACAGTTGAGTTGTGATTTACGTTGTTGTTTACGTTGTAGTTGTTGTATGCTATTTGAGTTCATCACATATATACATTGCATATTATGTTGGCCTATGTTGGCAATGCACGTTGAGTCGTTGGGGCAAAGTTGTTTACGTTGAAGGCTTACGCCTTGATGCCTCGAAATTACTGGCAATGGGTTACGTTGGAAGTTTTACTCCGATGGTACCACATGCATCTACATTCGTTGAGTTGCTAATCATAATACACGTTGATGTCATTTTTGTGATTGAATTTTTTTGTTGTGGAATAGTGTGTGATTGCAAGATGGTGTTTTATATAATTCAAACTATATATTGTTTATCATAATCTCAATTATATGGTTTGATATCTCACCCTTTACTTGTTTTCGTCGTTGCCTTTATATTGGTAACATGCAGGTAACCAGGAGGAGTAGTCGTTATTGTCTTAGTCCAAGTTCGGTGTCATTTGCTCTGCTACGTAGCACTCGGGGGAAATGCACTTTTGTTTTATTTTGTTGTTTTCAATGTTGAAGCTTGCATTGTTAAATTGAAGATTGTATTACCTTGATTCTGTTTTAAGACTCAAAATTCTATGTCTCGTATGTATAACTGTTTTAATTCCATTGGAAGATTAATCCTCTTTAAAGTGTTATGTATCCGTGTGAGTAAAGATGACATGTTTATGTGTTTACGTTGTAATTGTGACATCCTGATTTCGTTGAAAATTTTATACTTTGATTTTCTTGAATAAATACTTGGGGTATAATTGGGGTGTTACATTAGTGGTGTTAGAGCAGGTCGGTCTGTCCGGCCAGGTCATTGTGTCATTAACAATCAAGTATTGTTAATTACTTTTATCTGACTGTTGTTTATGTTGTAGTGCTTAGTTAAAGTGGCTGGAAGGAACGATGTTGCGATTGCTGCTGCTTTGGAAGAAATGGCTCATGCTATGGAGAATCAACCGAATACGGGCGGGGATGATGGATCCTGAAGTTTGGTAACTTTCCAGAGGGAGAATTCACCAGTGTTCAAGGGAAAGCATGATCCTAATGGGTCTTTGGAGTGGTTGAAAGAAATCGAGAGGATCTTTCGCATGATGGATTGTATTGCAGCGCAGAAGGTTCGGTATGGAACTCATATGTTAGTAAGTAAGCTGATGACTGGTGGTTAGAAACACAACAGAGATTGGAAGCTGCAGGTGAAGAGGTCACTTGGGTTGTGTTCCGTAGGGAATTTCTGAGAAAGTATTATCCTGAAGATGTTCGGGGTAAGAAGGAAATTGAATTCCTTGAGCTGAAGTAGGGTAATATGTCTGTGACTGACTATGCTGCAAATTTCATTGAGTTGGCTAAGTTTTATCTGCATTTTGATAGAGAAGGTGCTGAATTTTCCAAGTGCATCAAGTTTGAGAACGGGTTGCGCTCGGAAATCAAGAAGGCGGTTAGCTACCTGAAGATTCGTGTCTTTTCTGATTTGGTTGATAGTGGTAGAATCCTTGAGGAGGATAACAATGCTCATCACAAGATTGTTAATGATAAGAGAGGCAAGAATCAACAGAACCGTAGTAAGCCTTATTATGCGGGGGAAGGGTAAACAAAGATCTTCTCAGGGCCAGAGAACTAGTGGGGGAGATGCTCCTGCTAAAGTCATATGTTTCAAATATGGGCAAGCTGGTCACAAGAGTTATGCTTGTACTACTGATGCGAAGAGATGTTTCTGTTGTGGTAAGTTTGGACATGCAATTTTTGACTGCCCATATAAGAGTATGGTATGATTTAACTATGGTGATGAAGGACACCTTAGTAGTCAGTGTTAGAAACCGAATAAGGGACAATCTAGTGGAAAGGCATTTGCTTTAGCTGGGAATCCGTCAGCTAGTGAGGACAGACTAATTAGAGCTACATGTTTCATTAATAGTACGCCTTTAATTACTATTATTGATACCGGTGCTACTTATTTTTTTGTTGTTGCTGATTGTGTTAAGAGATTGGGTCTTATGTTGTCCTCTATGAATGGAGAAATGGTCGTCAAAATTTTGGCTAAGGGATCGGTGACCACTTCTCTTGTATGTTTGAATTGTCCTTTTTCGATCTTCGACAGAGACTTTGCTGTTGATTTGATTTGTTTGCCGTTAAGCGGACTAGATGTGATTTTGGGTATGAACTAGTTAGAATCTAACTATGTTCATATCAATTGTTATAATAAGTCTTTGAGGTTTTCTACCCCTGAAGAGGAAGGAGTTGGTTTGTTGAATGATAAGCAATTAAAGCGATTGATGCACGATGAAGCACAAATGTTCTCGTTGATGGCGACGTTGTCTGTTGAGAATCAAGTCAGAATGGATGAGTTGTAGGTGGTGCAAGAATTTCCTGAAGTGTTTCCTGATGAAATTCTTGATGTACCTCCTAAAAGAGATGTTGAATTTGCGATTGATCTCGTACCTGGTACCATACTTGTTTCTATGGCACCATACAGGATGTCTGCATCTGAGTTGTATGAATTGAAGAAGCAGTTAGAAGAGTTGCTTGAGAAAAAGTTTTTAAGACCAAGTGTATCTCCGTGGGGAGCGTCTGTGTTGTTAGTAAAGAAGTATGAGACTTTGTGTTGATTATCGATAATTGAATAAAGTGACGATTAAGAACAAGTATCCGCTTCCAAGAATTAAAGATTTGATGGATTAATTGGTGGGTGCTAGTGTGGTTTCTATAATTGATTTGAGATCTGGATATCACTAGATTAGAGTGAAAGAAGATGTTATTTAGAAAACCGCGTTCATGACTCGGTATGGACACTACGAGTATTCAGTGATGCCTTTCGGTGTTACTAATGCGCCTAGAGTATTCATGGAGTACATGAACCATATTTTTCATACTTACTTGGATTGATTTATGGTGGTATTCATTGATGACATTCTGATTTACTCTAAATTGGAAGAAGAACATGCAAAACACCTGAGAGTCGTATTGCAAGTTTTGAAAGAGAAAGAGTTGTATGCGAAGTTGTCCAAGTGTGAATTTTGGTTGAAAGAGGTTAGTTTTCTTGGCCATGTCATTTCTGGAAGTGGCATTGTCGTGGATTCTTTTAAAGTTGATGCTGTGTTGCAATGGGAAACTCCAAAGTCGGTTACTGAGATTAGAAGCTTCTTGGGATTAACCAGTTACTATAGACGGTTTATCGAAGGGTTTTCTAAGTTGGCACTTCCGTTGACTAAGTTGACTTGCAAAGGGAAAACCTTTGTGTGGGATGTTCGATGTGAAGAGAGTTTCAATGAATTGAAAAAGAGGTTGACGTCGGCTCCAGTTTTGACTTTACCTAATCCAGGAGAGTCTTTTGTTGTGTACTATGATGCTTGTTTGATGGGGTTAGGTGGTGTGCTTATGCAGAATGGCAAAGTGGTTGCTTATGCGTCTAGGCAATTGAGGACTCACGAAAAGAATTATCCTATGCATGACCTTGAATTGGCTGCAGTGGTATTTGTATTGAAAATTTGGAGGCATTATCTTTATGGTGCTAGATTTGAAGTGTTTAGTGATCATAAGAGTTTGAAGTACCGTTTTGATCAAAAAGAGTTGAATATGAGGAAGTGATGGTGGTTAGAGTTGTAGAAGGATTATGATTTCGGTTTGAATTATCATCCCGGAAAAGCTAATGTTGTAGCCGATGCTTTGAACCGAAATACTTTGCATATGTCGGCCATGATGGTTAAGGAATTAGAGTTGATTGAGCAATTCCGAGATTTGAGGTTGGTTTGTGAAGTGACACCACATAGTGGTATGTTGGGAATGTTAAAGATTAGCAATGATTTTCTTGACAATATTAAAGAGGCTCAAAAGCGAGATGTGAAGTTGGTGGATTTGATGGTAGGAACTGATCGACCCGAGAATGATGATTTCAAGTTGGATGCGCAAGGTGTGTTGAGATTCTGAGATCGTATTTGTATTCCTGATGATGAAGCAATTAAGAAAGTGATCCTTAAGGAGAGTCATAGAAGCAATTTGAGTATTCATCCAGGAGCTACTAAAATGTATCAAGATTTGAAGGGTTTGTTTTGGTGGCCTGGCATGAAACGTGTGTAATACGGTGAACTGACTTTGTAGGATTTTTGTATCCAAATGTGCGGATAGCAAGAGTCGCCACCGACTTTTATTTTTATCCAATTAAGGGAAGGTAAAAGTAATGAAAAGACCTTCGTTAGATTAGTTCGGGAGAATGGTTATGAAAAGGGAAGGTATTAGCACCCTTTCCATCCGTAGTTATCTACGGGCTCTTAGTTGCTCTAGATCACTTTTTAAAATTGCTCGTGTGTTTGACAAAGATGTTTTGAAAAAGGCATTTCGCTCGACTTTGTAATGACTCATGTAGGAGTGTATACAAAGTGTTCGGAAATGTTTTGTTTTGAAAAGAATTTTGAACTTTGAAAAAGTGTGTAGTGTAAAAGCATTTGATAGAGCAAGCAACTAAGAGACTTATTTACCCACTCGTAATTGGTCGCTTTGTTGTACTTCTACATTCCTTTAGAATAGCGCCATACCATTAGTTAGTAGGTAGCTCCATTCGTTGGATGTAAGCGGACATTCGAAGGGACATCGGATGGTCATAGAAGGCAACTTGTAGAAGTATCCTAGCACATTCGAAGGACTATCATCATTTTTCGAGGCGACAATCGAGGGTCAAGATCATGTATTCGGAAGCGACATCGTGGGTCTTATGATCTTTGTATCAAGGGACTATGATGATTTGTTTGGAAGGCACGGTGCTAGAATACCTCTACGCTCGAGGGACATGACCATTTGAAATCGAAGGCATCGAGAGAATTACCCTAAGGGGTGCGTGATAGAAGTGTGTTGAATTCAGAATATATTATCTTGAAAATTAGTGGGCTAAGTTAATTTTAGTCTTGCCATACACGCCTAATTACTAGCAATTGATAAGGGTGCGGAAAGTAAAATGCGGAATGTAAAGTGCGGACAGATAAACCTACGCTATTACATGGCTTTGGGCGTATACATAATTTAAACTTGGAAAATAAAACCCTAGATTAAACTATTACAACCCATGAACAATTACATTATTGGAAAAAATAGAATGATAAGAAGAAAACGTCCGAAACGGAGCAACCTGTGAAAGAATAAGAAATTCGGAAAATATGATGAAAACGAAATAAGAGAAAATGTTAGAAAAAATGAAAATTTTAATATGAGAAAATTAATATATGCTGGAAATAAGATAAATATATTAAAATAATTTTTTGGGATTTTTTGGAAAAGATTTAATAATTAAAATGCAATTAAAAGTGAATTAAATGCAAAAATATAAATAAAAATAAATATGCATGCAAAAATATGTTTTTTAATTTATTAAATTAAATAAAGATTTTCAGAATATAAATGTAAAAAGAAAATATTTTTTGTAATTTTTTAATGCATAAATAAAAAATGTAAGTTAATTAAAATGAATGAAAATATTGAAAAACATGAAAATATGGAAAATATTGAGTTTTGGAAAAGTGTAAAAAGGGATTGTCTGAACCAGGAATCGAACTGGGGACATCCCTTTCAAACCTTGAAAACCAATGCGCTGACCAACTGAGCTAGACGTGTCAACTGTTTGGAAACGGATTGAGTGGAATACACGCGTTGCTTCCCCATTGCCTCATCCTTCGCGCCAACGATCGTCTTCTCCGATTTGAATATTTGAAAGTTAGCGTCGGTCTTTCTTCGACGCTACAGGCCCTGGCTACATGGAAAATCAAGCACGAGTAATATAAATGCATTGTAAATACATGATTCGATTCTAGGCATCGTTCCGAGTTCATTGGTCATGGTCTCATGGTCCAATTTTCTCTATTTTGTGAAACCCTAAAACGGCACAGGAAACCCTAACAATGCAATACGTGTTCCCGGCCATGGAAATTCGATTAAAGCACCCAGAAAGCTTGCAAACTTGACACTAATCACAAAAACAACAATAAAACATGTTAAAAATGCATGATAATCGAAATACGATTTTGAAATTTTCTTGAACAAACCGATTTCGGATTCTTTGATTCTTGATGGTTTTAAGCAATGTGAGGGTCTGGATCGATTCAGGAGATGTCAAGCAATGTGTTGGGCACCTCAAAAACGATTGAAAACGGCTGGAAGTAGGGTTCCCACTTGCTTGTGCACCACGGTTTTTTTGAGTTTGAGAATAGGGTTTCCAAGGCAATTTTTTCCCTTTTCTTGATAGGTATGCATCATATATTTATACTGGATGGATTTGGAATGGTTTTTGGAAAGAATTGATCAACATTCAATGGAAATCAAATTTTGATATTCTCATGAAATCAAATTTTCAAATTTTGTCCAATTTCAATCCAATCTTGCCAAATTTGATCCAATTTCGAAATTGCTGGCATTTATGGGTTGATTGGATCACAAGAAAGCAATAAAAATCAATCTTCCAATTAATTTTGATTTTATAATTTATTTTAAGATTTAATTTGCATTTAAATAAATAAATTACAAATTAAATAGAAAAATAAATCAAAAATTCGTGGCATTGGCTTGGATATTCCTAATTGCATTAGGAACAAGTTAGGATGAAGAAAAAATAGGCCCATTTGCAAAAGATTTGATTTTTTGAAGCATCTCTCTTTGTGCATTCTTCCAAAATTGCCCAACTTGTGAATGGTGTAACTTGCTCAATTTTCCACATTTTGAGTGTTATTGGACTTTTGAAAGCTCTAAGAGTCCTCTAAACAATGTCTTTGGTCTCATCTCAATTGGAGTTACCATGCTCAATATATCTTGAAAACAAAAGTTGACTTTTGTTGACTTTGAAAATGACCTGTAATGTTTTGAGCTATACCTCTCAAATGAAGCATTTTTGGACATTCTTGTGAGACATGAAGTTGTAGAGAATTGAATTTCCTTCAAAACAAGAGGTGGTGGAAAATTTCGAGAAAGTATGAGAAAGTTATGACCAAAAAGTTCATTGACTTTTCACCTAGAAACCCTAATTTAGAAAGTTTGACTTTGGGCAAATCTTGAGTTTTCTTGATGAATCATGATCAACCCTTGATCAGATGATGAATGTTACTTCAAAATGAGGATGTTGACCAAAAATCGAAGTTTTGATGTGTTGACCACGCTTGACTTTTGTCTAATACAACCGATTTTCAACCATCCGAGCAATCGTCCGAGGAAACTTGACTTGTGAGGCTTGAAACTTGACATGGAGAATCTTTGAAGCATATGAGGAGGCATGAAGGCCATTGGAGATGTTGGAAATCCATCTTGACTTGAGAGATACCAAACCCTAGTTTGGGTAGATTGTCTAGGAGAGAGTTTGTCTGATCAACTCTTGAGGAATCCTTGAGTATGGATGTATGAAATCTCTTGAGTAGATGGAGGGCAAATTTTGGGGTATGACAGCTGCCCCTGTTCAATCTTCTTGTACTAGAAGGTTAGATTGACATGCTTGTCTTTCGCGACCTGAAGGTAGAAGATGATTGAACACTCGAGTACACCTGAAAATTTGCACTCGCTATTGGCTGACGATGCGGGAATGGGCTTACAGATGCCATTTGGAGAAGTTGAAGACTTCGCTGGGAATGAGTCGTATGCTAGACTCGAGGTTGTTTATAGGAGGATTGACGGGGATGGGCTTAAGATTCCATCCGAAAGGTCATCTGGGAGTGAGCGCTAGGCTCTAGATGTTCCCGGAAGTAGAAGGAACGGAGATGGGCTTAAGATGCCATCCGGAGGAGTCGACGTTAGACTTCGTGCTCATCTTTGAATGAAGTTATTGGTTTGTATTGATTTTAACCATATATGCAGATTCCGAAAGTGAAGCATGTTGATAAGTAGTCGAGATGGGCTTAAGATGCCATCCAAGGCAATCGAGTCGACGCCGACTGTAGTTGCTGTTGATAATAAGGAATCGAATAAATCTTCGTGTTGATTACTCGAGGGAGATTGTAGTTGGCAAAATGTGGATAGCTTCCTGTTGTGCATCGGTGTTGATCCATTGCTCATTATCGGAGGATAACCAGGTGGTCTTCGGATGGTTTTCCGCCGGTTCGGGCTTAATCTCGACCACCGTCGGAGGCGGTCTTTCAGATAGTTTTCCGTCGGCTCGGGCTTAATCGGACCTGCTTTGAAGGTCTTTCAGATAGTTTTCCGCCGGCTCGGGCTTAATCCTAGACCTGCTTACGATCATACTGCTTTTGGAGAAAACAAGAGAAACTTTGATAGAATATTTGTTAGTCTTATGCAAAGTATGACGCATGACAGTGTATATGAATGACATATGCATGAATTATGACTTTATGAGAAATGTATGAATGATAGATGTTGTGATATTTCAAAACATATCCATCTTGAAGAAGATGCGGATATTCTGCTTGAAGATTTTTGACTTCCGCTTGGGGAATTGTGTAGGTGGGAACCCCGCTTTTGAAGGAGAAGAAAGATATCCTGGATCTCTCCGATGCACTATCTGACCAAGTCTTGGGCCTATATATTGTTGAGGAAGGAAGAGATTTGAGAAGCTCGTTGTCGGAGGTCTCATAGACCCTGCTGAGGAGAGTCTGGGAGGCGATCTGTTGGGGACCTTGTATGTAGATCCTGCTGAGGAAATTTAAGAGGCGCTCATCGGGATTCCGTGTAGATCTCACTGAGAGCATTTGATGGTTCGAAAGACCGGCTAGAAGAGTCTGGAGTCCGTTGTAATCTCCGGCCGGGAATAAAGGTGTATGTTTCCTCCGATGCACTATCTCGACCAAGTCTTGGTCCGATACCGGCCGGGAGAGGGGAGGATTGAGAAATATCCACTGGGGATGAAGTGTTACCGCTGAGGTGATGTAACTTTGCTCGATTGAGTGAAATTGCTGCCGTGGATTCCCTCATACTCACTGGGAAGGTGTGTTGTGGGTGACACCTTTATGCTCTGGGAACGATTTGTTGACTTTCGTCATCCCACCCCGAACTCGTAGTAAGTACTTTTGAATGTTCACTTTCGTATGTTTGTGATTAGATTTTTATTGTCAAATGCGATAGTCATTCAAAGCAAACGTTGGACTTATTGCAAACGACAAACAATGGAAATTGTAAAGAGAAAGAATTTTATGCTTATTTGAAAGGTGGTATGGCCAAGTAGTTTGTACACAAGAAAGGTAAAAGCTATGAAACAATCTCGTTAAGTTCCAACTATGCTAGTACTCATATATTTCGACTATCTCATCTCCTTGCTGTCGGAGAAAGTGAGTAGACTGATCTTCGCCATTTGAATCTGAATGCCGATAGTAGTCCGAAGCGATGATCCGAAGAGACATAGTCGCACGCTTAAATCCCTAACTTTTGCCTAGACCGCACTTTCGGGTTTCCCAATGATACCTTTTTGCCCAAGCCGCCTTTTCGTGTTTTCGACTTGCCGGTGTACATGTTTTGTATATATCCTTAATTTTGCCCGAACCTTTTGGTTCGCCAGATGCCCTTATTTTTGTCTAGGTTCGCCGACCTAGCGGGTCTCTTTATGCGTAGTATTTTTGACTATGTCTCGCTCACGTGGTGTGGGAAATCTTCACCATCCATGGTGCTAAGTATCATAGCTCCGCCGAAAACACTGTTTTGACCATAAACGGTCCTCATAGGTGGGAGTCCATTTGCCCCGATCACCTTGTGGAAGAATGATGCGCTTGACTACTAGATCACCGACTTGGTAGACTCGGGCTTGACCTTCTTGTTAAATGCTCGATCATTCGCTTTCGATAAATCTGTCCATGGCGTATGGATGCGAGTCGCTTCTCATCAATCAAATTAATCGTCAAGGCGAGTCTGACCCAATCATCTTCGCCTAACTCGCCTCCCGAGGACTCGTTGAGGTATCGAACCTCGATGGGTAAGACGGCTTCCATACCGTGAGACAAGAGAGAAGGGGTTGCCCCTGATGTTCGTAAGTGCGATAACCATGAAGAGCAAATGGTAACATTTCATGCCAATCTTTGTAAGTCACTGTCATCTTCTGTATAATCTTCTTAATGTTCTTGTTGGCGGCTTCCACTGCGCCATTCATCTTAGGCCGATAAGGAGATGAATTGTGATGCTTGATCTTGAACTGCGTGCAGAGTTCGGTGATCATCTTGTTGTTGAGATTGGAACCGTTATCTGTGATAATCCTTTCGGGGGTGCCAAACCGACAGATAAGATTATGCTTGATGAATCGAGCCACAACATTCTTGGTAACAGATGCATACGAGGCTGCTTCTACCTACTTGGTGAAATAGTCAATTGCCACAAGGATGAAACGATGTCCATTGGAAGCCGTGGGCTTAATCTCTCCAATCATGTCAATGCCCCACATTGCAAAAGGCCAAGGAGAAGTTAAAACATTCAGAGGTACTGGAGGTACGCACTTTGTCGGCATAACCGCACTTGTGACAAGATCGAGCGAAGGTGACAATCGCCCATCCATGGTAGACCAATAGTAACCTGTTCTCAAAATCTTCTTAGCCATGGTGTGTCCACGGAGTGGGTACCAAATTTTCGTAACTCTTCCATGATACATTGCTGCTTTCTCGTCTACAATGAGTAAGCACAAATCGTGGTTGCGCTTGTATAAGATGCTGTCGAGAAAGAATTTGGAAGCAAATCTTCTCATGAACTTCTTATCATTAATGTATGCCCTCGGATATTCCCGAGTCTCAAGGTACCTCTTCACGCCATAGTACCAAGGTCTCTTCGCCAAGCTCATCATACGTTGTCGAACTTCTCAATGATGATCCGGGAGCCTCGTTGTCCCATCCGACCTTGAACATAGACGACATAGTAGCCAATGCGCCCCGATTCTCTTCTCGTGGAATATGATCAAAAGTAATCTTCAAGTAGGGACCAAACTTAGAACATGCTCGATACGGAATGAGATTCGGATGCTTCGTATCCCACTCGCCTTTATCCGACCGATCACTAAAGCCGAGTCTCCATACACTTGTAAGAACTTGATTCTTAAGTCAATAGCGCTTTGATACCCATGATGCACGCTCATATCGCCATGTTGTTGGTGCAATTGAAACATAATCGCGGTGAAAGGCGGTCCTCAGGGATATAATGATGGCGCCAATGCCATTGCCAAGTGCGTTGAGGCTCCATCGAAGACCATAGTCCATCGGGATCCTTGTTCGTGTCCTTCGTCTGGCCTCGGTTCTTGCAATCAGAACTAGTAAAACATCTTCGTCGAAATTGAACGCATAGATCGATAGTCATCTACGGCTTGATGAGCCAAATGATCGGCTACACTCCCTTTGATCGCTCGAGAAGTGTACGGATGTCATATTCGGTCGATCATTTGCCATCTTGCAATTCTTCCGAGAGCGGTTTCTCAAATATGTATTTTATCGGATCCATCTTGAAATCAACAAGGTAGTGTGAGTCAACATATATCGCCTTAGTCGTGAGCACCAAGCCAAAGCGTTGCAAGTTCTCTCGTGTGAGTATCTTGTTTCACGATCGGTAAACTTTTGCTAAGGTAGTATATTGCATGCTCTTTTCGACCGACTCGCCATATTGCCCCAACACACACCCCATTGAGTTCTCTAACACCGTCAAGTACATGATAAGAGGTCTTCCTTCACGGGCATCGGATGGGAGGATTCAGGTACTCCTTGATTTTGTCAAAAGCGATCCGCAATCATCGCTCCATTCTACTACTTGATCTTTCTTAAGTAACTTGAAGATTGGCTCACAAGTAGCGATTAGGTGTGCAATGAATCGCAATGTAGTTCAATCGCCCAAGAAACCTCGACTTCCTTCTCGGTGGGAGTCGCATCTCTTGAATAGCTTTAACCTTGGCGGATCAACTTCAATACCTTTACCATCGACAACAAACCCTAGGAGTTTTCGGATCGACTCCAAAGGTGCACTTGTTAGATTCAATCTCAATCTGACTTCTTCAACCCGTCGAAGTTTACGCAAATGACCAAGATGTTCTTCTTGATCCGGATCTAGCTATCATGTCGCCGACGAGACCTCTATCTCGTGATGAATCATGTCATGAAACAATGTCACCATAGCACGATAAGTGGCGCCGCATTCTTCATCCGAATGGCATAACCTTGTAGCGTAAAGTGCCCCACCGTAACAAAAGTAGTCTTCCATGTCTTCGAGAGCCATTTTGATCTGATTGTAACCGGAGAAACCATCCATGAAGGAGAAAACCTTATGCTGAGCGGTGTTGTCAACCAGAACATCAATATGAGGAAGTGGGAAATCGTCTTTCGGACTTGCTTTGTTCAGATCTCTGTAATCCACACACATTCGTACCTTACCATCCTTCTTGGGTACGGGTACCACATTTGCAACCCACTGGGGATAGGAGGTGACAGCTAAGAAACCCGCGTTGAACTGTTTCATAACTTCGGCTTTGATTTTCTCTGACATCTCAGGACGCATGCGACGAACCTTCTGTTTCACTGGGAGAAAACCTTCCTTTGTTGGCAATCGGTGTACCACAATATCAATGTCTAAACCAGGCATGTCTTCGTATGACCAAGCAAAAACCTCAATATAGTCTCGTAGCATCTGAACCAACCTTTCTTTAACACTGTTCTCAAGACCCGCCCTATCTTGATCTCTTTTCTGCCTTCGTCAAGTACCCAAATTCACAACCTCAACTTGCTTCGTGGTGGTCAGATAACTCGCTCTTCTTCTGTAGTAATCGCAAGTTCTCCGGCACTTCACAATCTTCCTCACTTTCGCCTTCGGCTTGGTAGATCGGATTATCAAGTCATATTTAGCACTAGCATAGTCATATTAAAGAGATTCGGAGTGATTCTGCAGTTGTATCACGTGGTGTGTGTAAGAACACATAGCTTTTGAAGGGGTGATAAAGTAAAGAAAGAAAACAAACAATTGAATGCAAAAGTCCAACGATTTATTGAATGAAAATACGCAAACGACAGATAATAACCTCGAACGAGCCATGATGCCCGGCAAGGCACTAGGCTTTCAAAGTTTATTGTTCAAAACATAAAGAAATACGAAAAGCAAAACAAAACAAAAGCAATTACTCCCGGCTAAAGGAGATTGGTATGACGCCTTGCCTTCCAATTGTTGAGCCCATGATCCGGAGTTGGAAGATCCACTTGCGATGTCGAAGCCGTTGTCGCCGTCTTCTATAGCATGGATTCCACTGACGATGCGGAAAGGAAGTTGGCCGCACGTCGCGGCGTATCATCTTCGACCCTTGATAGTGAAGCCTAAACCAGCCTTGTCGATTTGAAGGGAAGATCGTGGAGTTGACCCCAAAGGCTACCTCCTTGTTCAACAAAGCAGCTGATTTTCAATGAGGCCATCCTAGGCGGAACTTTGGCATCTTCAGAGTGACGGGAGAGTCAACAGCATGACTGGAATTGTTTCAAAAGCTTGACAGGAGTCTCAAGAATTCACCCTCCATCTCGAGATAGCGGAATGATAGATGACCGACCATATACTCTTCTTCACCACATACCGTGACAACCTTCCCTTTCACCGTATTTCAACCGATGTAAGGTAGAGGTAATACCGCCCCATGTATCCAAGGGCGCCAAGTAGGCAAGAATAAGCTAGACGGATGTCCATG
The DNA here is from genome assembly GCA_021764765.1 of Vicia sativa. Classification (NCBI taxonomy): domain Eukaryota; kingdom Viridiplantae; phylum Streptophyta; class Magnoliopsida; order Fabales; family Fabaceae; genus Vicia; species Vicia sativa. The sequence goes on along the minus strand of CM038796.1, from coordinate 75,486,744 downwards.
ACAAAGAAGGTGGAATCAAAAGTCCGGGAACCGACTTTAACAGTGAGTGAGCTCTCCAAGCATGCTCGCTTAGAACCATCAAAAGCTCTCACGATAATGTCACTGGTCTCGAACCAACCCTTCGACATCAAGCCGATCAAAAGCGCCTTGGTAGGATATTCAGAGCGAACCGTGTCAACCAAAACATGAGATGTGTAGTACCCTTGCATTCAACAGAGTGCAAGGCTTTGTTATGTTTCTTTCCGCAGAGTCAAATCAAGATCGAGAAGCCTAGGCCGTTGTTGGCCGCTAGCAATACAAACTTCAAACGATCTGGTAGTGTCTTGCGGTACATGAGCATTCTTCGAAACTTCACCAAGGCATTAGCATGAGCCTCGAGCACGAGCAAAGCGAGCATGGAAATTTTGACTGGTCTCGTCCTAACTGCTCCACAACATTGTAATCACTCTTCTTGATAATCTTCAATTTCCTCCATTTCTTGTTTGGAGGTGTCTTCTAACTTCCTTTGGTACTTGGTTGAGCAGATGAGTCACCGTTTCTTTCCCTCTAGCTGGGGATATTGGTTGAGTATGGAATGCGAGTGGAGTCGCAGTGTCTTTTGGAGGAGAGATATCTGGAGAGAATACCCTTCCGTTCGGTCACCTTACTTGATCCTGATGTTGTCAACGTCGAATAGAAACTTCAGCAGAAGATCTTCAATAGTCGAGGGTCTTGCTTGACGCCATGATAGTAAACATCACCCATAATTCCAAGGGATAGCCTTGTCGAGGAATATGGAACTGGCCTTGGAGAAGTGATAATGAGAGGTGCCACTCTAGGCACAGGATCAGAGGAAATTCTTATAGTGTTAACATCAGCATAGTCTTCAGGGAAATCGTCACCCCATCCGGTCGCCTTAACATCTTCAATAGGAATCTTGTAGCTCTCAGGAACAGTGTACTTCACCATGTAATCATATTTTCCACTTGGCTGCCCCAAGGTATCCCACACAGATGGCACAGTTTTGTTCGCATTGTCAATCTTCAACTTAGACATTTCTTCACGCCTTCGCACGTGGTTTCGTAAATAGTATCTCACGGTTATCCATCATACACTGAACACGTCTTCTCAACCAAGCACAACCATCAGGCGCAGATGGGCACCAACGACAATCCTTTGGGCATCCTGGATTGACACCGGCTTGTAACAAATTCTTCTTAACAGTCATCAGAGGAATGGTCAAGTCATCTATGTTGAAAACATAAGTGTCGTCACCAACAGCATTGGAACTCTTGTCATGGTTAGGCATAGGCGCGTTGATCACATTCGGAGTCTCAACAGGAGGGTCAAACTCAATCTGCTTAGTTTCAATCATATCTTGAATCTTGTTCTTCAGAGCCCAACAATTGTCAGTGTCGTGCCCTGGGCTATTGGAATGGTAAGCACACTTAGCATTTGGATTGTATTTCGGAGAGGAAGTGTTGACATTCTGAGGAGGATCCCTCAAGGTAATCAGCTCTGCGTTCAACATGTGTTGCAAGGCTTGCGACAAAGGCATGTTGGTCGTGAACCGCCTTCGTGGCTGCTCGTTACGGCTGTCTCACCGAGGTTGTGCCGATGTAGGATTGGGATCACAACTGCCCCCACAGATTGAGCGCGGTCGGACTTGGCTCGGCTTTTCTGACCATACACAACATTGGCTTCTTTATTAGCACCAAAAGATCTCTTTGCAGCATTTGAAGATGTCTCTACATGGATCTTTCCACTCTTGATACCGCTTCAATGCGTCATCGTCAATATCACCGGTGAATCCGGATGAAGAATTTCCAATCGATGATTGAAGAATGGGCCCGGTGTTCCATAAACATATCAACCAACTCCCTATTGGACAAGGGTGGTTGAACTCGCTAGGTCTCTCCATTTCGAGCATACTCCTGAACTTCTCGTCACGACCCATAGACATGCTTTGTAGTTGCGGTGGGTGTCAATTCAAGATTGTACTCATATTGTCTCAGAAAGCATCAGCCAAATCACCCAAGTACGGATATGGTCATTCTCTAGCCGATAGTACCATTCCAACCGGTTCGGACAAACTCTCTTGAAAATAGTGCATCCACAACTTTCTCATCACGTGGGATTGATCTTCGGACATAGGACTTCAAATGCACTTAGGGCAAGACATGCCATCATACTTAGCAAAAGTAGGAACTTTGAACTTGGGAGGAATCACAACACCGTGAACAAGACTCGATCATCAAAGTTCAGCGACATTTTCAAGTTTTCCACAAGATTCGACGGTCTTCAAGTTGTTTGTACTTGTCATCTTCATCGAGTGTTGGCTATAATCGAGTGGTCCTCTCCTCCTTTCTTTGGCTCACGCTTCACCTTCATCACCCTTGGTACTCCCCGGATGGACACTTCCTTCAGAGAGCTCGATCCGACTGACCACTTTTGGGCCACCTTTGAAACGTCTACCCATGTTGAGGAGACCAACAACCTTCTTCTTCTTGTTGATGAGCTTCTTCAGATCTTCTTGGCCTTGGACCAAGTTGGTGAACATCATAAACCGAGCATTCGAGCCTGGAGATCTTTGATACTGCTCAAGAGCCATTTCTGCTAAAATAAATAGCGAGCAAATGAGAACACCAATCTCCAATGTACCTGTGATGCAATGTTATGGTATGCTATGCTATGCAATGTTTATGCGAATGCAATGCAATGTTTTCAAGGACCTAAGAGATTTAAATTTGTTAAACAAGCAATGAACAAACATTTATTAGTACTTTTCATTATTCTTTTTCTTTTTAAGTACAAGAGATAGTTCAAAGCGATAAAAGAAAACATAAACATCCTAAAGCTCTAAGTCTCCCATGGGCGCTTCCTCTTGGTGCCGATGTAGGCGTTGATGTTTCGCTCCTCGTGAAGTAGCTTGGTCAACTCTAACACTTTCTTCTCGCTTGCATAGCATTGAGCTTCAAAGGTATCCTTCTTCTTTAAGTGAATCCGTGATCTCTTCAAGTCTTCAAAATCGTGAGGCATGTCGATGGAGAACGATAGGGTACATCACCTATAGCAACAGTTCCATAATTACCGGTAAAACAGCGTGAATGGCATCATGAGGTTTTGAGCTCGAGCTCGCACCCATTTGAGGTAAGGGTCCCAAGGAATGGAGTTCGGTGCCCCAAAGTCTTGGTATCGCCTTCTTTACCATGCCCCAAGCATGTATAAACCTTCGCTTAACTCGAGATCGTGATTGTAGTCGAACACAATATCTTGGAGAAGCATATCATGTGGACCATCTTTCGAGCAAAACCAAACCGACGTAGAGCTAAAGAAGGGTTGTAAGTAATACCTCCCTTATACCAAGTAGTGGTACATTAGGAATTCTCCACAACGCTCAATGAAGGTGAAGTCCTTTTGAGAGAAAAGACTCCAACGGATATCGAATGGGAGAGTGACATTAGCCTTGAGACCATCTCAACCTTTGTTCGCTCTTCAAAACCGATGGAGGAAGGTGCTAAATAAACCACCTTGAAAGTAACGTATACAACACATGAGAGTTCCTTGTCGCTAATAGTACGAGCGTGAGAGAATGTAGGATGTCTCCAAGTAAGGTAGGCACGGATTGCGGGTAAGAAATAACTTGATGGCATTGACATCTATGAATTGATCCGAGTTAGGAAAAGAACCAAACCATAAATTAGCAAGGCAACAATGTTCTCAAATGCATGGAAACTCATAACTTTGAGGAATTCTCGGCTTCTTAATTAGGAACTTGAAAGTAAACCCTTAACTCCACTTCTAGTTTCCCAATTGGCTTCAATATCCGAACGCTTAAGATGCAAAGTCGATGCAATGTCTTCGAACTTAGGAACCTTTTCTAAACCGTGAATGGCATTTGGTCAAGAATAGGTACCCCAAGTAGCTTAGAGAACTCTTCCAAGGTAGGAACCAACCGATAACTGGAATGTAAAGCAATGGTGTTTTGATCAAAGAACCGAATAGACATGCATCATATCTTCTTCAAAACCGAGATAACCAAACCAAGTAGATAACCATGTCTTTGATGAACTGAGCATGTCGGAATTTCTCAAACCAATTCTTTGAGTTGAGAAGGATACCCATGAAGTTGATTCGGATAGTCTTTCTAGAAGCCATAATACCCTACAAAACAGAGCAAAGATAAATCCCTAGGTCCTTGAAATAGTTAGAAATGATATGCAATGCGAATGATGTCATGATGTCATGTTTAGCACACACAAACAATTCACACAATGAGCCTAGGGTTAAGGCTTGCATGAGGTATAGGTGCTTATTTCAATAGTAACCGGGTTCTAGGAATCTCATATCACAGATCTTTCTCGTAGGTGCTTATTTCAATACGACGGCCAAGTGGTCGATCGAAAATGTCCCAAAAGTCTGATCTCAATGAGCGTAGCATCGAGTATCAACCAACCTCGGTCTACACCAAAGCCGGCCATCTCACTACCTTCTAATGGCCAAGATGGGTCAATTAAGGTTCTAAAAGTTTAGTTAGCGCTTGATGACACCACGCAGAAGCCAAATACTTTCTTCAACTTGGGAATGAAGAGTATCGGGGCAACCAAAGTGTCACGCTAACGTAGCCATCATGTTGACCGTGTAGTTATACGTCTAGCGGTCGCGATGATCTAATGCTACTTACCTAAAAGGAAACCCGGATCCGGGTGTAGGATCCCCCAACAATATAATACCCAAGCAACCCTTAAAGATAAAGCATACAATTCAAACAGAAAGCATTAAAGGTTATCTAGAAATCCCTAAGGCAATTCTCTCTTTTGGGTGTGTCCCCAGCAGAGTCGCCAGTTCTGTAATACGGTGAACTGACTTTGTAGGATTTTTGTATCCAAATGTGCGGATAGCAAGAGTCGCCACCGACTTTTATTTTTATCCAATTAAGGGAAGGTAAAGTAATGTAAAAGACCTTCGTTAGATTCGAGTTCGGAGAATGGTTATGAAAAGGGAAGGTATTAGCACCCTTTCCATCCGTAGTTATCTACGGCTCTTAGTTGCTCTAGATCACTTTTAAAAATTGCTTTCTGTGTTTGACAAAGATGTTTTGAAAAGGCATTTCGCTTGACTTTGTAATGACTCATGTAGGAGTGTATACAAAGTGTTCGAAATGTTTTGTTTTGAAAAGAATTTGAACTTTGAAAAGTGTGTGTAGTGTGAAAGCATTTGATAGAGCAAGCAACTAAGAGACTTATTTACCCACTCGAATTGGTCGTTTTGTTGTACTTCTACATTCCTTTAGAATAGCGCTAGCCATACCATTAGTTAGTAGGTAGCTCCATTCGCTGGATGTAAGCGGACATTCGGGGACATCGGATGGTCATAGAAGGCAACTTGTAGGAAGTATCCTAGCACATTCAAGGACTATCATCATTTTCGTAGGCGACAATCGAGGGTCAAGATCATGTATTCGGAAGCGACATCGTGGGTCTTATGATCTTTGTATCAAGGGACTATGATGATTTGTTTGGAAGGCAACGGTGCTAGAATACCTCTACGCTCGAGGGATGACCATTTGAAATCGAAGGCATCGAGAGAAATTACCCTAAGGGGTGTGTGATAGAAGTGTGTTGAATTCGAATATATTATCTTGAAAATTAGTGGGCTATGTTAATTTTATCTTGCCATACACGCCTAATTACTAGCAATTGATAAGGGTGCGGAAAGTAAAATGCGGAATGTAAAGTGCGAAAGATAAACCTACGCTATTACATGGCTTTGGGGCAGATACATAATTTAAACTTGCGGAAAATAAAACCCTAGATTAAACTATTACAACCCATGAACAATTACATTATTGGAAAAAATAGAATGATAAGAAGAAAACGTCCGAAACGGAGCAACCTGTGAAAGAATAAGAAATTCGGAAAATATGATGAAAACGAAATAAGAGAAAATGTTAGAAAAAATGAAAATTTTAATATGAGAAAATTAATATATGCTGGAAATAAGATAAATATATTAAAATAATTTTTTGGGATTTTTTGGAAAAGATTTAATAATTAAAATGCAATTAAAAGTGAATTAAATGCAAAAATATAAATAAAAATAAATATGCATGCAAAAATATGTTTTTTAATTTATTAAATTAAATAAAGATTTTCAGAATATAAATGTAAAAAGAAAATATTTTTTGTAATTTTTTAATGCATAAATAAAAAATGTAAGTTAATTAAAATGAATGAAAATATTGAAAAACATGAAAATATGGAAAATATTGAGTTTTGGAAAAGTGTAAAAAGGGATTGTCTGAACCAGGAATCGAACTGGGGACATCCCTTTCAAACCTTGAAAACCAATGCGCTGACCAACTGAGCTAGACGTGTCAACTGTTTGGAAACGGATTGAGTGGAATACACGCGTTGCTTCCCCATTGCCTCATCCTTCGCGCCAACGATCGTCTTCTCCGATTTGAATATTTGAAAGTTAGCGTCGGTCTTTCTTCGACGCTACAGGCCCTGGCTACATGGAAAATCAAGCACGAGTAATATAAATGCATTGTAAATACATGATTCGATTCTAGGCATCGTTCCGAGTTCATTGGTCATGGTCTCATGGTCCAATTTTCTCTATTTTGTGAAACCCTAAAACGGCACAGGAAACCCTAACAATGCAATACGTGTTCCCGGCCATGGAAATTCGATTAAAGCACCCAGAAAGCTTGCAAACTTGACACTAATCACAAAAACAACAATAAAACATGTTAAAAATGCATGATAATCGAAATACGATTTTGAAATTTTCTTGAACAAACCGATTTCGGATTCTTTGATTCTTGATGGTTTTAAGCAATGTGAGGGTCTGGATCGATTCAGGAGATGTCAAGCAATGTGTTGGGCACCTCAAAAACGATTGAAAACGGCTGGAAGTAGGGTTCCCACTTGCTTGTGCACCACGGTTTTTTTGAGTTTGAGAATAGGGTTTCCAAGGCAATTTTTTCCCTTTTCTTGATAGGTATGCATCATATATTTATACTGGATGGATTTGGAATGGTTTTTGGAAAGAATTGATCAACATTCAATGGAAATCAAATTTTGATATTCTCATGAAATCAAATTTTCAAATTTTGTCCAATTTCAATCCAATCTTGCCAAATTTGATCCAATTTCGAAATTGCTGGCATTTATGGGTTGATTGGATCACAAGAAAGCAATAAAAATCAATCTTCCAATTAATTTTGATTTTATAATTTATTTTAAGATTTAATTTGCATTTAAATAAATAAATTACAAATTAAATAGAAAAATAAATCAAAAATTCGTGGCATTGGGCTTGGATATTCCTAATTGCATTAGGAACAAGTTAGGATGAAGAAAAAATAGGCCCATTTGCAAAAGATTTGATTTTTTGAAGCATCTCTCTTTGTGCATTCTTCCAAAATTGCCCAACTTGTGAATGGTGTAACTTGCTCAATTTTCCACATTTTTGAGTGTTCTTGGACTTTTTGGAAAGCTCTAAGAGTCCTCTAAACAATGTCTTTGGTCTCATCTCAATTGGAGTTACCATGCTCAATATATCTTGAAAACAAAAAGTTGACTTTTTGTTGACTTTGAAAATGACCTGTAATGTTTTGAGCTATACCTCTCAAATGAAGCATTTTTTGGACATTCTTGTGAGACATGAAGTTGTAGAGAATTGAATTTCCTTCAAAACAAGAGGTGGTGGAAAAATTTCTGAGAAAGTATGAGAAAGTTATGACCAGTCAAAGTTCAGTTGACTTTTCACCTAGAAACCCTAATTTAGAAAGTTTGACTTTTGGGCAAATCTTGAGTTTTCTTGATGAATCATGATCAACCCTTGATCAAATGATGAATGTTACTTCAAAATGAGGATGTTGACCAAAAATCAGAAGTTTTGACTGTATGTTGACCACAGTTGACTTTTTGTCTAATACAACTGATTTTCAACCATCTGAGCAATCGTCTGAGGAAACTTGACTTGTGAGGCTTGAAACTTGACATGGAGAATCTTTGAAGCATATGAGGAGGCATGAAGGCCATTGGAGATGTTGGAAATCCATCTTGACTTGAGAGATACCAAACCCTAGTTTGGGTAGATTGTCTAGGAGAGAGTTTGTCTGATCAACTCTTGAGGAATCCTTGAGTATGGATGTATGAAATCTCTTGAGTAGATGGAGGGCAAATTTTGGGGTATGACAACGTGATGTGGCAAATTTTGTGTATGCTTGTTTGAATTTCCAAAAGTCAAAGATCGAACATCATAAACCTGCAGGGTTTATGCAATCGTTGGAAGTTCCAGAATGGAAATGGGATAGCATTTCGATGGACTTTGTGACGGGTTTACCTAATACCTTGAGTGGACATGATTCGATTTGGGTGATTGTTGATAGGCTTACAAAGTCGGCACACTTTATACCTATTAACATTACTTATCCGATTGCGAAGTTGGCTGAGATTTATGTTAGAGTAATTGTGAAGTTGCATGGTGTTCTTATGTGTATTGTGTCGGATAGAGATCTGAGGTTTACTTATGATTTTTGGAAGAGTTTGCAGGAAGCGTTAGGATCTAAGTTGAGGTTGAGTTCGGCGTATCATCCACAGGCGGATGGTCAGACCGAGAGAACTATTCAATCATTGGAGGACTTGTTGAGAGCTTGTGTTCTTGAGCAAAGAGGCTCATGGGATACTTATCTTCCTTTGATCGAGTTCACTTATAATAATAGTTACCATTCTAGTATTGGGATGACACCTTTTGAGGCATTGTATGGACAGAGGTTTAGGACTCTGTTATGTTGGCATGAATCTGGTGAGAGTGTGGTAGTTGGACCAGAAATCGTTAGAGAAACTACCGAGAAAGTGAAGTTTATTCGGGAGAAGATGAAAGCTTCCCAGAGTAGGCGGAAAACTTACCATGACAAGAGAAGAAAAGATTTAGAGTTTCAGAATGGCGAGCATGTGTTTTTGAGAGTCACGCCTGTGACTGGTGTTGGACGAGCTCTGAAGTCTAAGAAGCTCACTCCTCATTTTATTGGTTCGTATCAGATATCGGATTGAGTTGGGAAAGTTGCTTACCGTGTGGCGTTACCGCCAAATCTTGATAATTTGCACGATGTGTTTCATGTATCACAACTCCGCAAGTATGTCCCCAATCCGTCTCATGTGATTCAGATGGACGATGTGCAAGTGCGTGATAATCTCACAGTGGAGACGATACCTGTGCGAGTTGTGGATCGAGAGATGAAGATTCTTATAGGTAAAGAGATTGTGTTGGTGAAAGTTGTTTGGTTAGGAGATGCTGGTGAAAGCTTGACCTGGGAGTTGGAGACGAAGATGCGAGACTCCTATCCCGAGCTATTTGAAGCAGGTAAATTTCCTTTTTCGAGGACGAAAATATTCTAGTAGGGGAGAGTTGTAACGACCAAATATTTAATTATTTCTTTAATTAAATATTTAGCAATTTATTTGGGAATTGTTGGTTGATATTATGTTGCGGAGATTCAAGTTGCTGCGTTGGTATTTAAGTTGGTTTGATCGTAGAATAATACTAGAAACAATGTTATAACTATAAGGCTAATGTTAGTGGGATTAAGTTGTGAGGATAGTAGTAGCATTAATGGGGGTACGAAGTTTAAGCCCAAATTAAATTATAAGGATTTTTATTTAATTAAAAATAAATAAAAATCAGAATATTTGGCTGTCGGTAGAGAAAAAGGAACAAAACAAGGATTTTTGAAAAAGAAACAGAACGATACGTAGAGCTTGCAGAGAAGAGAGAAAAATTGGAACGATCAAGAATTCTTAGAGAAACCTTCAATCCAACGTAATGGTGGGGTTCTTTCTCTATAATTGGGGATATGATGGATGATAGGTAGTTAGGGATGTGTAATTTTGATAGGGTGTGTCATGTCGATGTTGATTGATCGTAAAAACCCCAATTGAAATATATAATTTTGCTATTCTATAATAAGTTACTTTTGTTGATTGAAAAGAATGCGTAATTCTGCTGTTATATGATATGTTGCCGTTACTGATTGAAAATAATATCAATTGGATCGTGAAGTCATGTTGAAACTGGTTTTTGGGTGAATTTGTGCAACATGAGTCGACTCATAGGATTATGTTTCGATACAAGCTGTTGTGATTTTAAAAACCAGACACTTAAAAACAGCTTGCACCGATACAAACAACCTTGTATAGACTCATGGGGCTAATTTGGAAGGCTTGTATCGACTCATACGAGGTATGTATCGATACAAGTCAGTTTTGTATCAATACATAGGTGTATGTATCGACTCATACTGTTGAAAATCAGAAAAATAGAAAATTAAATAACGTATGAGTTGACTCGTACGATGCTTATGTCGATACAAGTTGCGTATGGATTGATACATGAGGTTTTGTATCGACTCATACTGGGTATGAAGTGAAAAATAACTTCTGAAAATTGTTTTGGTCGTATCTTTGCGACCGTAACTCCGATTTTGTTGCCGTTTGAACCGTTGGAAAGCTAGAATTATGATTTAACCTATAATGGTACTTTTAAATACAGTAGGTGAGTTTTTGGATGACTGGATGTAGTTTCTATAGGTGAATCCATTGTTGTTGAACGTTGTTGTTGAGGCTTGATAGCCAATGTTGAACAGTTGAGTTGTGATTTACGTTGTTGTTTATGTTGTCGTTGTTGTATTCTATTTAAGTTCATCGCATAGATACATTGCATACCATGTTGGCCTATGTTGGCAATGCATGTTGAGCTGTTGGGGGCAAAGTTGTTTATGTTGAAGGCTTACGCCTTGATGCCTCGAAATTACTGGCAATGGATTGCGTTGGGAGTTTTACTCCGATGGTACCACATACATCTGCATTCATTGAGTTGCATATCATAATACACGTTGATGTCATTTTTGTGATTGAATTATGTTGTTGTGGAATAGTGGTGTGATTTCAAGATGGTGATTTTATATAATTCAAACTATATATTGTTTATCATAATCTCAATTATATGGTTTGATATCTCACCCATTACTTGTTTTCGCCATTGCCTTTATATTGGTAACGTGCAGGTAACCAGGAGGAGTAGTTTTTATCGTCTTAGTCCAAGTTCGGTGTCATTTGCTCTGATACGTAGCACTCAGGGGAAATGCGCTGTTGTTTTATTTTGCTGTTTTCAATGTTGAAGCTTGCATTGTTAAATTGAAGATTGTATTACGTTGATTCTGTTTTAAGACTCAAAATGCTATGTCTCATATGTATAATTGTTTTAATTCCGCTGCATAATTAACGAAGTTGTTTTCGTTGGAAGATTAATCCTCTTTAAAGTGTTATGGATCCGTGTGAGTAAAGATGACATGTTTATGTGTTTACGTTGTAATTGTGACATCCTGATTTCGTTGAAAATTTTATACTCTGATTTTCTTGAATAAATACTTGGGGTATAATTGGGGTGTTACAGCAACTAACCGACTTCTACTATTTCAATGCTACTTCAATACCTCGGCTAACCAAAACACCGTCCGTTATCTTCAACCATTTTGTTCTTGTCGGTTATTTATATAATCTACATAATCCAACAAAACAAACTTAATCTAATAGAACACCGTACAACCATATTGTCACTTCATTAATAAACTTATACCAATTTTAATCACTTATCTTAGTTGATTCTAATAGCATACTGTTTCAATTCCTTCAAATTTCGGTTAATTGGCTATATCGCTTACAACTACCAACATACTAATCAGAACTATTTCCAATCGGTTCGGGTGTCGTTCCTTATTAATTACTAGCATTATCTCACTCAAAGTAGCCTACTAAAAGTCAACTATATCAACCAATCACCATGGGCAAAATTCAAAATCAGAAGAATATATCCAAAACTAATCAGTACGCTCCGCGAACCCTCCCTCTCGCCGCGACCTTAGCAGACTCAGTTTGCGCCGCGACAACCCGTTGGTGCTGCATATTGAACTGAACAAGTTCGGTTTTCAGCGCCGCCAACATCTTCCTCTTGCCATTTTCCAAACTTTTTGGAACCCAACACCCACACAACCCAAAATGAAACATCCTAAGGTACTAGCAACATGGGGAATCAAACAAGGACAACATTTACCAAATCATTCCACAAGTCTCATGGATTTTCAAGCTTCAATTTGGAATTTCAACAACAACAACAAAACACCAAAACAATGGCAAAACTATAAACCTCACCCCACATATCATCCAGCATGCATCCCGTTATAGAGTTAGAACCCCACACTTACCTCTTTGATGGTAGCTCCAAACCTTGGCTCTAGCTCTTTTCCTTGTTCTTGCCTCATTTCCAAAACCCTAGCCTCTCTATCTTCTCCTCTCTATTTACTTTATTTGTCTTTCTTTCTCTTCTCTTTTATAAACCTCACTAATAATAATAATAATAATTCTATTTTATTTATATATCCTACTAACTTATCATAACGGGCCTAACAAATAACACCTCCTTATTACTTTGCGATACCACAATGAAAGACCAACTCAATTTAGTAAAACAGTCCATTATTAATAATAATAATATTTCTTCAACATAATAACTTAATTAATTCTCTGATTAACCGAATAAAATCCGACTTCAACTTAATAATCCAAATACGTTTCCCAAAATAATACCGACAAATCCGATTGATTCTCGAACTTCGAGTAAATCCAATAATAAAATCCTTAAATAATTCAATTAACCAATTAATTCAATTCAGGCGTTACAACTGTCCCCCACTTAGGATATTTTCGTCCTAAAAAATTTGCCCAACACAACTATCCTTAATATCGCTTCCTCATCCAACCCTCCTATTCTCAAGTTGCGCTTGACAATAATTCAACCATTACTATTTCGATATAATTATATCTCAACACGACTTGAATCTAATACATATACAACATAACCGCTACTAACTTGCCAACCATTTTGGCAATATCTTGAAACAACGCCTTATAACATATCAAGAACCTTTGCTTGCTCATACTTGACTTATACAACATCGCGTCATTACCGTCACAACATAATCAACACTAAAACACATACACATTTCTCATTCCATATCCGAGGTCACTCATCCGCCGAATACCGATGACTCTATTAATCTCGTTGTATCACTCTTATAGTGACATCGACATAGTCTAGTTGATCAACTTCATCATATCATAGAGTATTACTCATCATCTACGGTAGCCAACAACATTGTCGCGCAACCGAACAAAATTCTATAGCACCAACTTAATAGTAATAATTCGACTACTAACCATACAATCCATCTTAATTCACTGTCCTTATTAGAGCTACTATCCACTTATAAGGTTCACAAGTTTCAACCAAATTTTAGACTCCCTTCACATGCATCAATCTTTCACTTCGCGACGTTAGCTCGCACATAAACCATCTATCCCGAATTGTTCAATATTCCTCAACTTTTCCATGGATACATCTCTGTTAATTCTCATCTAACCACTTCCAAGGTTCTGGAACTTCTACACATGAATGTGATGGGTCCTATGCAGGTAGGAAGCCTTGGTGGGAAGAGATATGCCTATGTAGTTGTGGATGACTTTTCCAGATATACCTGGATAAACTTCATTAGAGAAAAATCTAATGTGTTTGATGTCTTTAAAGAATTGTGCAAAAGACTTCAAAGAGAAAAGGAAAGTGGTATTGTCAGGATCAGAAGTGATCATGGAAAGGAGTTTGAAAACATTAAGTTTGCTGAGTTCTGCTCTTCAGAAGGGATCAATCATGAATTTTCCTCACCTATAACTCCTCAGCAAAATGGAGTTGTGGAAAGGAAAAACAGAACCATACAAGAATCTTCCAGGGCCATGATACATGACAAGAAACTCCCCGTTTACTTTTGGGCTGAAGCTATGAATACAACCTTCTATGTTCATAACAGAGTCACCTTGAGAAAGGGAACCTCCTCTACCTTGTATGAAATATGGAAAGGGAGAAAACCTACTGTGAAGTACTTTCATGTCTTTGGAAGCAAGTGTTACATCTTGACAGATCGTGAGCAAAGGTGAAAAATGGATCCTAAAAGTGATGAAGGAATATTTCTGGGGTACTCTACCAACAATAGAGCTTATAGGGTGTTCAATTCTAGAACTAGAGTTATGATGGAATATATCAATGTCATTGTTGATGATCATCATGAGGAAGCCAATGTCACATATGATGTTGAAACATTCTTTGAGACCTCCACTGAAGCGTCTACAAAAATTGATGACTAAAATCCTACCTCCTCAGAGTCTGAATCAAAATCATCCAACAAAGAAGCTTCCATCATAATTCAGAAAGATCATCCTAAAGAACTTATCATATGAGATCCCAATAGTGGACTTGTTACAAGATCTATAGAAATCATCTCAAACTCTTGCTTCGTATCCAAGATTAAACCAAAGAATGTTAAGGAAGCCTTGAATGATGAGTATTGGATTAATGCCATGCAAGATGAATTGAATCAGTTCAAAAGAAATGAAGTGTGGGAGCTGGTTCCTAGACCTGAGGGAACAAACATTATTGGCACTAAGTGGATATACAAAAACAAATCTGATGTAGAGGGAGTTGTCACTAGAAATAAAGCAAGGTTAGTTGCTCAAGGCTACACTTAAGTTGAAGGGATTGACTTTGATGAAACCTTTGCTCCTGTTGCTAGACTGGAGTCAATAAGACTACTCTTAGGAGTTGTCTGCCTTCTAAAGTTTAAATTGTTTCAAATGGATGTCAAAAGTGATTTTTTAAATGGATACTTGAATGAGGAAGTGTATGTGGAACAACGTAAGGGGTTTGTTGATCCAAACCTTCCTGATCATGTGTACAAGTTAAGAAAAGCTCTCTATGGTCTGAAACAAGCTCCTAGAGCTTGGTATGAAAGATTGACCAAGTTCCTCACTGAAAAAGGATACAGGAAATGAGGAATAGACAAAACTTTATTTGTGAAGGATGGAGGAAAAATCATGGTTGCACAAATTTATGTGGATGATATAGTGTTTGGTGGAATATCAGACAAAATGGTTAAACACTTTGCTGATCAAATGCAGTCTGAATTTGAAATGAGTCTCATGGGAGAATTGACTTATTTTCTTGGGCTACAAGTCACACAGATGGAAGACTCTACTTTCCTTTCTCAAAGCAAGTATGCCAAGAACATAGTCAAAAAATTTGGGATGGAAAATTCCAGTCACAAAAGAACTCCCGCTCCTACTCATTTAAAGCTATCCAAAGATATAGGTGGTACCAATATTGATCAAAGCATGTACAGAAGCATGATAAGAAGTTTGCTATATCTAACAGCCAGCAGACCTGATATAACATTTGCAGTTGGAGTATGTGCTAGATATCAGGCAGAACCCAAAGTCAGTCACATAAATCAAGTAAAAAGAATTCTGAAGTATGTGAATGGAACTTGGAACTATGGTATGTTGTATTCTCATGGATGTGACCCTATCCTATCTGGTTATTGTGATGCTGATTGGGCTGGAAGCGCAGATGATAGAAAAAGTACCTCTTGAGGATGTTTCTTGTTAGGAAACAATCTCATTTCCTGGTTTAGCATGAAGCAAAACTGGGTATCTCTATCCACTACTGAAGATGAGTACATAGTAGCAAGTAGCGGTTGCTCTCAACTTGTTTGGATGAAACAGATGTTAACCGAATACAATGTCACACAGAATGTCATGACATTATATTGTGACAACCTAAGTGCTATCAATATATCCAAGAACCCCATACAACACAGCAGGACCAAGCACATTAATATTAGACATCACTTCATAAGAGACCTTGTGGAAGATAAAGTGATTACATTAGAGCATGTTGCCACTGATCTACAGCTGGTTGACATTTTTATAAAGGCTCTAGATGCAAATCAGTTTGAGAACTTAAGGGACATATCAGAAGACGAATAGTCTTCCTAATATACCATACCTTACTGTCTATTTTTTCATCTTCCACTCTCTCAAAAGAAAGTATACTCCACACCTGCTCATCAACCCTCTGATCATCAAGATGTCTCAACATCTACGTTCAAACCATGAAACATGCTGGAAGCTTTGCTATCAAAGGTCCTATAGCCTTTCCCTCCTTCATCTGTGGGATTATTTTAAACCAACATCTTAATATTCTTGGTGATAGAGATTCTGCAAGCAAAAGAGAATCTAATCTAGGTTTCCACTACAAACTTTTTCAGGGAACTCATGTCCCTGACTTTGTCATGATATCTTGTGAGACATCATCTAACAAACCTTCTGCCAAGAAGGCTAATGTCATAGCCATGCTGAAGGAAACCTGCCAAGAGCTTGAGGCTAGGAAGCAATCACTTGAAGAATTGATAAGGTCTCTAGAACAGGATGAAGCTGATGAAGAGGTTGAGGATGAAAAGATGGAAGAGGAAGAGGAAGAATAGCTTGCTGGAACTGACAAAAGTTCAACTGAAGAAGATGATGAAGACAGTGACAACTCAGGAGATTATTCTACCTGAAGAGAGCTGTTGGTGTTTTGTTTTTGGTGCAGGTTGTTGGTCGCTTTGTTTGCAGTTTTGTTGATGTTTTTTTGTCGCTTTTTAACGATGTTTTTGTGGTCCCGACTTTATGTTTTATCGCTCAGAATTAATGGTGTGCTCTTGAACTTAATATACTGGGAACTTGTACCTTTGGCCCCTTTGTGGCTAAAAAGGGGGAGAATTAATCAGGATTGTTCTGGGTTATTACTCTGGGTTTAGTTTGGTAATTTTCTCTGATTTCTGCTGCTCTAGTTGCTCTCTGATAGATTAGATGGTTTTAGCCAAAATTTGCCAAAGGGGGAGTTTGTAAGTGTTTTGTGTTGGCTGAAATTTTTGGTAAAACTAGGTTGGTGTGCCAATGTCTTGACTGATGTCATGACATTGTAATATGAAGATAATTCTGCAAGAGGAGTTTATTTTTAGATGCAGCTCAATATATTTTCATAACAAATGTTGTGCTATTCTCAGAAGAAGAGGTTCTGCAAGAGAAGTGTGCATGATATGCGATGTCACATCTAATGTTAAGACATTCTGTTCTGAGTAGTTTATGCAGTTTTTATTACTTGATTCTTTTTAGGAAAGTTTTTTTATGGGCTGGTTTGTATCAAGTGAAGACCGTGCGTAGCTTAATCTATAACACCTTGATTTGTGGAAATTAGGTTAACTTGGGTAAACCTAATTTGTTCTCTGCAAAGCCCAAGGTCCAAGTATGCTCTTTAAATATCACTAATCCTTATTTTGAAAAGCGTGAAGAAAAATAGAAGAAGAAAGCAGACGAGCAGAATTGTTGATCGTGAGTTCAAGACTTTTTCTTTGTTTTAGTTTTCTTGTGAGCCAAGCAATTATCACGATGATAATCGTATTGGAGTAGGATTTTCTTTAAGTGTAAGTTTTGTCACTCAAAGCTTTGAAGCACAAGTGCTATGTCTCTTGATTAAAAGCTTTGAAGCATGATCAAGTATTTATGTTGAAGAATGTCTTCGTAATTCTTTTAAGTATTGGTTTGTAATCACTGCTGTGATTGAGGGGGAGTGAGTAGGTTCTCAGGTCTGAGTGTTTCTTAGATTGAAGTTGCATTGGGTAGGTCTTAAGTGAAGAATTTAAACCGTTGGTTTAATATGGAATTAACACCTCTTATAGTGGATTTCCTCCCTGGCTTGGTTGCCCCCAGATGTAGGTGTAGTTACACACCGAACTGGGTTAACAATTGATTGTCTCCTTTACTGTTTTTACCTTGTTATTAATATTGTTTAAACATTAATCAGATACCAGTGTCATAACATTCTATTTGACGTTAAGTATATGTTTCCAGAATTTCAATAACCCACTACTAGTTACTATATTAATCTCCGAGTAACTTATTCTACAATTCAACTTACAATCATTCAGATTATTTTCATCTAATTCTAGTCAACTGCTCATCGGTTGGGATTGCTAGTATTTCGGTTCTGCACTACTATCAACAACCATCCCGCTACTATTCATTCACTATTGAATTCGTATATTGATTCTAGTCATTAAGTATACTACTAGTCCATAATACGACAACTAACCGACTTCTACTATTTCAATGCTACTTCAATACCTCGGCTAACCAAAACATCGTTCGTTATCTTCAACCATTTTGTTCTTGTCGGTTATTCATATAATCTACATAATCCAACCAAACCAACTTAATCTAATAGAACACCATACAACCATATTGTCACTTCATTAATAAACTTCTTCCAATTTTAATCACTTATCTTAGTTGATTCTAATAGCATGTTGTTTCAATTCCTTCAAATTATGGTTAGTTGGCTATATTGCTTACAACTACCAACATACTAATCAGAACTATTTCCAATCGGTTCAGGTATCATTTCTTATTAATTACTATCATTATCTCACTCAAAGTAGCCTACTAAAAGTCAACTATATCAATCAATCACCATGGGCAGAATTCAAAATTAGAAGAATATGTCCAAAACTAATCAGTATGCGCCGCAAACCCTCCTTCGCGTCGCGACCTTAGCAGGACTCAGTTCGCACCACGTTAATCCGTTGACGCCGCGAACTGAACAAAACATGTTGGGTTTTCAGCATTGCCAGCATCTTCCTCTTTCCATTTTCTAAACTTTTTGGCACCCAACACCCACTCAACCCAAAATGAAACATCCTATGGTACTAACAACATGGGTATCAAACAAAGACAACATTTACCAAATCATTCCACAAGTCTCATGGATTTTCAAGCTTCAATTTGGAATTTCAACAACAACAACAAAACACCAAAACAATGATAAAACTATAAACCTCACCCCACATATCATCCATCATGCATCCCGTTATAGAGTTAGAACCCCACTCTTACCTCTTTGATGGTAGCTCCAAACCTTGGCTCTATCTCTTTTCCTTGTTCTTTCCTCATTTCCAAAACCCTAGCCTCTTTCTCTTCTCCTCTCTATTTATCTTCTTTTTCTTTCTCTCTCTTCTCTTTTATAAACCTCACTAATAATAATAATACTATTTTATTTATATATCTTACTAACTTATCATAACGGGCCTAACAAATAACATCTCCTTATTACTTTGCGATACCATAATTAAAGCCCAACTCAATTTAGTAAAATAGTCCATTATTAATAATATTATTATTTCTAATATTATTTCTTCAACGTAACAACTTAATTAATTCTCTGACTAACCGAATAAAATCTGACTTCAACTTAATAATCCAAATACGTTTCCCAAAATAATACCGATAAATCCAATTGATTCTCGAACTTTGAGTAAATCCAATAACCAAATCCTTAAATAATTCAATTAACCAATTAATTAAATTCGGGCATTATAGAATTTTTAGTACAGGTACAGAGAAACGCCATTGTTAGGGTTTCAGTTTCATAAATTTGGGAACCCTAATTAGAGGAAAACTTGGCCGAAACCAAGGGCACCATTGAATTCAGAGGGCAATTTCCAATCGATCCATGCCCTTGGGTTGGATTTTTATAATTCGTATTTTATGAGTTTTGATTTTCAGGGATATAGTGGCGCAATAAAATCGTTGGTAAAGGCTTACCGATGGAAAAGCCGTGGGTAAAATTCCCAAAAAATTCAAATCAGAGACGATGAACAGGGTTGGCGCGGTATCTTGTTTTAAATTTTTTTGTTAATTTCAAATATATATGTTTGGAATCAGATAATTGAATGGATCTATCACCACCCCAGTGGTTAAACGCGCGCACTTAGTCCTCTCACCCCTCAGGTCATGGGTTCGAGCCTGTCTTTGGCCAATTTTTTTTCCATATTTTCTGATTTTTTGCAGGTTCCACATATGTTATTTTGAAGGCAACGTATTAACACCATTGGTACATGGTTGAGTGGTAGAATTTTGTACCTGTGACCTTGAGGTCACAAGTTCAACAATCCTTGGCACCAAACCTAATTTTTTAACACTTGTTTCTTGTTTTGTTTTCTATTTCCTTTTAATTTCTTTATTTTTTTAAATTTCTTTTCAGAATTCATTTAACCTATTTTAAAAAATCACAAAAATATTTTATTTTTAGTTTTAGCTTAATTAAACATTAATTTAATTTTTTACATAAAAATAATTTGATTTTAAATAAGTTTAATATTATTTTCTAAATTAAATGGTAATTAATTAATTAATCCCTTTTCTTATTTAAAATCAATCACAAAAAATACAAAAAATATATTTCTTCAATATTTAGGTTGGTAGAGAATCTTTACATTTATTATAATATTTTTCTCATTATTTATTTTTTTCTTTTTTATCTTTAAATTCTAGAAATTGATGTATAGGTTGCAAGGATATTTTTGTAATAGTTGTAGATTTATTTTCCTCGCATTGTTCTCAATTATGTAACTGCTCATTGGATGTAATAGTCTAGGTTTAAATTTCTGCACTTTTATTTTTCGCACCTTATTATGTATTTGCCCCGAAGCCATGTAATAACTTAGGTTTAATTTCCGCATTTTACTTTTCTGTACGAATATTAACTAATTAGATGTATCATAATAGGATTGTATGACAAGATCTAAAATCAACCATAAAATAACCCTAACTTCAAGAGATAAATATCTGAATTGAATCACTTTGCACACTTGCACCCTTAGGGTATCCTCTCTTGTTTCCTAACACTATGGTCATGTCCCTCGAACGTAGGGATATCTTAGCAAACTTGCTTACAAATAACATCATCATAGTCCCTTTGATATAAATATCATAGTCCCTCGATGACCCTCCATGTTGCCTACGAATATATGATCTTGTCCCTCGGTTGTTACCTACGAATAAATGATGATCGTCCCTTCGAAATGCTAAGGTATCCTTACAATGTTGCCCTCAATAACCATTCGTTGACCCTACGTCTGTCCCTTCACATCCAATGGATGGGGCTATTTACCAATTAATGGTATGTATAACATTATCCTAAAGGAGAAGTAAAATAACAAGAACGACCTTTGAGTAGGTAAATTACTCTTAATTGCTTGCTCAAAACAAATACTTTTCACGCATCACATTTTTAAACAAATATTTTCAAACACTTCGTACACATTCTTGAGGATTGATACAAGAATCATTTTATGAAGTCAATTCCAAGTATTTTCAAACAAATCACACACACAAAAGCAAGTTTTCAAAAGTGAGCTAGGAAATTAAGAGCCCGTAGATAACTACGGATGAAAAGGGTGCTAACACCTTCCCTTTTCATAACTTACCCCCGAACTCAAAATCTATCAAAGGTCTTTCTTGTTCTTTTCACCTTTCCTTATTGGATAAAAGAAAAGTTGGTGGCGACTCTTACTAACCACAATATTTATGATAAAACGCAAAACAACTACGTCAGTTCTTCCACCATATTACAGAACTGGCGACTCTGTTGGGGAGAATACCTAAAGAGGGGTTACCTTAGGGTTTTTAGATCACTTTTACTTGCTTTCATTGTTTGACTTGTCTGGTTTACTTTAAGGGTTCATGTTTGGGTATTATTACTTTTGAGGATCCTACACCCAGATCCAGGTTTCCTCTAGCAAGTAGCAATAGATCATCGCGACTGTCTGACATAGATCGACACAGTTAAAGTGATGGCTATGATTAGTGTGACACTTTGGATGACCTGATGTTGCTTAAGTCCAGTTGAGGAAACATTTGGCGTCTGTATGGTGTCATCAAAACTAACTAGATTTTTAGAACCCTAATTGACCCATCTTGGCCATTAGAAGGTAGCGAGATAGCCAGATTTGGTACAGACTGAAGTTGGTTGATACTCGAAGCTACGCTCATTGATATTCGACTCTTGGGATGTTTCGGTCAGCCACTTGGGTAACGCACTGAAATAAAGCCTGCGAGGAAGATCTGTGATATGAGATTCCTAGAACCTGTCATACCCCAAAATTTGCCCTCCATCTTCTCAAGATATTTCATACATCCATACTCAAGGATTCCTCAAGGGTTGATCAGACAAACCCTCTCCTAGACAATCAACCCAAACTAGGGTTTGGTGATTCTCAGATCAAGATGGACTTCCAACATCTCCAATGGTCTTCATGCCTCCTCATATGCTTTAAAGATTCTCCATGTCAAGTTTCAAGCCTCACAATTCAAGTTTCCTCAGACAATTGCTCAGATGGTTGAAAATCAGTTGTATTGGACAAAAAGTCAACTGTGGTCAACATACAGACAAACTTCATGATTTTTGGTCAACATCCTCATTTTGAAGTTACATTCATCATTTGATTAAGGGTTGATCATGATTCACCAAGAAAACTCAAGATTTGCTCAAAAGTCAAACTTTCTAAATTAGGGTTTCTCAGTGAAAAGTCAACCAAACTTTGACTGAGCATAACTTCTTCATACTTTCTCAAATATTTTTCCACCACCTCTTGTTTTGAAGGAAATTCAATTCTCTACAACTTCATGTCTCACAAGAATGTTCAAAAAATGCTTCATTTGGAAGATATGGATCAAAACATTACAGGTCCTTTTCAAAGTCAACAAAAAGTCAACTTTTTGTTTTGAAGATATATTGAGCATGAAAACTCCAATTGAGATGAAACCAAAGAGGTTGGTTAGAGGACTCTTAGAGATTTTCAAAAAGTCCAAGAACACTCAAAAATGTGGAAAATTGAGCAAAATACACCATTCAGAAGTTGGGCATTTTTGAACAATTGCACAAAAGGAGATATTGGTCAAAATGCAATTTTTTCCAAATGGGCCTATAATTTTATGATCCAAACTTGATCATGATATTATTTGTGACTCATTGATGCTTGGCCATGGCAATTTTCTATTTTATTGATTTATTTTTGAATTTAAAACAATTTAATTCAAAATTAAATTATATAAAATATGAAAATAAGATATTTTTCCAAAAGGAGTGAATTTATATCAAACTTGAGGTCCAAGATAGCCCATGGAACATGTCAAATTCGTGCTAGCTCTCACATTAAAGAAAAAAATCAAATTTTCTCCAAAATTTGATTTTATTTGAAAAATAATTATGGCACATTCAAGATCAAATCTTTTTTCCTTCTTTTTCCTCTCCTAATACACTCTATAAATAGCCAGCAAGATGCCAAGCAAAAGACACGAAACCCTAGCCTTTGCAACAACCCTTATTTTGCCAATTTTTTTCTCAAAGTTGGAAAAATCGAATTTTAATTTGCAGCAAGTTTCAAAGAGTTCTAAGCCTTCCATTGTGTTCCTTGACATCCCAGCAAGCAAAAGCAACTCTCACTCGAAGCAAAACCATCCAGAATCGTGCCCAATACATTGCTCCGATTTGGTATATTTTTGAAATTCGAATTTCATTATTCATGCATTGTTAATGTTTCTTGTGTGTTTGTATGGATTTAGGATGTTTGTTAGGTCATGAATGAAGCATTACATGCAAGCTTAGACGTGTAGAACTTGAATCACCATAACTAGGGCATCTTGAACTGTTTGAATCGAACCGGTTGATACAGGCGTTTTCAGGGCAAACCAATGGCACCATCAAGCTGCAATTTCGATTTAGGGTAGGGTACCTTAGAGCTTTTATTTTGCATATTTTCAAGTTTCGTGTTGTTGTTCGCCGAAGACGATCGAGCTAGGGGTCTGCTGCTGATCGATGAAGACCGGTGAGGGTCGGCGGGCGCGATGGCGTTCGACCGCCTTCTCTCAAACTGGGTCCACGCGTACGACCGTGTTTCAAACCTTTCCAGGACACGTAATCACTTATATTCATCTGATTTTGGTTTTACAAACACCAAGTGTCACATGGCGCAGTGGTTAAGGCGTGGCATGTAGAAGATGCTCTCAAGGGTCATGAGTTCAACCCCTGCCAGGACCGGTTCTATTTTTCTTTTTACAAACTTCACATTTTTTATATATTTTCTATTTTATTTTCTTTTAATATTTCCATCCATTTTAATTTAACTTTAAATAATTTTTATCATGCATTTAAAAACATCAAAAAATATTTTTCTTTTTGCATTATTTTCAGAAAATGTTTATTTAATTTATAAAATTAAAAATATTATTTTTGCATGCATATTTAATTTAATTGTTAATTTATCATTTAAATCACTTTTAATTTATTTTTAATTATTAAATTAACTCCAACAATTCCCAAAAAATTATTTTAGCATATTAATGCTATTTCCAGCATGAAAACTTTTTCTCATTCAAAAATTATTATTTTTACTATCATTTTCCTCTTATTCGATTTTCTCGTATTTCCCGATTTCTCATCTTTTCACAGGTTATTCCGTTTCGGACGATTTCTTTTATTGTTTTCTTTTTCCAATTATGTAATTGCTTATGGGATGTAATAGTTTAATTAGGGCTTTTATTTTCCGCACTTTTCAATTATGTATCTGCCCCAAAGCCATGTAATAGCGTAGGATTTATCTTTCCGCATTTTACTTTCCGCAATTTACTTTCCGCATCCTATAAACTGTTAGTAATTAGGCGTGTATGGAAAGATTAAAATCAACATAGCTCACTCTAATTTCCAAGATAACATATCTGAATTGACACACTCTTTTCACACATGCACCCCTTAGGGTAATTCTCTCTCGTTGCCTTTACGAATACAAATGGTCAAGTCCCTCGAACGTAGAGGTATCTTAGCACCTTTGCCTACAAACAAATCATCATAGTCCCTTTGATACAAAGATCATAGACCCTCAATGGTGCCTACGAATACATGATCTCGACCCTCGATTGTCGCCTACGAAAAATGATGATAGTCCCTTCGAATGTGCTAGGATACTTCCTACAAGTTGCTTTCTATGACCATCCGATGTCCCTTCGAATGTCCCGCTTACATCCAACGAATGGGGTTACCTACCAACTAATGGTATGGATAGCGCTATTCTAAAGGAACGTAAATAACACGAAAACGACCAATTCTGAGTAGGTAATAAGACTTTTAGTTGCTTGCTCAAATCAAATACTTTTCACACCTCACACTTTTGTCACAGTTCAAACTCTTTTCAAAACAAAACATTTCCGAACACTTTGTATACATTCCTACATGAAACATTACAAAGTCAAAGCGAAATGCCTTTTTCAAAACATTTTTTTTGTCAAACACACAGAAAGCACAATTTTTAAAGTGATCTAGAGCAACTAAGAGCCCTAGATATTACGGATGAAAAGGTGCTAATACCTTCCCTTTCATAACCTTCTCCTTACTCGTAATCTAAAGAAGGTCTTTTCCTACTTTTTACCTTCCCTTAATTGATAAAAGAAAAGTCGGTGGCGACTCTTGCTATCCGCACATTTGCGATGATAAAACCTACAAAGTCAGTTCACCGTGACATGAATCGCGACTTTCGGGGAGACACCCTAAAGAGAGAATGCCTTAGGATTTCTAAATCACCTTTATTGCTGCTTGATTTGCTTGCTTTATCTTTAAGGGTTGCTTGGGTATTATATTTGTGGATCCTACACCAATCCGTGTTTCCTTTTAGGTAAGTAGCAATAAATCATCGCGACCGTGGGACGATATCAAAACAACAACATGATGGCTACGTTAGTGTGACACTTTGGATGTCCCGATACTCTTCATTTCCAAGTTGAGGATAGTATTTGGCTTCGTGGTGTCATCAAGAACTAACTAAACTTTTAGAACCTTAATTGACCCATCTTGGCCATTAGAAGGTAGTGAGATGGCCGACTTTGGTGCGCACTAAGGTTGGTTGATACTCGATGCTACGCCATTGAGATCGACTTTGGGATATTTTCTCGACCACTTGGTAGTCGTATTGAAATAAACGCCACGAGAAAGATCAATGATGTGAGATTCCTAGAACCCTTACTATTATAGGACGTGATGAACCAACTCAAACTTTTGGTGGGGTAATCACCTATACCTCTTGCAAGCCTTAAACCTAGGCTCATTGTGTGAATTGTTTGTGTGTGCTATACATGACATCATGACATCATTTGCATTGCATATCATTTCTAACTATTTCAAGGACCTAGGGATTTATCTTTGCTCGCTTTGTAGAGCATTATGGCTTCTAGAAAGACTATCCAATCAACTTCATGGGTATACCTTCTCACCAAAGAATTGGTTTGAGATTCCCGACCATGCTCGTTCATCAAAAGACATGGTTATCTACTTGATTTGGTTATCTCCGGTTTGAAGAAGATATGATGCATGTCCTATTCCAGCTTCTTCGATCCGAAACACCATTGCTTTACATTCCATTATCGCTTGGTTCCTACCTTGGAAGAGTTCTCTAAGCTACTTGGGGTACCTATTCTTGACCAAATGCCATTCACCGGTTTAGAAAAGGTTCCTAAGTATGAAGACATTGCATCGGCCTTACATCTCAAGCGCTCAGACATTGAAGCCAATTGGGAAACTAGAAGCGGAGTTAAGGGTTTACTTTCCAAGTTCTTAATTAAGAAAGCCCGAGAATTCCTCAAAGTTATGAGTTTCCACGCATTTGAAGACATTGTGGCCTTGCTAATCTATGGTTTGGTTCTGTTTCCTAACTCGGATCAATTCATAGATGTCAACGCCATTAAGTTGTTTCTTACCCGCAATCCTATGCCTACTATACTTGGAGACATCCTACATTCTCTCCACACTCGTACTATCAAGAGACAAGGAACTCTCATGTGTTGTGTACCGTTACTTTCCAGGTGGTTTATTTCGCACCTTCCTCCATCAGTATTGAAGAACGAGCAAAGATTGAAGTGGTCTCAAAGGTTAATGTCACTCTCTCATTCAGACATCCGTTGGAGTCTTTTCTCTCAAAAGGACTTCACTTTCGTCGAGCGTTGTGGAGAATTCCCTAATGTACCACTACTTGGTATAAGGGGAGGCATTACTTACAACCCTTCTCTAGCTCTACGTCAGTTTGGTTTTGTTCGAAGAGATGGTCCTCATGATATGCTTCTCCAAGATATTGTGTTCGACTATAATCACGATCTCCACTGAAGGTTCATACACTGGGGCATGGTAAAGAAGATCGATACCAAGACTTTGGGACACCAACTCCATTCCTTGGGAACCTTACCTCAAATGGGTGTAGCTCGAGCTCAAAACCTCATGATGCCATTTACACCGTGTTACAAGTAATTATGGAACCTGCTATAGGTGCGTACTCCTATAACGTTTCTCCATCCCGACATGCCCTACGATTTTGAAGACTTGAAGAGATCCTGGATTCAGCTTAAAGAAGAAAGGGATACCTTTGAAGCTCAATGTTATGCAAGCGAGAAGAAAGTGTTAGAGTTGACCAAGCTACTTCACGAGGAGCAGAACATCAACGCCTACCTTGGCACCAAGAGGAAGTGCCCATGGGAGACTTAGAGCTTTAGGATTTATGTGTTTTTCTTTTATTATTTTGAACTATCTCTTGTACTTAAAAAGAAAAAGAATAATAAAAAGAGAACTAATAAATGTTTGTTCATTGCTTGTTTAACAAATTTAAATCTCTAAGGTCCTTGAAAACATTGCATTGCATCGTGATAAACATCGTGATAGCATATCATAACATTTCATCACAGTACATTGAAGATTGGTTTTCTCATTCTTCGCTATTTATTTTAGCAAATGGCTCTTGAACAGCCTTCAAAGATCTCGTGCCTCGAATGCTCGGTTCGTTAGACATCGCTAGCTTGGTCCAAGGCCAAGAAGATCTCAAGAAGCTCATCAAAGAAGAAGGTGTTGGTCTTCTCAACATGGGAAGCACACTATAAAGGTGGTCCTAAAAGGGTTAGCCGGAAGCTCTAAGGAAGTGTCAAGAATGAGGGAGTGACAAGGAAATGAAGATGACCAAGGAGCTCGAAAGAGAGAGAGGATCGCTCTGATAACGACCAAGACTATGAAGATGACAAGTACAAGCAACTTGAAGACCGTCTCAATGTCAGGAAAACTGAAATGTCCGGCTGAATTTTGATGATCCGAGTCTTGTCCCTGTGTGTGGTAATTCCTCCCAAGTTCAAAGTTCCTACTTTTGCCAAGTATGATGGCATTTCTTGTCCGCTGCATTTGAAGTCATATGTTCGTAAGATCAACCCCCACACCGATGATGTAGAAGTGTGGATGCACTATTTTCAAGAGAGTTTGTCCGAACTCAATTGAATGGTATTATCACCAGAGAATGACCGTATCCGTATTGGAGTGACTTACGATGCTTTTACGTAAAGTATGAGTACAATGTTGAATTGACACCCACTGCATGCAACTGCAGGATGTCTATGGGTCGCGATGAGAAGTTCAAAGAGTATGCTCAAATGGAGAGACTCAAGAAAGAGTTCACCCACCCTGTCCAATAGTGAGTTGGTTGATATGTTTATGGGGACACCGACAGCCCATTCTTCAATCATCTAATTGAAACTCTTC
>CM038796.1:75318474-75458279 GCA_021764765.1 Vicia sativa | reverse complement strand
TGGATGGTGAAGACTTCCACCTGTGACCTTGAGACATAGTCAAAAAATACTACGCATAAAGAGACCCGCTAGGTCGGTGACCTAGGCAAAAATAAGGGCGTCTGGCGAACCAAAGGGTTAAGGCAAAAATTAAGGATATATAAAACATGTACACAGGCAAGTCGAAAACCTAAAAAGCGGCGGGCAAAAAGGGTATCCGGTGAAGTGAAAACCGAAAGAGGCGGTCTAGAGCAAAAGTTAGGGATTTAAAAGCGTCGACTATGTCTAAATCCGAACATCTTACTAGACTACTATCGACATTCAAAGATTCAAATGGAAAAAAATGATTACTCACTTTCTCTTGGCAATGAGGAGATGACAACGGATTGGAAATATATGAGTACTAGCATAGTTGGAACTTAACTAGGTTGTTTTACGCATAGCTTTACCTTTCTTGTACAAACTACTTGTCCATCGCACCTTTCAAATAAATACAAGTTTTCTTTCTCTTTATCCTTTGTTGTTTTGCATAAAAGTAACGTTTGCTTTGAATGATTATATGCATCGACAATAAAATCTATTTACAAACATCACAAGAAAGCATAACAAAGCAATTTACTACGAGCTCGGGAATTGAGATAGCAGAAAGTCACAAGACATTTCCATGAGAGCATGATCCCCATGATATCCTCCCACCTCCCCGGCGGAGTATCGTTATTCCCCGGCGGTAGATTCCACTCGGCTAAACCATGTCACCGCAGGTTTCAGCGATAACATTTCATCGGCCGGTATTTATCCCAGAAATATCTCAACGATTCCCTTTTTCGGCTGACAATATCGAGACACGAAACTTGGTCGGATAGTGCATCGGAGGAAACACATCTTATTCCTCGGCCGGAGATGTCAGCGGGCTCGAGATCCTTCTAACCGGTCTCAAGCAAATACTCTCCGGCCAGGATTTACACGCAAGATCCCGTGAGTACCTCGAGACTCTGACAAGGTCTATGTAGGAGAATCCTCAACAACGTGTTTCTCGATTTCTACCATCACCAACCTCTAGGCCCAAGACTTGGTCGGATAGTGCATCGAGGAAGGAATTAAAGTTTTCTTTCTTCGGGTCTCCATCGTTCCGTCCCCAAACAGCTCGAAAATCCTCAGCGAGCGCATCTTCTTCAAGATGGATATGTTTTGAGATACTACAACATCTATCATTCCTTATTACTCATAAAAGTCATAATTTGTCGTATGTCATTCATAAACATCGTCATGCATCATACACCGCATAAGACTAACAATATTCTATCAAAGTTTCTTTGTTTTTTCCAAGCAATGAATCGCCACGAAACAAGCGAGTCCGAGATTAAGACTCGAATCTAGGCGGAAAACTATCGAAAAGAACCGCCACTAGTTGTCCTCGGAAACAAGCTGGTCAAGATGCTTGCTTGAAGCCGGAAAACTATCCAAGCGACCGCCCATTGTCCTCCGAGCAAGCGGATCCAAGATTAATACGAAGCTAGGCAGGAAAACTATACGAGCGATCCGCAAGTTATCCTCCGATACGAGCATTGAATCAATACCGAAGCACTGGCGGGGAAGATGTCACCTTTTGCCAACTATTATCTCTCAGTACTCGACGCGAAGATGTATCCGACTCTCTCTTATTATCAAGCAGCACTCTGAGTCTAGCGTCGTACGACTCGATTGCCTTGGATGACATCTTAAGCCCATCTCCATGTTGTCAACGTTTCTCCACTTGCGAGAATCTGCATATTTCGTTAAAAACCAATACAAACCAATAACTTCATTCAAAGATGAGCATGAAGTCTAACGTCTGACTCCGGATGGCATCTTCATCTCCATATCTTTCATTTCGGAAACATCTGAGCCTAGCGTCGACTCACTCCCAACATCGATCATTCAGGATGGCATCTTAAGCCCATCTGAAGCGGTTCTCCTATCCAGACGACAATCTAAAGGTCTAACATCGACTCATTCCCAATGAAATCTCAACTTCTCCAAATGGCATCTATAAGCCCATTCCGCATCATCGACCAATAGTGCAAATTTCGGGTGTACTCGGTGTTCGATCATCTTCTACCTCAGTCCACGAAAGGCAAACACGCCAATCTAACCCTTCGATTACAAGAAGATTGAGCGAGGCGTTGTCATACCCCAAAATTGCCCTCCATCTTCTCAAGATATTTCCACATCCATTTTCGAGGATTCCTCGAGGTTGATCGGACAAACCCTCTCTGAGCAATCAACCCAAACTAGGGTTTGGTGATTCTCGAGATCAAGATGGACTTAACATCTCAATGGTCTTCATGCCTCCTCATATACTTCAAGATTCTCCATGTCAAGTTCAAGCCTCCTGAAGTCAAGTTTCCTCAGAACAATTGCTCGGATGGTTGTCGGTTATATTGGACAAAAAGTCAGCTGTGGTCAACATACGATCAAACTTCATGATTTTGGTCAACATCCTCATTTTGAAGTTACATTCATCATTTGATCAAGGGTTGATCATGATTCACCGAAAACTCGAGATTTGCTCGAAAAGTCGAACTTTCTAAATTAGGGTTTCTCGGTGAAAAAGTCAGCAAACTTTAGCGAGCATAACTTCTTCATACTTTCTCAAAATTTTTCCACCTCTTGTTTTGGAAGGAAATTCAATTCTCTACAACTTCATGTCTCACAAGAATGTTCCAAAAAATGCTTCATTTGGAAGATATGGATCAAAACATTACGAGTCCTTTTGAAAGTCAACAAAAGTCAACTTTTTGTTTTGAAGATATATTGAGCATGAAAACTCAATTGAGATGAAAACAAAGAGGTTGGTTAGAGACTCTTAGAGCTTTTCAAAAGTCAAGAACACTCAAAAATGTGGAAAATTGAGTTAAAATACACCATTAGAAGTTGGGCATTTTTTGAACAATTGCACAAAAGGAGATATTGGTCAAAATGCAATTTTTCCAAATGGGCCTATAATTTTATGATCAAACTTGATCATGATATTATTTGTGACTCATTGATGCTTAGCCATGGCAATTTTCTATTTTATTGATTTATTTTGAATTTAAAACAATTTAATTCAAAATTAAATTATATAAAATATGAAAATAAGATATTTTTCAAAAGGGTAATTTATATCAAACTTGAGGTCCAAGATAGCCCATGGAACATGTCAAATTCGTGCTAGCTCTCACATTAAAGAAAAAAATCAAATTTTCTCAAAATTTGATTTTATTTGAAAAATAATTATAGCACATTCAAGATCAAATCTTTTTCCTTCTTTTCCTCTCCTAATACACTCTATAAATACCCGACAAGATGCCAAGCAAAGACACGAAACCAGCCTTTGCAACAACCCTTATTTTGCCAAATTTTTCTCAAAGTTGGAAAATCGAATTTTAATTCATAAGATTTCAAAAGAGTTCTAAGCCTTCATTGTGTTCCTTGACATCCAATGACAAAAGCAACTCTCACTCGAAGCAAAACCATCCAGAATCGTACCCCAATACATTGCTCGATTTGGTATATTTTGAAATTAAATTTCATTATTCATGCATTATTAATGTTTCTTGTGTGTTTGTATGGATTTAGGATGTTTGTTAGGTCATGAATGAAGCATTACGTATGACTTAGGCGTGTAGAACTTGAATCACCATAACTAGGGCATCTTAGTATTTGAATCGAACCGGTTGTCTGACGTTTCGAGCAAACCAATGGCACCATCGTTTACATGACCCTCGATTTAGGGGTAGGGTACCTTAGAGCTTTTATTTTGCATATTTTCAAGTTTCGGGTTGTTGCTCGTAGGAGAAGGCATTTGGAGCTAGAACTCGGATAAATTTGAAGAAGGCCCGATGAACGGTGAGAAATTGGCGTAAGTGAATGGCGTTTGATTGACTCTCGTTCAAGCTGAGGGTCACAGCATTATTTATGTTTCAAACCTTTCGGGACCACGTAATCACTTATATTCATCGATTTTGGTTTACAAACACCAAGTGTCACATGGCGCAGTGGTTAAGGCGTGGCATGTAGAAGATGCTCTCAAGGGTCATGAGTTCAACCCCTACCAGGACCGGTTCTATTTTTCTTTTTACAAACTTCACATTTTTTATATATTTTCTATTTTATTTTCTTTTAATATTTCCATCCATTTTAATTTAACTTTAAATAATTTTTATCATGCATTTAAAAACATCAAAAAATATTTTTCTTTTTGCATTATTTTCAGAAAATGTTTATTTAATTTATAAAATTAAAAATATTATTTTTGCATGCATATTTAATTTAATTGTTAATTTATCATTTAAATCACTTTTAATTTATTTTTAATTATTAAATTAACTCCAACAATTCCCAAAAAATTATTTTAGCATATTAATGCTATTTCCAGCATCAAAACTTTTTCTCATTCAAAAATTATTATTTTTACTATCATTTTCCTCTTATTCGATTTTCGTGTTTCGATTTCTCATCTTTTCACGAGGTTATTAGATTTGGACGATTTCTTTTATTGTTTTCTTTTTCCAATTATGTAATTGCTTATAGGATGTAATAGTTTAATTAGGGCTTTTATTTTCCGCACTTTTCAATTATATATCGCTGACCATGTATTAGCGTAGTTTATCTTCCGCATTTTACTTTCATAATTTACTTTCGCATCCTATAAGCTATTAGTAATTAGGCGTGTATGGCAATTAAAATCAACATAGCTCACTCTAATTTCAAGATAACATATACGAATTGACACACTCTTTCACATGCACCCCTTAGGATAATTCTCTCGTTGCCTACGGATCTGAATGGTCAGAGTCCCTCGAGCGTAGAGGTATCCTATGCGTTTGCCCTCAAACAAATCATCATAGTCCTTGATACAAGATCATAGACCCACAATGGTGCCTCTGAATACATGATCTAGGCCCTCGATTGTAAGCCTCACGAAAAATGATGATGGTCCCTTGAATGTGCTAGGATACTTCCTCTGAGTTGCTTTCTATGACCATGGAGTGTCCCTTGAATGTCCACAACACATCTTGAATGGGGTTACCTACCAACTAATGGTATGGATGGCGCTATTCTAAGGCGTAAATAACACGAAACGACCAATTACGAGTAGGTAATAAGACTTTTAGTTGCTTGCTGAATCAAATACTTTTCACACTCACACTTTTGTCCGGTTCAAACTCTTTTCAAAACAAAACATTTTAGAACACTTTGTATACATTCCTACATGAAACATTACAAATTCAAAGCGAAATGCCTTTTTCAAAACATTTTTTTTGTCGAACACACGAAAGCACAATTTTAAAAGTGATCAGAGCAGCTAGAGCAGTAGGCCTTTACGGATGAAAAGAGGTGCTAATACCTTCCCACTATAACCTTCTCACCTTTTCGAGAATCTAACGAAGGTCTTTTACATACTTTTACCTTCCCTTAATAGGATAAAAGAAAAGTCGGTGGCGACTCTTGCTATCCGCACATTTGCGATACAAAAACCTACAAAGTCAGTTCACCGTATTACAGAACCCAGTTACTATTATAAGACAGGTTGAACCAACTTAACTTTAGCAAAGGGTATACACCTATGGACCTCATGCAAGCCTTTAAACTTAAGGCCATTTGTGTGAATTTTTTGTGTTTTCTATTTAATTCAGCATGAACATCATGACATTATATCATCATTTTACTAACCATTTCAAGGACCTAAGGATTTATCTTTGTTCTTTGTTGTAGGGTTATAGCTACCGCTCGCAGGAATACTATCTGAATCAACTTTGTAGGGGTCCCTTTCAAGCTCAAGGAGTTAGTCACAAAGATTCCTGACCACTCTCAGTTCATCAAAAAGCATGGTTATCTACTCGACTTGGTTAGCTCCGGTTTTGAAAAATATATGATGAGCATCGTATTCCAGTTCTTTGATCCAAAACATCACTGCTTTACTTTCCCAGACTATCAGTTGGTACCTACCGTGGAAGAATTCTCTAAGCTACTTGGGATACCTATACTTGATCAGACACCTTTAAGCGGTTTAGAAAAGGATCCGAGACCTGAAGATATTGCAGCAGTTTTGCACCTAAAGGGGTCAGACATTGAAGTTAATCAGGAAACAAGAAGTGGAGTTAAGGGTTTTCTTGCTAAATTTCTGTTAAAGAAGGATCAAGAATTATTAAATGCCATGAGTTTCCATGCTTTCGAAGATGTTCTGGATTTACTAATCTATGGTTTGGTGCTATTCCCTAATCTGGACCAATTCATAGATGTGAACACCATTAAAATATTCCTCACTCATAATCATGTGCCTACCTTGCTCGGAGATATTCTGCACTCTCTTCAAACTCGTACTATGAAGAGGCAAGAGACTTTCATGTTTTGCATACCTTTACTTTCTATGTGGTTTATTTCACACTTTCCCCAATCAATAATGAAGAATGAACAAGGTCTGAGGTGGTCACAAATATTGATGTCACTTTCTCATTCAGATATTTGTTGGTGTCTCTACTCTAAAGAAGATGTCACTTTCACTGATCGTTGTGGGGAATTCCCTAATGTTACACCCCTTGGCATAAGGGGAGGTATCACTTACAATCCTTCTCTAGCACTACGTCAGTTTGGTTATGCTCGAAGAGATGGTCCTCATGATATGCTTATCCAAGGCATTGTATTTGACTACGACAATGATCTCCAAGGTTATCGTCGAATATTTATACACACTTGGGGTATGATGAAGAAGACTGACACTAAGACTTTGGGGCATAAAAACTCCATTCCTTGGAAACCTTACCTCATGTGGGTGTGAGCTCGTGCTCAAAGTCTTATGATGCCATTTACTGATATCTTGCCGGTGATTGTGGAACCTATTATTGAAGGCGATGAGCCTTATACCATTCTTCATCCGGATACGCCCACTGATTTTAAAGAGTTGAAGAAGTCATGGATTCCACTTAAGGAGGAAAGGGACATATTCAAGGCCCAGTACCATGCAAGCGAGAGGAAAGTATTAGAGGTGAAAACACTGCTTCACGAGGAACAAAATCTTAACACTTATGTCAACACAAAGAGGAAGCGTCCATGGGATACTTAGCATTAGGAGTTTTTTATATTTAAAATTCCTTTTGTAAACTCTTTGTTATGATTTCAAGTTAACTAATAAAATTTGTTCCTTCTTGTTTACCAAATTTAAATCCTGCAAGGTCCTTGAATACATTGCACACACATATCATATCGTAACATATCATAACAGGTACTCCAAAGATCGGTTCTCTCATCTCCTCGCTATTTATTTCAGTAGAAAAATGTCTCTAGAACAAACTGTCAAAGATCTCCAGGCTTAGAATGCTCGATTCCAAGAGATCTTCATAAGTTCGGCAAAAGGGCAGGAAGATTTGAAAGAGCTCCTCACCAAGAAAGATAAGAAAAAATCAAAGAAAAAGGTTGGTATTCTCAACATGGGAAGAAGATTCAGAGGTCCGATCAGAAAACTTGAGTTCCCAGAAAACAACGAGAGTCTTAAGGCTGAAGAGGTAAAAGAAGAAGACTATTTGGATGAACCATGTCCACCTATCCCATCTAAGATATGGGATACCTTGGGGCAGCCAAGTGGAAAATTTGATTTCATGGTGAAATATACTGCCCTAGAAAGTTTAAAAATTTCAATCGAAGACATCCAACCAACTGGATGGGAAGATCCCATTGAATATCTTAGTCAACCAATAAAAGCTCTGCATGTCTCTATGGAGTGCAAAGACACTAGCGTTAGCAAGGATGGAGTGCATGCCATAGAAAATGATAACTTTGATTTTGACATTGGCGATTAGATCTTCCCTACCATCGGTAGCGGACTCAACAATTGGACGACGAAAGATGTTATACCAATCTCCTTTAGTCAGGAGTAATTGATTTTCCCTGTTTTTATGCTTTCAAGTTTTTCCTATGTAATTTTGAACAATAAACTTTAAACCTAGTGCCTTACCCGGGGCACTATGGTCCATTTGTTAGGGTTTTATTTGTCATTTGTATATCTTCATTCAATAAATCATTGGAATTTTGCATTCAAATTTTGCGCTCTCTGTCTTTCTTTTACTTTACTACTTTTTCAAAATTAGCTATGTATTCTTACACACACCCACATGATAAACTGCAGATCCATATCCACTCTAGATCCCATTAATAACAATTATGCTATTTCCAAATATGACTTTGAAAATCCGATCTACCAAGCCAAAGACGAAGGTGAGGAAGATTGTGAAGTACCGGGAAAGCTTTCTAGATTGCTACAACAAGAAAAAAGAGTTATACAACCGCATGAAGAGCCAGTTGAGGTTGTGAACTTGGGTACCGAAAAGGACAGAAAAGAAATCAAGATAGGAGATGGTCTTGAGAGTAGCGTTAAAGAAAGGATAATACAGATGTTACATAGCTATATTGAGGTTTTTGCGTGGTCTTATGAAGACATGCCAGGGTTGGATACCGATGAAAGAAGGTTACCCCTATAAAACAGAAGGTTCATCATATACGTCATGAGATATCCGAGAAAATCAAGGCTGAAGTCATGAAGCAGTTCAATATGGGTTCCCTAGCTATTACTTCTTATCCACAATTGGTCACAAACGTGGTGTGATGGCTAAATTCTGCAAGTGCAAGTAAATATCAAAATAATAGAAAAGATTGTCGAACCATAGAAACCAATGTCAACCTACTGTAATCTATCTTTACTTTGTAAAGCTATGGCTAATGAATATTTGGATTTTGGGGGAAACTAAGAATTAAAACTGAAATAAATGAATTTAGAAAATAATACTAAAACGAGGTCGGGATATGATTTTCGCATTCCTGAAGGACTTATAGAAAACAGGTACTAATTATGACTAGAACTTAATTTCGTAGAATATACCAACTTAAAGACTCCACCTCATGCTTTCGCGATATTAACTAAAGCCATACTTCTTAATCCCAAGATATTTCTCTCGCTCGCCCGGTAACTAAGAGGTATATTTCATAAGCCAATAATATCCTAAACGCATCTAAAGCGCTCTCGCTGTATTTAGATTTGTTGCCTAATTTCCACTATCCGGTTCGATCCCCACGCTCTCGCAGTGTCGGCTCTCACCTTAATTGATTTCTCACTCTCGTGACAAAATCCTATTAAATAAACTCTCACTCTCGTGACAAAGCTATTTAAATTAGATTTGGAAACTAAAGAAAAAACAGAATCCTAATCATAAATTCGCACCTATTATTTTCTACAGAGTCCCGTTGGTACAACGATCCTCATACACCGGACTCCAGACTATTTAGCCAGACATGTTACTAATTAAAAACACATAAATAATTATAGTTACGATAAAAGATGGCATAACAATTAAATCGGCAAACAAAATAATAATAATAATAAATAATGTGATAAAAGGAATAACAATGATAATAATAATAAAGCGGTAAAACGAAGAACCTGTAAATGCGGAAAATGGAAACAAAGAGAACTTGAATTGAAATACTCAGACCAGTTTAAATCTAATACATAAATAGAACGATATAAATTAATCCTAAAACTAACTTGGTAATAGTCCCCCGATAAGGAGAACTATTACTTTTACTTTCTAAGAAAAAGCCATGAACGAAAAGAGATGGAAAAATGGACGAGAGTGGAAGGGAGAGGCCAAGAGCAACGCGTGTGGGAGGTGTCTATAAAAGTGAGGATTGAGGCCTTATTTATAGAGGTAGGTGATAACGCATTTTTATATAGTATATTTGATTTAATTTTCATAAATAATGTTAGTATTTTTATTTAATTATTTCATTTTATTTCCATATTACGCTGGTATTTTCATTGTTTCAGGTATTTTATTTTAATTAGACAAATTGAGCAAAGTGAAGAAATTAAGAGAATTATTGGATTAAATATGCAAGAAATGAAGAAAAAGGGGTGTGAAAAGCAAAGTGATAGATCAAAGGTTCATTATAATCTTCAAACTAGGCCAACATAATCGAGGCCCAAGCAAGCAAGCAAACCTAAGCACGTACAAGGGTGAGGCATGCGTCTCAACCCCTCCCTACAAATAAGGCCCGCCTCGGACCCTTCCCTTAGTGGGAGGCGTCCGTCTCCACTCCACGTGGCCTAGAAGAATCGTGAGGCCGTCTCAACGTGGATATATGCATGAGGAATTTTCGGGACGACCGTCTCAATTAATAGCAGTTAGAATGAGATATTTTAGGAGAAAGTGGTACGAAAATATCTGGAAAAGTGGTTACATCCTACCACTATAAAAGGACACCTAGGAATCATAATTCCTCTCTCCGTTTTTCAGCATTATTTTCCAGTTTTAGAATTTACTTTCTTGCAATATTCTTTTCCATTGTAATTCGAATTCAAGCAGTTATTTTCCCGCATTGTTCTTAGAATTTCTAGCTATTTTCCATTCAAGCACTTTGGTTTAAATTCCTGTTGAAGAACGAGAGACATTGTGAGAGTTATTTCAAGCTTCAAGAATTAATTCCGATTTATTTAATTCAGGTTTCTTATTTACATCGCTTTTATTTACTTAATTAATTGTTTGCATGAGATATATTTATTTTGCCATGAATTTATTTATGAATGTTAAATCCTTTAATTTATTCATGTCGCTTTTATGAATATATGCTAAATTATTTAAATATCGGTATATAACGAGTTAGTGCGAAAGGGTCCGGAACAAGCAGCTTGATTATATTTTATAAAATAAACACCTTTTACGATTTAGTTATCTAATTTATTTTGTTAAAAAGGCTTAGAAACCAACAGGAAAGTTTGAGGTTAATAAACTGGACTAAGATTAGAAACCAACGAGCGCAGTTTGAGGTTTAAAATCGGATAGTAGATACTAGGTATTGTTTTTAAAAAGGCTATGACGTTTTAAAACCAATTAAACTTTATTTGTTTTCAAAAGTAATTTTAAAATCAATGGGATAGCGAAAGCATACATGAGTTTAAAATTATAATCTACTTCAATAGGCGAAAGTTTGAGAATAGATTTTTAAATAAATACTTTTCTTTGAAAAAGAGATTATTATCATTTTAGAAAATAAGCGATTGGAAAGCGGATTCTTTAGGATTAAGTACATCCGATATTCGCATTATTATTATTTCAATTAGAATTAAGTTTTATTACCCAAAAATTCCCCAATTTATTTATTCGATAGCTATAGCTTTACGATAGTTTAGGTTCGTTAGTTCGATTTATAGTCCCTTAGGTTCGATATCTTTTAAAACTACGCGATACATATACTTGCGGTCTCCGATTAATTTAGGCGATAAAGTCGCGATCAAGTTTTAGGCGCCGTTGCGGGACTATTTAAGTTGATATCTTAATTTTATTACGAAGTATAGACTATAGCAACTTTTTCTTTTCCCTCTGTGTATGCCAAATACTCGCTCTCGGTTTGCATATACCTATATCGATATCGGCGTTATCTTAGATTAAGCGAATTCAAGTATTGTGAACTCAACAATCTTCCTTGACCAAACTTCCGGACATTGAAGAACTCAAGAAGATGGGTGATCCACCTCCCTACTCCTCGTCCTCTTAAGGACTACATTTGTTCCTTCTCAGCGGAGCCTCATATTGATATTGCTCCTGCTATCGCTCAAAGCGATTTGGTGAAACCTTCGCTTCTTTCCATGATTCGTGAGAACCGTTTTGCGGCTCCTACGGCGACCCAAATCTTCATCATCGGTGTTTATGCGATGCGAGACCTTGTGCGAATGGTGTAAACCCCAGGCGTACGATTCGCCTATTTCCTTTTCTCTCGGAGCGAGCTCGCGCATGGCTCAATCTCTTCCTTCCACTCAATCACCACATGGGATGAGTTGAAGAAATCCTCTTGGCTAGATATTTTCCTCCAAGCAAAGCTGCTATGCGAGAGCCAATATCAATGGTTTCGAAAAAAGACAACGAATCACTCTTTGAAGCTTGGGAGCGCTATAAAGACATGCTTAGACTTTGTCCTCATCATGGTTTAGAAGAATGGTTGATCATTCACACGTTCTACAATGGTCTCTTGTATGTCTGAGATTGACTATAGGCAGCTGCGGTGGTGGCATTGATGAATAAACCATATCTTGAAGCAAGACAACTTATCGAAAGCATGGCTCGAACCATTACCAATGGGGTGCAGAGAGAGTTAGTGTAGAAAATCTCAAGCGAAGGTGCCATGGTTGAAGTGAATAGTGCGGATCAAGTCAACGCTAAAGTGGAAGCTCTCACTAAAAGCTTGAGAATCTTACCACCGCTCCCGACTCATTCTTTGCAATTGCTCAAACTTGCGACTTATGTGGTCTTGATCACATCTTGCTCCGAATGCCCACTTCTAAGAGGAGTTCCGGTTGAACAAGCGAATTACGTCAGAATAATCCTTACAGTGACACATATAATCACAGGTGGAAGAATCATCCTAACTTTTCATACAAGAATAACAATGCGTTATCGCACACGACGCTCTGCTACACCACTGGTTATACTAAAGCTATTCCAAATCATCCTAATAATGGTCCTAACACATCAAATGCTCCTAGGAAGTCTAATTTGGAAATCATGATAGAGCATTTCACATTAACCAATCCCAATTAATAAAGACACTAATGAGCATATTAAGCAATTATCCAACAAGCTTGCGCTTTAGCTACACACATAAAATGTTAGAAACACAAATCTCTCAAGTAGCTCAACAACAAGCGCACGCTGCCCTATTGGTTCTTTTCTGGGCAGCCTCGGCCTAATCCCAAAGGACATGCAAATCTTTGTTATCTTAAGAAGCGGAACAAAGTATGATGGACACAGATCCCAAAACAATAGCCCGACTATGCAATAAAATTACATTAAACAATCGAAACTAAGGATAAACGAGAAAGGAAAATCGGAAAGATAATAATGAAGATACCACACAAAGGACGAACCTTATGTACCCCCACCTTATAAACCTCATATTCCTTATCCTCGAAGGTTAGTTAAAACTAAGAATGTGGGTCAATTTAAGAAATTAGTGGATCTTACGAAGCAACTTAATGTTACAATTCCTTTTACGAAGCTATAACTCAAATGCCCTCCTATGCTAAGTTCCTTAAAGATATTCTATCCAATAAGAAAAAGCTAGAGGATAATGAAGCGTCATGCTTACGGTGAATGTAGCGCAATTATTCAAGACCAATGCCTCCTAAACTCAAAGATCACGGAAGTTTCTCTATTCCATGTGTAATTGGTAACTTTGTCATAGACAAAGCTTTATGTGATCTAGGAGCGATATAAGTGTGATGCCGTTATCCATATGCAAGAAACTTGACATGGGAGAACTCAGACCAACAAAATGTCCGTTCAATTAGCGATAGGTCAATTAAATATCCTGCGGGGTTCTTGAAAATATTCACATACGCATTGGCCATTCTATATACCAATGATTTCATTATCATGGACATAAGGGAGGACGAAGTTACCCCAATCATTCTTGGAAGGCCTTTCTTAGCCACACCGTGCAATTATAGGCGTAAAAAGGAAAACTTACTTTTGAAATAGGCGAAGAAAATCAATTTATCCTCTCTGAATTCTGAAAGCACCGTAATTGAAGATACTTGTTACTTCATGGATATCATCGATGAATGTAGAAAAAGCTAAACTTGAAAATAAAGACAATCTCGATGAAGATCGAATAGTAATTTAAGTGAATGCTTAGCTATAGCGCGGATCCTACACAATGTTTAAGAAAACCTTCCTAGAACTCAAAACACTTCCTAAAATCTAAGGTATGGATTCCTAGATTCCGAACTCGAGCGACTTGTGATAGTCAACAGAACTTGGAGAAAGGCGAAAAACTTTTACAAATTAGAGAAATATCCAACGACCTTAGGATATAATATCATGATCTTAAAGGAATAAGTCCCTCTATCTGTATGCATCGCATTATGCTAGAAAGAAGATTGTAAAACTTCAAGAGAACACGGAGGAGACTAAACCCGATTATGGCGAGGTTGTGAAAAAGGAAGTTATGAAATTGTTAGGCGAGAATCATATATCCTATATCGATAGCAAATGGGTTAGCCACATGCATGTTGTACCTAAGAAAGGAGGTGTCACGATGATCGAAAATGAGAAAGGAGAAATAATAACTAAAGAGTTTAATACGGATGGAGAATGTGCATTGATTATCGAAAACTTAACAAAGCCACGAGAAAAGATCATTTCCTTTACCATTTATTGATCGGATGTTGGAGCGTTTAGCTAGACACTCTCATTTACATTTCTTGGGCGGTTATTCGAGGTTTCTTTCGATACCTATTCATCGATGACCAAGAAAACAACTTTCACATGCCCTTTGGAACCTTTGCTTATAGAAGAATGCCATTTGGTTTGTGCAATGCTCCTGCTACTTTTCAAAGATGCATGATGGCAATATTCTTGATTTTACGGACAATATTATGGAAGTCTTCATGGGCGATTTTTCCGTTTGTGGACAAAGTTTGAAGAATGTTTAGAAAATCTAGAAAGCGTATTAGAACGTTGTGTGAAGGTTAATCTAGTGCTTAATTGGGAGAAATGCCATTTTATGGTACAAGAAGGAATTGTTTTAGGACACATTATATCCAAAGAGGAATTGAAGTCGATTACGCAAAATCGAAGTTATTGAGAACCTTGACCTCAAAAGCTGTTAGAAATCGAAGTTTTTAGGACACGGATTTTATCGACGATTCATTAAAGATTTCTCTAAGATAACAAAACCCTAAGCGAGCTATTAATGAAAGGCTGAGTTCATCTTGACGAAAAATGTTTAGAAGCGTTTCAAACACTTAAGAAAGCATTAATTTGCCTATCATGCAAACTCAGTTGGAATGAACCTTTTGAAATAATGTGTGGCCTAAGTGATTATGCCGTAGGGGCTGTTTTAGGACAGCGAAAGGATAAAAGACTCCGTCATATATTATGCAAGCGAACCAGGACGAAGCCGAGATGAATTATGCTACAACGAGAAAGAATTCTTAGCAATGATCTTCGCGTTAGACAAGTTCCGTTCCTACTTAGTAGGATCCAAAATAATCGTATACACTAATCATCTTGCTATTAGATATCTTCTAACCAAAAGGGCTAAACCTAGACTCACGAGATGGATATTATTCTTTGCAAGAATTTGATTTAGAAATCAAAGATAAGAAAGGCGAAAATGTGGTAGCGGATCATCT
The DNA here is from genome assembly GCA_021764765.1 of Vicia sativa. NCBI lineage: Eukaryota > Viridiplantae > Streptophyta > Magnoliopsida > Fabales > Fabaceae > Vicia > Vicia sativa. The sequence goes on along the minus strand of CM038796.1, from coordinate 75,443,095 downwards.
TTCTAGACTAGACAATCTTAAACATGAACAAGTGCCGATCGATGATGAATTCGATCGATAAAGATTGTCCACTTGGAAGACGAACCGGATAAACTCATGGAAACCACCTTAGCCATCTCCTACGTGCCTTGGTATCTTGATTTAAGTAAATTACCTCGCTGCAGGCGTTCTACCACCTGAACTTACCTACCAACAGAAGAAGAAATTCTTCCATGATCTTAAACAATATTATTGGGATGAACCTTTACTTTTCAAGAGAGGTCCCAATGGAATTTTCCGCCGATGTGTGCCAGAAGAAGAAATTGAAAACATTATAAAACACTGTCATTCTGCACCTTACGGAGGACATGCTAGTACATCCCAAAACATGTGCAAAGATCCTACAATCCGGCCTCTATTGGCCTAATTTATGGAAAGACGTACATGCCACCATCTTAAAATGCGACAGGTGTCAACGCACCGGTAATATATCTAGATGTGACGAAATGCCACAAAAAGGCATTTTAGAAGTCGAAATCTTTGATGTGTGGGGGATAGACTTTATGGGACCCTTTCCATCTTCATCCGGTAACAAGTATATACTTGTGGCTGTGGATTATGTTTCAAAGTGGATTGAAGCTATAGCTTCTCCAACAAATGACACCCGAGTGGTACTTAAGCTATTCAAGAACATAATCTTTCCTAGGTTCGGTGTACCCCGACTCGTTATAAGCGATGGTGGATCTCATTTCATTTCCAAAATCTTTGAAAAATTATTAGGGAAATATGGAGTTCGACATCGCATAGCTACACCTTACCATCCTCAAACTAGCGGACAAGTTGAAATTTCAAATCGCGAGATAAAACAAATCCTTGAAAAAACTGTCGCTACTTCCAGAAAGGATTGGTCCTTTAAACTTCATGAAGCTTTATGGGCATATAGAACTGCCTATAAAACTCCCATCGGTACTACTCCTTTCAAGCTTATTTATGGTAAGTCATGCCATCTCCCAGTTGAGTTAGAACACAAGGCTTATTGGGCCATTAAGAATCTGAACTTAAGTTATACTGCCGCTGGTGAGAAGCGTATCCTAGATATAAATGAATTGGAAGAACTTAGACAGGATGCGTACGAAAACGATAGGATTTACAAAGAGCGCACAAAGAAATGGCACGATAAGCATATATCTAGGAAGAATTTTAACATAGGTGACTTCGTATTACTATTTAACTCAAGATTAAAATTATTTCCTGGAAAATTACGATCTAGGTGGTCAGGACCTTTCGTAATTACTCGAGTTTATCCAAGTGGTGCAATAGAGATTAAGGGACCTTCGATTGAACCGTTTATAGTAAACGGGCAGCGTTTAAAACATTACCATCTTACCGAAATCGAGGGAAATTCTCAAATGATAAATCTAGACGAGCCACATGCTCGATTCGAAGACTAATCTTTAGTTTTATTTGTCGAGCTTACGACATAAAACAAAGCGCTTTGTGGGAGACAATCCACCGTTTTTATATTTCTTTCTTTTTATTTTATTTCTTTATTCAAAACAAAAACAAAAAAAATATATATATTTCTTTTCTTTATCTATTCTCTTTTTCATTATATTTCTTTACTCTGTCTTATTTCTTTCTATTCTATGCTTTTCTTCTTATCGGCATTTGGCCAATGCTGATCTTCTTTATTTTCTTCTCTTCAGGATACTTCTAGCTACTTATTTCTCTTTCCACTATGTCTCGAGTTGATGATATGCCAGTCAGTTTCAGAGGAAGAAATCAGCGCACCAAATATGGAGTTTTATCCGAGCGTGAGATGTTACCTACTATCTACCTTCATCACGGTGCTATGAATGCTCTTGGTATTCGTGATAGTGTTCTTTTTCTGCTGAATCAGATTGGGTGGGATAATTCACGCCTGATGACTTGCTATGCCACTTATCGGAACCTCACTTTGGAGTTCCTCAGCTCTTTGACTTACTTTCCTACTCATGGGTTAGCTCAACACCGTGGACTTATTATTTTCAGACTTTTTGGCATCACTTTCAAGTTTAACCATAAGGAATTGGGTGAGCTTCTTGGTTTTCCTAATGGCATAGGAGTTGATCATGAAACTCAGGAGGAGTATCTTGGATTTAGAGAGCTTGACTATTTTTGGGGATCTATTTGGAATCCTTAACCACGAGCCGAGGACTTTGTATCGAGAGAATATCCATAACTTGGCCTTGGTATTTCCATAAGATTCGGCCCACACATTTTGGAAAACCCGAATGTCACCACTGTTTCTAAGGATGGGCTTTTTATCATGTTTTGTGCTTGCAAAACCGTCAGGTTAATCACGATCCTTATCGCTCCGTACCTTTGTGGATCTCATTGATCGATCATGCACCCATTCGGATGGGAAGTCTCGTTACTATGATTGCAAATGTTGTTGGACTTAGACAACCCTTTAGGCATCAGAATGCTTTTAGCGGTGTTACTTGCATGACCATCGAGTTTTGTTTCAACCTTGGTATGATTGGTGATCTTGGCCCGACTTAGTTTACCTTGTTGATTAATGGTCAAGTTATGCATTGTTTACCTTGCCTAATCACGCTACAGTGTGCATAACAAAGCCAATTGGCTTTTGGTCTTGATCGGCCTTCTCATGACCTCTGAGACTCCCCAAGACTATGAGGTTTTAGAAGATTCGAGGAAGATCCTTTGCTCCTCCGGTTATTATGATATGGGCCCTCCTCAGCACGCTTCCACCGCTCACTCTGTTGCTCCTGACACCGTTATGCATGAGGCTCCTTCCATTGATTATGCGACTGCCATCCACGCTCTCCAGGTGGAACATCAGGCTTTGAGGGACGATTTGACTAGTCTGCGGTGACTTCTTTGGCTTTATGGATCTTGTTTACGCCAATTTCAAAGTTTTCGCTTATTTTCATTCTTCCTCTGCTCCTAAAGCAGGACCATCTAGTGGCTAGAGTATTTTAAGTAGTTCGTTTATCTTATTTAGTTTAGTTTGATTTCATTAGGATTTGCAATGTTTCCTTTATATTTATTATGCTTTTCTTCCCAAATATTTGATTCTTAAAATTGTAAGCAACTTTGATCTCCATTCTAATGCAATTCGTGTTATCTTTTATTATTATAATGTTGCAGTATATTATTTCAGAATATTATTACTGTTGCATTATTCTTCTTAAATTGCATTATTATTGTTGCTACACATTTAATTGCTAATCTTGCTCTTGTGTAATCCGTGCACTGCAATTATAACCAGCATTCCACCATCTTTCATTCCGATTCTCCTGAGTTATTATCGCACTGAGGACATTGCTCCTTTTAAGTATAGGGGAGTCGGATCAGTTCCTTGTTCATTTCTATTTCCTTTGCTCTCTTTGTAGTATTTTCCTTTTATTTCCTTTCTTGTATTGCAAATTTCAATTCAATAAAATACATGTTTATGTAGATTTTAATCTTATATGCAAAATTTAGTGCTTATTCGAATTCTCCCTTTTCTTGAGCCATAACGAAAAAAATTAATTAAAACGCATTTATAAAACATTATTCAACTAGTATTAAGGTTGCCTATTATAAATAAAATTGAGCAACTTAGCAAAATTGCTATCGTCTAACACTTTAAAACCCCGATGTGTTGGATCGATTTAAGTACTTATTATACCAAAACCTTTAAAACTTAGTTTTAGATTAGCCCAGTAGTTTATTAAGCGATCGGCACATGTAAACACAAACTACGTGGAGAACCGATGAATATAAGTGATTGATCAAATATTTTTAAGAAATTGCTCTTATGTGAAGATGCACTTACTAAGTTAGATGATCCTTACCAGATCATTTAATCCAACCGTTGCAGAAACTATAAATTTAATGCAAAATAATCCATTATAAATTGGTTCAGTGGTCCACAGTGTGAACTTGGTAGGAAGCGATGCAGTTCGATCCCCGCAATTTTAATTGGAAAAAGGAGTACCAAATGTTTAATTACCAGAACTCCTAGCTGGCTTACTAAGATCAAATTCACTAACCGGTTACTCCACTATGTGCGTGTAAGGTAAAGCATTTTTATATAGTATATTTGATTTAATTTTCATAAATAATGTTAGTATTTTTATTTAATTATTTCATTTTATTTCCATATTACGCTGGTATTTTCATTGTTTCAGGTATTTTATTTTAATTAGACAAATTGAGCAAAGTGAAGAAATTAAGAGAATTATTGGATTAAATATGCAAGAAATGAAGAAAAAGGGGTGTGAAAAGCAAAGTGATAGATCAAAGGTTAATTATAATCTTCAAACTAGGCCCAACATAATCGAGGCCAAGAAGCAAGCAAACCCTAAGCACGTACAAGGGTGAGGCATGCGTCAACCCCTCTCCTACAAATGAGGCGCCGCCTCGGACCCTTCCCTTAGTGGGGCGTCGTCTCCATCACGTGGCCCTAGAAGACGTGAGGCGCCTCTCAGCGTGGATATATGCATGAGGAATTTTCGGGACCGTCTCAATTAATAGCGATTAGAATGAGATATTTTAGGAGAAAGTGGTACGAAAATATACGGAAAAGTGGTTACATCCTACCACTATAAAAGGACACCTAGGAATCATAATTCCTCTCTCGTTTTTCATTATTTTCCATTTAGAATTTACTTTCTTGCAATATTCTTTTCCATTGTAATTCAATTCAAGCGATTATTTTCCGCATTGTTCTTAGAATTTCTAGCTATTTTCCATTCAAGCACTTTGGTTTAAATTCTGTTGAAGAACCGAGACATTATACGAGTTATTTCAAGCTTCAAAATTAATTCCAACATTTATTTAATTCGGGTTTCTTATTTACATCGCTTTTATTTATTAATTAATTGTTTGCATGAGATATATTTATTTTGCCATGAATTTATTTATGAATGTTAAATCCTTTAATTTATTCATATACCTTTTATGAATATATACGCTAAATTATTTAAATATCGGTATGTAACGAGTTAGTCTGAAATGGTCCGGAACAAACAGGCTTGATTATATTTTATAAAATAAACACTTTTTCGATTTAGTTATCTAATTTATTTTGTTAAAAAGGCTTAGAAACCAACAGGCGAAAGTTTGAGGTTAATAAAGCGGACTAAGATTAGAAACCAATGACGAGTTTGAGGTTTAAAATCGAGATAGTAGATACTAGGTATTGTTTTTAAAAGCTATGACATTTTAAAACCAATTAAACTTTATTTGTTTTCAAAAAGTAATTTTAAAATCAATGGGATAGCGGCATACATCGAGTTTAAAATTATAATCTACTTCAATAGGCGAAAGTTTGAGAATAGATTTTTAAATAAATACTTTTCTTGAAAAAGATTATTATCATTTTTAGAAAATAAGCGATGGAAAGCAGGATTCTTTAGGATTAACGAAGTACATACGATATTTGCATTATTATTATTTCAATTAGAATTAAGTTTTATTACCCAAAATTCCCCAATTTATTTATTCGATAGCTATAGCTTTACGTAGTTTAGGTTCGTTAGTTCGATTTATAGTCCCTTAGGTTCGATATCTTTTAAAACTACGCGATAGGGTTGTATACTTGCAGTCTCCCGATTAATTTACGATAAAGTCGCGCGATAGGATGCATTGAGGAATAGGAACTCGTTAGCGTGTGTCGCGTTAAAGGTGGCCTTTAGAATTTGAATATGAATTGATTCTCGGCTCGAAACGATTACTCTTTTGATTTGTTTATAAAGATGCATGAGCATCAAGCTTTATTATTTTCAACACAAGAAAGATGATTTAATGATTATGAAAAAAAAAGTTAATACCCTCAATTGATATTGATATGCGTAACGACTAGCGCAAACTAGGCATAACGCATTGGGAGATTACGAGTAAGGGGATTGTTATATAAAGGAATAGATGGAGCACCCTAAATATATATAGTTATCTATAGCTTTATATATGAATATGTTTGATATGTTTGTGTGTTTTAATTGCTATTTCTATGATTGAGAAAGTTTCTCCTTTGGGATTTTAAGAAAGATAGATTATGTGGGATCCTAGTGTTTGTTATTATTGTGCTCGCAAAGATCGGGGATCTTACTGCATACATATCCTAGTGGGAATCGAGCATTTGTAGCTCGGATCTCTGAGGATCTATGGTTTGTTTAGTGCGAGAGAAAAATTTGCTCGGCAAGGATGAGACCTTGTGCCTCGTATTCTCAAAGGATGTTGAGAAAGTCGGAGCAATCGTAGTTCCCACTTATGCTAGTGGAAAGCAGCGGGATGTTAGTAAGAGGCAGACAAATGTCATCTTGATGAAAAATGTATCTAATCTATTTCATCACATACATTTTGAAAAAGTTTGATTAAAAATCTTTAAGTCGTAAGTTATAGGTGTTTTGCTTGAGTGTACAAGCGTTACCACTTACATGTTTAAGAAAGATGTTTGAAAAGATGATTGAATCTTTTATGTAAGCATTGGGTGTTTTGCTTGAGTGTACAAGCGTTACCACTTACAATTAAGAGATGTTTTTGTTTGAAAAGAGTTTGAAAAGTTTTTGGTATGTGATGTGATAGATGAGATACTTCTTCCATAAAGATGATAAGCGTCTAAATATCTAGGAGAAATTGATTTGATTAAAGGGATGCTTTTAAAAGCCCATGGGTCCTTGTGTTGTAAGCCCAAGAGGAGGCATTCGAGGGTCATCGAGGTCATCGAGGGTCCTTGTATGAAGCTCAAGAAGCTATAGGGTATGGGCTTTGTCTTTAAAAGGATTTCAAGGAAACCATCCTTTTGGAATTAAGAGCAATTTCAGGAAATTATACTCTCGGGTTCTATCCTAACGTGGGTGATTCTTTGTATTGGAAGCCCAATAGGAGGCTGTTAAGAGATTTCATGGTCTCTTTCATTGTATGATGCCTAAGAAGGCTAAACTCAACGAGGAGTTCTTTTGAGCGAAGCCCAAGGACTCAACATGGGAGTGTTGTCTTTTATGAAGCCTAAGCGGAGGCTAAACTCGAGATGAATGAGTTTTCTTATATGAAGCCTAAGAGGAGGCTAACTACGTGAGGAGAGTTATCTTGTATAAAGCCCAAGGAGGCTAAACTCATGCGGGATGAATTATCTTGTATAAAGCCCAAGTGGAGGCTAAAGCGTGGGGAACCTATTGGTTAGACTAATTGTTATGTTATAATTAGGCAGTTGTATAAACAAGTGCGTGTGTGTGATATGTATTCGAGGAGTTTATGAAGGAAATATAAACAATGCATGATGTTTATTTACAAAAGTTTATGAAGTAAATATAAACAAGTGTACGTGAAGCGAGCGTTTAAAGCAGCGTAACTTGATTATTTACAAGTTTGAATGTGTACAAGGAAGTAAATATGTACGAGCGAGCTATTTATGTGAGACAAAAATGGATGTACATAGGAGGTTGAACTTACACCATAAGGGAGGCCCATTGATTTGAAAGCAGTTTCACGAGAATAATGCTCCTTTCAATACCAATGGTATTGATGTATATCTGACAAAACAAAATGAACGATCGAATTTTATCATGAAAAGTATCGTATTATATACGGATAAAGATTTATATAAGTATAAAATGAATTTGATATGTACAAGGAAAATATGTATGTAATGTATGTACATGAAAGAATGTTTGGTTTGTATATACACAAGTGAAGTGAAACAAGCGATCGGAGTTTATACATACTTGAGTATAAAAAGTATACATGTTATATACGAATAAAAATTTGTATGTCTGAAAAGAGTTTGATATGTACAAAGAAATATTATGTACATAAAAGAATGTTATGGGACTTACAAGTGAGGAGGCCATGATCGATTAAGAAATTCGAGAAAAGCGAATTGGTTTTATCGTTTAAATCGGATCGATCATGGTAAAAGATGTAAGTTTGATGAAAAGTTTTGAAGAAATGATTTTTAAAGTGTTTTGAAATGTGAGGTTTACTCATGAGAAGTGTTGAAAAGAATCGTCGAAAGTTTGAAAATTCACCTTTTAAAGGTGTTTTGAAAAGTGTTCAAAACGTCGCTTTCGATCAAAATATGATCGGATGAAAGTTTTTCTGAAAATTTTTGCACAATCATAAAATAGATACATTTATTGACAACAAAAAATCACCTCAAAATGAGGAGTTTTGATTGGTTAAAAAAAGTGAAAGTTTGTGAAAAAATGAAGAAAATATAACAAGTTTTGAAAAAATGGTCTTGTGGAAGTTGAACCCATGACCATTGGGTGGCATCGTGGCACAAAGGACTAAAGGCGTCTTGGCAACCACCGGGACAAGCTTGCTTTTGTGTTTGTGAATCAAAAACACGTGTTGATAAAAGATTGGAAAATTTGAATTTTAAAACTCAAGAACACGCGTGTTCTTCGTTTCCATGATTCTCGATTTCTTCATCACGCTATAATCTTCGTTTCTCAATGAAATTAGATGAAGTAAACATGAAAATTGCTCGGTTTTGAACAAGGAATACGATGATGTTAATTGCATTTATTTTTGGTCTAGCATGTTTGACTTTAAATCACGAAGAACCCTAAAATTAAGATTCCAAATTAAATGATGCATAGTTGATGATTTTTCAATTTGTTTGAGGGCTTATGATCGTGTTAGGTGCGAAAGAGATTGGCCAAGCATTTTGCATTTAAGTTCAAAGAATCATGATATCCAAGTTTGAGTTCTAACAAGTTGAAATCAAGAAGATGCGCGTTTCGAACTTGTTTTATGATTGTTGTAGCATCATCGGCCTATGTGGAAGCTATAGGGATGGTGCCTTGCTTGAGCTTTCTGGATTGTGCTACCCAAGTCCACACTGTTTGAAAATGGAACTTGATTTTGATGTTAATCATGTTACATTGCTTGCTAATGATTTGGATCATCCCTATGATGTTCGGGGATGATGTTTGGATGCTTGAACACAAGTTAATCAAGCCTAAGATGGAATTCGAAAGTTATGGCGATTTGCAAACATAATGACCATGGCATGTGATTTCGATTTTCAGCTTTGATCATGTTGTTTTAAGTTTTAAACAAGTTTGATATTGATTATGGAATGTGTTTGACACCAATTTGACCAAAGTTTCTCATCAATTTTCAAAATGCAAGTTTTGGCAATTTGAACTATGTTTCTTGATTTTGAAGAAAGAAGAGAGAAAACTTAACATTTCTTTGGTGTGTTTTGAACTTGAAATGATGCTCTATTTATAGGCCAATGGTTCTGAAATGTTAGGCACAAGTACAATGCTTTTGGTAAATCAAAGTTAACTTAAGGGCAAGAAAGACTTTCAAAAGGAAAAGGAAGCTTCCTCTTTTACCATGTGTGAAAATCTTCAAATTGATCTTATCTTTTTTCAATCACATCTAGCTGATATTTATCAGTTCTACAATTCATTTGGCAAGGTAGCATTGCTTCTAGATGAAGAAATCACAAAATGACCTATAAATGTGAAGTTTTGACCTTGAAAAACCATGTTCATGGAGCTTTATGTTTCAATTTCAAAAGTATAGCTAGACTCCATGGATTTGAGATTTCTTGGACATTTTGGAAAGCTTGTTCCAAGGGCTACAACTTTCATGTTTTGAGTTTTTTCCAATTCAAAATGGAACTAGGTAAAAAAATGGCATGAAGTTTGGAAAAAATAAGAAATTTTAACACTTAGAAATTTTTCTAAGTGTTGAAACTTTTGACTTTTTGTTGACTTTTCCAAATTCTTTGATTTTTTATGATCATGATGGATCATTTTAAGTATTTTGATGATGGAAAAGTTTTTGTTTTGAAAAATTTGACCAAAAGTCAAAGTTTGACTTTTCTGTGCAGATGAATTTTCATCAGATGTTTCAGAAATTGACTGATGAAGTCAGTGAACTTTTGTGATGTTTTGAATCCAGAAACTAGGTCAAGATGTTGTATCTAAGATATAATGACCAATCTCTATCCAAAAAAGTCATTCCTTGCTCAAAAAGTCAGAGAATACTCATGCTCGATCAAAACCCTAATTGGTCGATCCTCGATTGATCAATGAGAAAAATTGGATATCTGATGATCAGAGGTTGATGATTTGATCAAGATAGATCAAATGAGGTGAGTAAAACTCAAACCCTAATTGGTTGCCTCTTGAATCGGATGAAAATCGATGAAACCCTAATTTTGACCTGAATGCTACACAGATTAATCTTTGTTTGAATTGGTTATGTAATGATGCAAATGTAAGGTGGTATATTAGGTCAAAAATTGGGGTATAATGATACTTATTTAAGTTTCTTTAACACGAGAGATGAAGATGAATATCTTTGTTTTGATAGGTGTAAAGAGACTTAAATATCGAATCATAAATTTTGGACCTAAGATACCAAAATGCGGATGATGCAAAATGATTGCAAGAGTTTTACCCAGATGACATGGTGGGGAAAAACTTGTGAGGATGACTCGATCTATTTGAGAAAAGAGGATCCTGTTTGTTGGGAAACACGCAATATTTCTCGCTGGGAAAAAAGAGGTTCACAAAACATGTGAACATCTGTTTCGTTTCGGGAAACAAAGAGGTTACCTTCTATCAGCCTCGTGACAATGTTTAAGGTAAGTGAAAATGATATTACCAACTATCACCTTGTGATAGTTTATGGTAATGAGTTACGAAGATATTACCAATTATCGAAAAGTGATAACTATAACAAGGTAAATCTATGAAATTTTTAGTATTGACTTTGTGAATATCATCAAATGATGGAAAAGGATCTCAAATGAGTTTTGAAGAATTTACCAATTATCGACAAAGTGATAACTTTAACAAGGTAAATCTTTGAGATATTCTGAGTATTCACCTTGTGAATAACAAGCAGTGAAAGAGAACTCAAATGAGTTTCTACTTTCTTGAATAAAAATCTTCCGAGGATCTCTTTCGAGAAGGCGGGCATTTTGATTGGAAAGACACGGTTTTCTTTTAGGCGGAAAGACAGCTGCTGGGAATTTCTCGATCGTGATTTGACCTTGTTGAGAAGAACAAACTTTCATGACAAGTTTAGGAATGAAAAGGAAATAAGCGGCTCAAATGATGAGGCTATTGCTTACTGCTTTGTTGATTATAGACGGGGTTCTATCCAGGAATGAACTGGAAAGAAAGGGTCAATCAAAACTTTGTTCCTGATGAGGAATGATCTCGGTGAGGAGCAGGATAGAGTAGAGATGTATTTCTGCTTTGGGATAATCTCGGGGATAGAATTGTACTTACATGAGTAAGTGTGATTTACACCCGTGATATGAAAGCAAACATTTTGAGGAATGCAAAAATGCATGAATGATGCTATTATGTATGAATGTCATGAATGTTATATGCATGCTAACAATACTTGACAAAGACACTAAAGAGGCATTTGGGAAAAGGACCACGTCTGATTCGAACAAATACTTAGCAATATCCGCAGCAATGGTGTTAGACGTTGTTGATGAATGATCTGAGTTGCAAGCTTTAAACTTTCGGAGAAAGGCGTTTTATTGGCAACTTTGCTGGGAATTCTTTTTTTTTTTTTGGGTAAGAATACCGTCCTTTGATAATTTCTGCTGAGGAGAAGACTCCTGTAGCAGCCATTCTATCCTTTGGAGATCGAGACACTTATGGAGAAACTGTTGAAGTTCTTTCCGTGTTCATAGTTCAAAGGAACATTTTTGCTTTTTGTTTCAAAAATTTTGAAGTAAAAATTCGTTTAAAACCATTTTAGTTTCAAAAAGTGATTTTCACAATAAAAAGCGTTATTTTGCAAAACAGAATAAAGCAAGAATTGCAAACAAAAGGCACAAGGCTCAAATTTATTGATAGAATGGTAATCCAAAGGCGTGATTCCATGAGCTATTTAAGAGTTGGAAATGATAATTTATTGGGAAAAGGCTACATTGAAAGCAAATAACAGCTATTATCCCTAACAACTTTGAATTCAATGCTTGTTGCTTGGAAGAGTTGATTGAAGATCCGTTGATGGAGATTCTTGATTTGAATCTGATTACGATTACTTTGTTATTTTTATCCTTATTTTGCCTAGATTGCCTTTTCGGTTTTCAATCTATCGGGATATTTTACATTTATTGTCTCTAATTTTTCTGGATCGCCTTTTAGTTTCAATCCACCGGCGCTCTTTTTGCCTAAGCCGCCTTTTCGGGTTTCGACTTACCGAAATTGTTCTTTTGTTTTATTAGACAAAGTATTTCTTATCAACATTTACAGATCACGGGAGTTCATCACCGTCCATGGTTGTGAGAGTCATAGCACCTTGAAAAGCTTCTTTTGACGATGTATGGGCCTTCGTAATTAGGAGTCCATTTGCTCCTAGAATCTGTTGAAAAACGAGAATCTTTTTAAGCAGAGTCGCCTTCTCGAATTCATGAGGTCGGACCTTTTGTAAAAGCTTTTTCATTCTTCTTTGATACAATTGTCCGTGACACGGAAGCGGTCGGCTTTTCTTGATTAAGTTCGGTTGGTCGTATCTGCTGACACCATTCACCTCGAGATAGTTTTGTTTCCATGAGAACTCTCATTGCGGAATCTCAACTTCTATGGAACCACTTCCATCTTGTATACTAGAGAAAAGGAGTTGCCCTGTTGAAGTGCGTAATGAAGTCGATACCCATGCGAGCAAATGGCAACATTTCGTGCCGTCTTTGTAAGTGATGACCATCTTTTGACGATCTTTTGATGTTTTGTTGGCGGCTTCAGCAGCGCCGTTCATCTTTGGCCGTAAGGAGATGAGTTATGATGCTCGATCTTGAATTCCTCACAGTTCTTTCATCATTTTGTTGTTCAAGTTCGATCCATTGTTTGTAATGATCTTGCTTGGAACTCCATATCGGCAAATGAGGTTGTTCTTGATGAACCTCACAACCACTTATCTTGTAACATTGGCGTAAATCTTGCTTGACCCATTTGGTGAAGTAATCAATAGCCACTAGAATGAAGCGATGTCCGTTGGGCGCTTTTGGTTCAATCATTCCAATCATGTCGATGCCCCACATAGAAAAAGCCACGGAGAAGAGAGCGTTGAGTAGAGTCGGTGGCACATGGATCTTATCTGCGTAGATCGCACTTGTGACATCTTTTGGCGTGTTCTGACAAGATTCCATCGTTATCCAATAGTATCACTGCTCAAGATTTTCTGGACATTGCATGTCCATTTGAATGGGTTCCAAGGACCCTTCATGCACTTCATGGATGATCGTGTACGCTTCTTGTCTCGCGCATCTGGCGAAACCATGTCGAAGTTTCTTTTGTATAGCACATCTTCATTGAGGAAGAAGTTTCTAGAAAGCCTCCTTGGGGTTTCTTATCCTTCTGATGCCCAGTGGATACTCTCGTGTTTGAAGGAAGCGTTTGATGTCGTGAAACCACGGTTTATCGTCAAAGCGCTTGATTGCAAACACATATGCAGGTCTTTCAAGGCGTCTAATGCGGATCTTGGGCATATCATTCCAATCGTTGACTTTGAACATGGAAGATAGAGTGGCCATGGCGTCTGCCATTCGATTTTGATCTCGAGGGATATGATGCAGTTCAAGTTTATTGAAGAAAGTCAACAAACGTCTTGCATAATCTCTGTAAGGAATTAGACCAAGATGATGAGTTTCATACTTGTCTTTAATTTGATTGATCACAAGGGCTGAGTCTCCATATATGTCAAGGATCTTGATCCTCAAGTCGATGGCTTCTTCGATACCCATGATGCAAGCTTCGTATTCTGCGATGTTGTTGGTGCAATCAAATAGCAATCTGGCGGAAAACGGGATATGAGAACCCTCGGGAGTGATGATGACGCCCAATTCCATTGCCAAAACGTTAAGCTGCTCCATCAAAGATTAGGCCCCATCGGATTACGGATCGGTCCTTCTTGGGTAGCGGTTCGTCGCAATCTTTCATCTTCAAGTACATAACATCCTCGTGCGGAAGTCAAATTTGAGAGATTGGTATTCGTTGGCGGTGATAAGCCAAGTGATCGGCGAGAATGCTTCCTTTGACCGCTTTTGAGCGGTATTGGATGTCATACTCGAGATAACAACATTTGCCATCGAGCAATTCTTCTGTTAAGCGAGGCTTTTCAAAGACGTGCTTGATCGGATCCATTTGGAGATTAACCAAGTCGTGTGATTGATCATGTATTGGCAAAGACGTTTTGAAGCCCACACCAAAGCGCAACATGTTTTCTCGAGCATGGAGTAACGAGTTTCACAGTCTGTGAACTTTTTACTCAAGTAGTAAATGGCATGCTCCTTCTTACCGGTGTCATCTTGCTGTCCAAGTACGAGCCCATGGATTCTTCTAGCACGGTAAGGTATAGGATTAACGGTCTTCCTTCGACTGGAGGAATCAATATTGGTGGTTCTGACAGGTATTCCTTGATACTGTCAAAAGCCTTTTGGCAATCTTACATCCATACAACTTCCTGATTCTTGCGGAGAAGTTTGAATATCGGCCCACAGGTAGCAGTCATTTGAGAGATAAATCTGGAGATGTAATTCAACCGTCCGAGAAATCCTCTTACTTGCTTCTCTGTATGTGGCGTAGGCATTTCTTGAATAGCCTTGACTTTGTCGGGGTCCACTTCATACCCTTTGATGACGATGAAACCTAGGAGTTTTCGGATCTTACCCCAAAGGTGCATTTGTTAGGATTCGTGAATGAAATTTCCTTAGTCGTTGAAACAACTTTAAGAGATAGTCTATATGCTCATCTTGATTATCGGACTTTGCTATCATGTCATCTCGTAGACTTGAATCTCCTTGTGCATCATGTCGTGAAAGAGAGTAGTCATTGCCCTTTGGTAAGGTCTTGACACATTCTTTAATCCAAATGGCATTACTTTGTAGCAAAAAGTTCCCCATGGCGTGATGAAGGATGTCTTCTCCATGTCTTCGGGAGCCACTTTGATCTGATTATAACTAGAGAAACCGTCCATGAAGGAAAAGACGTTAAATTTCGCAGTGCTATCCACTAGCATGTCAATATGCGGTAGTGGGAAATCGTCTTTTGGACTTGCTTTGTTCAGATCCCGGTAGTCAACACACATTCTGACCTTTCCGTCTTTCTTGGAGACAGGCACTATGTTGGCTAGCCATTGAGGATATTCAGAAGTGACGAGGAAACCTGCGTCGAGTTGTTTTTGAACTTCTTTTTTGATTTTATCTGCCATATCAGGGTGAATTCTTCTCAGGTTTTGCTTAACTGGTGGACACTCTGGTTTTAATGGCAAGTGATGCTCCACAATGCTGGTATCTAACCCTGGCATGTCCTGGTAGGACCAAGCGAATACATCGACATATTTTTTGAGAAGATCTATCGATGCTCTTGGCGTTGCTATCGGCGAAGCTCGATGTTTACTTCTTTTGTCTCCCTCGGAACCTAAGTTGATTGCTTCTAGAGGTTCTTTGTGAGGCTGAATGATCCTTTCCTCGTGCTTTAGCAGTCTAGAAATCTCATCTGGGATCTCTTCTTCAACTTCTTCCTCGGCAACTTCACAGGGAATTTCAAAGTTGGGAGAGAGCATAGAGTTATTGCTTTCAATGGATTTGTCCATCGGTTTAATCTGCATATTTGATTTATGTCTGATTAATTAATTTTTTTATCATCATTTGTTTTGAAAAAGTTAATGTGAAAGTGTATGCAGATTGTATATATCTTTTTTGAAGATTTTTTTTGTTTTATTGTGTTTTTTAGGATTATCATTTCCAAGAAAGGGTAAAATGAAAATAAACACAAAGTGTAGAAACAAAACAACGCGTTTTATTTATAATTCACACTATGAAACAGGGCCCTAAAATACAAACTCATTTGTCTTGGGCAAGACAAAGAGAGATTATTTAAAAGCTAAACCCTATAAAACATCTCTACACTTTGGGCGTGAGAGTTCAAAACAAAAGCAAAGATAAACTACTTAAAACTAGGAGCGTTAGTCCGAACTTCAGGGTTTCCAGTGTGAACTCCTTGGAAGTCGAGGTACTCTGGTAATTTTCCTTTTGGTTTAACCCTTGAGTAGACTTTGGTCGTTGTTTGAGAAGGGTTTGAAGACTCTGGACGACGGACTTTGCCTTTCGTGCTGCTAAAGCAGTCTTCTTCCGTTTGATGAATAGATCGAGAAGTATGGGATACAGCATATGTGCTTCCTGTTGATCTTTGTGTTGAATTTTGAGGATGTACCTTCCAATCTTCAGAGTGAAGAGACTCGTTGTCGGTGACACTTTCCACCGTATCCAGTCGTATTCTTGATCTTGATGATCACGTTGATGTAGTGGTGATCAGGATCTGATTTAACAAATTCTACTGGCGCGTTAAAGCAGAAGTCTTCATTTGGGATCTCGATTGGCTGATTAGACTGAGAAGACGAGTATACCTCCTCTGATTGACTAGGATAATCAAAAGAATCATCCCATCCTGTGGGTTGGATATCTTCAATTCTGATTCTCGAGCTTTCTGGCGCAGTATACTTTACCATGTAGTCGAATTTACCGCTTGGTTCTCCCAAGGTATCCCAAACTTCAGAAGGGACAGGTGGATTTTCATGTCGCTGTAGGGACATGTCTTTGAATTGATCAGTTGGCGCGTACAATTCCTCTTGAGACACATATTCAGGGCTGTTTAAATAAGTGCTCCACTCTTCAGATTCAGAGGGATCCTCTTCATCATCTTCAATGGTGACAACGCTAACCTCTTGGAGAACGGGGTTTAAGAAACCCCCACTACTGAATACTTCTTTGATTGGACGAAGTGCTTCATCCTTTTGCTTGTCTTTGGAGAGTACGGGTGTGAACCCGAGTCCGGATTTTGTTTCATTTTTGACAGGTTTGATTACATGTCCCCATCCTTCAGCATTGCCATGTTTTACTATCTGGGCTGCCTCTTTATATGAAGAGATAGATGATCTGTTTTTGCTGGTAGATTCATCTTCTAATGGATGTTCGAGGAGATGTGTTCCTTCAATGTCATTTATTGTGATGAAAGAGAAACTGGACAAATGACTTACAAGCAAAGCTTGTTCACCACTGATGGTCACCAACTTTCCATTTACTGTGAATTTTAATTTCTGATGGAGAGTAGAAGTTACTGCTCCTGCCTCGTGGATCCAAGGTCTTCCTAGTAGACAACTGTAAGCAGCTGGTACGTCCATGACTTGGAAAGTAATTTGGAAAGTGTGCGGACCAATTGTCATCGGGAGGTCGACTTCCCCAATAACTGACTTTCTTGATCCGTCAAAAGCTCTTACTACTATGTCATTGAACTTCATTGGTGTCCCTTTGTAAGCCAAACGAGCGAGTGTCGTCTTCGGCATTACGTTCAAAGATGAACCAGTATCTACCAATACATTGGACAGGGAATCTGATTGGCAAATCATTGAGATGTGCAAGGCCAAATTGTGATCTTTCCCTTCCTCTGGAAGTTCCTCGTCACTGAAACTTAGATTATTGCAAGCTGTTATGTTGGCGACAATACCTCCAAACTGGTCTGTAGTTACATCATGGTCTACATAGGCTTGGTCTAGTACCTTCATTAAAGCTTCTCGATGAGCTTCGGAGTTGAGGAGCAGAGATAGTATTGAAATCTTGGAAGGAGTCTGCATCAGTTGATCCACGACTCGGTATTCACTTTTCTTAATTAATTTCAGTATTTCATCAAAGTCTGCGTTGACGTTGGCTCTATCAGGAGGACCAAAATTTGTGCTCGGGTTAACAACGGGAATCGTTGCAGGATTCTCGGAAGATATGTTAACTGGATTTTGTCTGACAACAGGAACTGCAGGCGATCTTGGTGGCAATGGAGTGTGTACTCGTCCACTTCGTGTTACTCGTCCGATTTCTGTTATATTGACATTAGCTGGAAGAGTAGGCATGGGTTTCTCCTTCCCATCCTCTATCAGGGTTGCATTGTATTGGTAAGGAATTGCTTTGGTAGAACTGTATGGAACAGGACCGGGTAAGCAAATCACCAAAGGAGACTCTGGGGTGCTGGAACTGTTGCATTCAATCTCCACATGTTTGGGTATGTTGAAACAAGGAATGATAACGTTTACTTCGGGGTTTTCCGAGTTGATATCTGAGACTAAAAGCTCATGCGGAAAATGCCCTACTGTATTTACGTCATGATCATCTCTGTTTCTGTAGATCTGTAAGTCACCGATATCTAACAATCGCTGAATGTCTGCTTTTATGGTGGGACATCCTTGAATATCCTTGGAGCAGATATGGCAAGCTGCGTAATCGTGCTTAGTGAAGGTGCTCATTGTACTGTATGCTTCATGGAGATGCACCAAGTTTCCTCTGATCAGGTTTACGTCTGTGACAAGGTACCTGTCTGTATTTCTCAGTATCAAACTCACTGAGTGTCCACTGTGACTGGGAAGCGGATTGGCTTGCACGTTCGGACTTGTATTTCGGAAGGAAAGAAGATTAGATCTCACTAATCTCTTACGCCTTTAATGCTATGCAATGCTCAAGGTCATGGCCGGTGCCCTTGGTGAAAAGGGCAAGATCGTCATTTTGTACCACTATGGTAATTTTTGAACCGAGGTGGTGATCTTGTCATGTCAGTTCTTTTCTATGAGCGGGGTAAAGTTCTGTACGTCATTGGAATTGGGTCAATTGCGTGACCCGGGCATGGTTTTGATTCTTGAACTGAGCTTGCGAGGTGTTGAGTTTGTTGATTTTGTTGAATTTGTTGGAATTGCGGAATTCCTGTGTTTGGATTTGTGTTGACGGCGGGTGCTATGGCAGCTACCTATCGTTGTTGAATGTCATTCTTACGCGGTTTCCCTCGGGATACCATTCCTATGTCATGTTCTTTTTCCTTGGAAACTGGTTCCAATCTTTTAGTTCCACTAGAAGATCCTGCTTCCTTGGTTAGGCGTCGATTCGAACCCTCTTCTAATCGCATTCCCATGCTTACCATCTCGGTGAAATCTCCGGGAGCGCTAGCGATCATTCGCTCGTAGTAGAATGAGCCAAGGGTGTTTAGGAATACCTTAGTCATCTCTTTTTCTTCCAAGGGCGGGTTGACTTGGGCAGCAATTTCCCTCCATCGTTGAGCATATTCTTTGAATGTCTCTCTTTCTTTCTGAGACATGGAGCGGAGTTGATCCCGATCGGGAGCCATATCCAAATTGAACTTATATTGCTGTACAAAGGCTTCACCTAAGTCATTGAAGGTTTGGATACTCGTCTGTCTAATCCCATGTACCACTTCAGTGCGGCACCGGTAAGACTATCTTGGAAGTAATGGATTAACAACTGATGATCTTCTTTGTATGTAGACATTTTCCTGGCATACATCGTGAGATGACTTTGTGGACAAGAGTTTCCTTTGTACTTTTCAAAATCAGGGACTTTGAATTTTGCAGGTATCCTTACGCGAGGAACTAAGCACAGATCCTGGGCGTTTTCCCAAAGTTCTTTCCCACGAATTGTTTTTATCTCAAGCTGCATTTTGTGGAGTTGTTCCTGGAGATTCTCCATCGAGCCACGGGAATTCGTGTTATTGCCTGGAGTATGGTGAACTTCTTCGTCCATGGTAGTGTGCACTACGGAAGCTGAGTTCGTCATGATTGGTTGAGAAACCGACATTGTTACTTGTGGAAGAGTTACTCCATGTTGCGGAGTAAATGTAGAGTTCTGCTGCAAAGTAGGTATTTCAAGCGAGGTTGTTTGAGAAGTCGGTTGGCGAAATCCGATGCCAAAGTTGAAAGGCATGCCCCATGGATAGCCTTCTGGCATACTGAAAGGTGAACTACTGACTGCGACAGCTGAAACTGGAGTAGTAGTATCCTCTGAAGTCGCTGCTTGGTTTTGACTGCTCGATCTTGCTTGTTGACTTTGTCTTTGCAAATGAGTTGACCAAAGATGTGAGTCTCTCCACCTCTTCTTGTAGTGTTGTTCTTGTCTGAAGTTCAACATTCTCTTGTTCAAACCCTCCATTACTTTTCTTCTTTTGATCGGTATCGTTCGAGTTGGTCGTGGACGCGTCGAGAAACTCTAAGACGCGACAACTTGGCGATCTTTTCTTATCTGTTGAAACTGTTCAAACTGTTCAAAGATCGGACTCTAGACAAAGACTTAAATGCAAAGTATGATGCATGATTATGATTGTAAAGAAAGATTTCCAAAGAATTTATGCTAAAAAGAGATATTTCTGGCAAATATTTGGATGGAAAACACACATTTATTGATTATTGAAAGAAGATTACAACAATATTGTTTTTTGGAGCATTGCTCACACAAATGATAAAATAAATGATAAGATTACAAACTAAATTGAACTAATTAAATGTCTTCGTCGGATGAAGATCCAAAGGTTTGATGTAGCTTCAACTTCAGGATTTCCTTCCCATAGTGAGCTTTCAGTTCAGCTTTCTCGGCTTTTAGCTTGCTAATGACTTTCTTCCACTTGTCGGGAGCAGGATCGCTGGTTGTCATTTCCTCAAGCTTTCTTTTCCTTTCTTTGACGTATCTCTGGATTGCGTTATCTTTCTGACGAATCTTCTCATCCTTCTCCATGAGCCATTCATCTTGGAAATAAAGCGTCTTTTCATGATCTTTGACTTGCTTCTTGAGCTTTTCATTCTCAAGATTAGTCTTAAGGAACTTGTTTTCCAAGGCCTCCTTTTCAAACCTTATTTTGGCCAAAGCTTCTTGGTATTCTCCCATAGTTTCGACGGGAAAAATTGTTAATTTGGAAGAGGTTGAGAACATGGGTTCTTCATAAGCATAAGGCATTCGAAATTCCTTTGCTCTTTTCTTTACCCAAGAAGTGTAGGTTTCCATGGCTACACAAGTCTTTGCCTTACCCTTTTCTTTCTTTCGGATGTGATGCCAAGCTCTGATCATCCTAGCCTTCAATCCTTAGGAATCTTCTCCTTCGTGATAGAAATAACTCTCTACTGTAAAACCAAGAGGTTTACTAGAGTTTGCGTATCCGAGTTGACGTCTTGCCAGGAATGGGTTGTAGTTGATTCCTCCTTTCGTACCAATGAGGGGTACGTTGGCAAATTCTCCACAGCTCTCAATGATTTCCATCTCATTGTCTGCCAAGGTATACCAATGGATATTGTCGTTTGTAAGAGACATGAGTCTTCTTGACCAATGCCACTCGTCTTTGTTTTCGCGGAATATAGGAGATTTAGGCAAGTGTGAGGTAATCCATTTGAAAAACAGAGGTACACAACACACGATAGTTCCGTCTCCTTGACGATTCCTATGATGAATGGAGACGTACGTGTCACCAAGTAGAGTGGGAACGGGATTTCCAATCAGAAAGATCCTTATGGCGTTGATATCAACGAAATTTGGGACGTTGGGAAACAACACCAATCCATAGAGGAGTAAAGCTAAAATAGCTTCGAAGGCTACCATACTACCAGCTGCAGAGAATTTAAGAGACTTCTCCATTAGGAACTTTGAAGTTAGTCCTAAGAGTTTTCCTCTGGTAGTTAGGTTTTTGTCTATCTCAGATTTCTTTAAGTGAGTCATCGTTGCAATGACTGGTGACTTAGGAATGGCTTCCAAACCATTGAAAGGCACTTTGTCTGATACTGAGATACCTAGGATATGCGCGTACTCTTCCAAAGTAGGCATCAACTGATAGTCAGGGAAAGTGAAACAGCGATAGACTGGATCATAAAACTGAACGAAAGTTTTGAGAAGTCCTTCATCAACGTTAGTGTTCAGAAGAGTTAAAAGAGTTCCATAGCGTTTTCTGAAATCTGAGGGATCTTCTACCAAAGATGCTAACTCTTTCAACTTTCCTACATCAGGAATTCTAAGACTGTATCTCTTGGTGAATCTTCCTCTAACATCCATCACTCTAACCTAAAATATTTTACAAAGAAAAAATCTCTAAATTCTTTGGAAATGGGAAGAGAAATGAAGTTGTTTTTTTTTTGAATGAATGAATGCATGCATGAATCGGCAAACATGGTTAGTAGTTATACACACGGCAAGCGTTAAAGTCACGAGCATGAAGCCAACGATAAGAATCAACGTGGTTAAGTTCTAAGGGCTTATTCATACGTGAAAGGTTCTCACGATATCTGAGCTCAACACTCCTCTTTGAAATATTATCGGATTTGTTGAATACTCGATGGTCCAATAATATTTTCAAGAGAAACTACTTGATCGTAGTCTCGCATGACAATTACTCTAGGCTTACGCGAATAATCTCTTTACATCCTAAATGGCCAGGATGGGTTATGTGTTCTACACCAACTCGACCGTAAGTCCCTTGAAAGCAAAATGTCTTCGAAATACTTGCTAAACACTAATACCCCAAGACAACCTCCACCGAGAGAGATATTAACCGTAAGTATTGAGACTTCTCACGTATTAATACCTCCACCTAGATCTTAAAATGTTTCTTAAATCGGGTTAGGATTTCTTTCCATCGAGATGAAATCGCGAAAACACACAATAAAGAAAAATGACATATGCATAATATGAAAGCTTATCCCTTTCTTTTCTTTTTGAAACAAAAAGCTTGGTGCTCTTGAGCAGTCACATTTTTGAAAATCAAAGTTTCGACGTACTCCCAGTAGTCGCCATTTTTCTGTTCGCGTTAAAGGTGACGCTAGAGGATTTGAATATGAATTGATTCTCGGCTCAAAACGATTTACTCTTTTGATTTGTTTATAAAGATGCATGAGCATCAAGCTTTATTATTTTCAACACAAGAAAGATGATTTAATGATTATGAAAAAGGGAAAGTTTAATACCCTCAATTGATATTGATATGCGTAACGACTAGCGCAAACTAGGCATACGCATTGGGGAGATTCGAGTAAGGGGATTGTTATATAAAGGGAATAGATGGAGCACCCTAAATATATATAGTTATCTATAGCTTTATATATGAATATGTTTGATATGTTTGTGTGTTTTAATTGCTATTTCTATGATTGGGAAAGTTTCTCCTTTGGGATTTTAAGAAAGATAGATTATGTGGGATCCTAGTGTTTGTTATTATTGTGCTCGCAAAGATCGGGATCTTACGCATACATATCTAGTGGGAATCGAGCATTTGTAGCTCGGATCTAGGGGATCTATGGTTTGTTTGGTGCGAGAGAAAGAAATTTGCTCGGCAAGGATGAGACCTTGTGCCTACGTATTCTCAAAAGGATGTTGAGAAAGTCAGAGCAATCGTAGTTCCCACTTATGCTAGTGGAAAGCAACGGGATGTTAGTAAGAGACAGACAAATGTCATCTTGATGAAAAATGTATCTAATCTATTTCATCACATACATTTTGAAAAAAAGTTTGATTAAAAATCTTTCGTCGTAAGTTATAGGTGTTTTGCTTGAGTGTACAAGCGTTACCACTTACATGTTTAAGAAAGATGTTTGAAAAGATGATTGAATCTTTTAACTGTAAGCATTGGGTGTTTTGCTTGAGTGTACAAGCGTTACCACTTACAATTAAGAGATGTTTTGTTTGAAAAGAATTTGAAAACGTTTTTGATTGTATGTGATGTGATAGATGAGATACTTCTTCCATAGAGATGATAAACGTCTAAATCTCTAGGAGAAATTGATTTGATTAAAGGGATGCTTTTAAGAAGCCCATGGGTCCTTGTGTTGTAAGCCCAAGAGGAGGCATTCGAGGGTCATCGAGGTCATCGAGGTCCTTGTATGAAGCTCAAGAGGAAGCTATAGGGTATGGCTGGCTTTGTCTTTAAAAGGGATTTCACCGGGAAACCATCCTTTTGGAATTAAGAGCAATTTCACCGGGAAATTATACTCTCAGGGTTCTATCCTAACGTGGGTGATTCTTTGTATTGGAAGCCCAATAGGAGGCTGTTAAGAGATTTCATGGTCTCTTTCATTGTATGATGCCCAAGAGAAGGCTAAACTCAACGAGGAGTTCTTTTGAACGAAGCCCAAGAGGAGGCTGACTCAACAGGGGAGTGTTGTCTTATATGAAGCCTAAGCGGAGGCTAAACTCAGATGAATGAGTTTTCTTATATGAAGCCTAAGAGGAGGCTAAATCTGTGGGGAGAGTTATCTTGTATAAAGCCCAAGAGGAGGCTAAACTCATGCAGGGGATGAATTATCTTGTATAAAGCCCAAGTGGAGGCTAAAACTGTGGGGAACCTATTGGTTAGACTAATTGTTATGTTATAATTAGACAGTTGTATAAACAAGTGCGTGTGTGTGATATGTATTCACAGGATTTTATGAAGGAAATATAAACAATGCATGATGTTTATTTACAAAAGTTTATGAAGTAAATATAAACAAGTGTCTGTGAAACGAACGTTTAAAACGAGCGTAACTTGATTATTTACAAGTTTGAATGTGTACAAGGAAGTAAATATGTACACGAACGAGCTGTTTATGTACAGACAAAAATGGATGTACATAGGAGGGTTGGGACTTACACCATAAGGGAGGCCCATTGATTTGAAAGCAGTTTCACAGGGAATAATGCTCCTTTCAATACCAATGGTATTCAGTGTATATACAGACGAAACAAAAATGAATGATCGAATTTTATCTGTGAAAAGTATCTGTATTATGTACAGATAAAGATTTGTATAAGTATAAAATGAATTTGATATGTACAAGGAAAATATGTATGTACATGAAAGAATGTTTGGTTTGTATATACACAAGTGAAGTGAAAACAAACGATCGAAGTTTGTCTATGTACTTGAGTATAAAAAGTATCTGTGTTATGTACAGATAAAAATTTGTATGTATCTGGAAAGAGTTTGATATGTACAAAGAAATATTATGTACATAAAAGAATGTTATGGGACTTACACCGTGAGGGAGGCCCATGATCGATTAAGAAATTCGAGAGAAAACGAATTCGGTTTTATCGTTTAAATCGGATCGATCATGGTAAAAGATGTAAGTTTGATGAAAAGTTTTGAAGAAATGATTTTTAAAGTGTTTTGAAATGTGAGGTTTACTCATGAGAAGTTTTGAAAAGAATCGGAAGTCGAAAGTTTGAAAAATTCACCTTTTAAAGGTGTTTTGAAAAGTGTTCAAAAACGTCGTTTTCGGCTCGATCAAAATATGATCAAATGAAAGTTTTTTCTGAAAATTTTTGCACAATCATAAAATAGATACATTTATTGACAAGTGTACAAAAAATCACCTCAAAATGAGGAGTTTTGATTGGTTAAAAAAAAGTGAAAGTTTGTGAAAAAATGAAGAAAATATAACAAGTTTTGAAAAAAATGGTCTTGTGGAGAGTTGAACCCATGACCATTGGGTGGCATACGTGGCACAAAGGACTAAAGGCGTGCTGGCAACCACTGGGACAAGCTTGCTTTTGTGTTTGTGAATCAAAACACGTGTTGATAAAAGATTGGAAAATTTGAATTTTAAAACTCAAGAACACGCGTGTTCTTCGTTTCCATTGATTCTCAGTTTCTTCAATCCACGCTATAATCTTCGTTTCTCAATGAAATTAGATGAAGTAAACATGAAAATTGCTCGTTTTTGAACAAGGAACACGATGATGACTGTTAATTGCATTTATTTTTGGTCTAGCATGTTTGACTTTCTGGAATCACGAAGAACCCTAGAAACTAAGATTCCAAATTAAATGATGCATAGTTGATGATTTTTCAATTTGTTTGAGGGCTTATGATCGTGTTAGGTGCAGAAAGAGATTGGCCAAGCGTTTTTGCATTTAAGTTCAAAGAATCATGATATCCAAGTTTGAGTTCTAACCTGTTCAAGTTGAAATCGAAGAAGGTGATTGCGCGTTTCCAGAACTTGTTTTATGATTGTTGTAGCATCATCGGCCTATGTGGAAGCTATAGGGATGGTCTGCTTGCTTCGAGCTTTCCTGGATTGTGCTACCCAAGTCCACCTGCACAGTTTGAAAATGGAACTTCGATTTTGATGTTAATCATGTTACAGTTGCTTGCTAATGATTTGGATCATCCCTATGATGTTCAGGGATGATGTTTGGATGCTTGGAACACAAGTTAATCAAGCCTAAGATGGAATTCGAAAGTTATGGCAGTCTTGCAAACATAATGACCATGGCATGTGATTTCTGATTTTCAGCTTTGATCATGTTTTTTTTAAGTTTTAAACAAGTTTGATATTGATTATGGAATGTGTTTGACACCAATTTGACCAAAGTTTCTCATCAATTTTCAAAAATGCAAGTTTTGGCAATTTGAACTATGTTTCTTGATTTTGAAGAAAGAAGAGAGAAAGCATAACTTTGCATTGCTTTGGTGTGTTTTTGAACTTGAAATGATGCTCTATTTATAGGCCAATGGTTCTGAAATGTTAGGCACAAGTACAATGCTTTTGGTAAATCAAAGTTAACTTAAGGGGCAAGAAAGACTTTTCAAAAGGAAAAAGGAAGCTTCCTCTTTTTACCATGTGTGAAAATCTTCAAATTGATCTTATCTTTTTTCAATCACATCTAGCTGATATTTATCAGTTCTACAATTCATTTGGCAAGGTAGCATTGCTTCTAGATGAAGAAATCACAAAATGACCTATAAATGTGAAGTTTTGACCTTGAAAAACCATGTTCATGGAGCCTTATGTTTCAATTTCAAAAGTATAGCTAGACTCCATGGATTTGAGAGTTCTTGGACATTTTGGAAAGCTTGTTCCAAGGGCTACAACTTTCATGTTTTGAGTTTTTTCCAATTCAAAATGGAACTAGGTAAAAAAATGGCATGAAGTTTGGAAAAAATAAGAAATTTTAACACTTAGAAAATTTTCTAAGTGTTGAAACTTTTGACTTTTTGTTGACTTTTCCAAATTCTTTGATTTTTTATGATCATGATGGATCATTTTAAGTATTTTGATGATGGAAAAGTTTTTGTTTTGAAAAATTTGACCAAAAGTCAAAGTTTGACTTTTCTGTGCAGATGAATTTTCATCAGATGTTTCAGAAATTGACTGATGAAGTCTGTGAACTTTTGTGATGTTTTGAATCCAGAAACTAGGTCAAGATGTTGTATCTAAGATATAATGACCAATCTCTATCGAAAAAAGTCATTCCTTGCTCAAAAAGTCAGAGAATACTCATGCTCGATCAAAACCCTAATTGGTCGATCCTCGATTGATCAATGAGAAAAATTGGATATCTGATGATCAGAGGTTGATGATTTGATCAAGATAGATCAAATGAGGTGAGTAAAACTCAAACCCTAATTGGTTGCCTCTTGAATCAGATGAAAATCTGATGAAACCCTAATTTTGACCTGTGAATGCTACACCCGATTAATGCTGTTTGAACTGTTAGTTATGTAATGATGCAAATGTAAGGTGGTATATTAGGTCAAAAATTGGGGTATGACAGATGCCCCTATTTAAGTTTCTTTAACCTGAGAGATGAAGATGAATATCTTTGTTTTGATAGGTGTAAAGAGACTTAAATATCAGAATATGCAAATTTTGGACCTAAGATACCAAAAATGCGGATGATGCAAAATGATTGCAAGAGTTTTACCCAGATGACATGGTGGGGAAAAACTTGTGAGGATGACTCGATCTATTTGAGAAAAGAGGATCCTGTTTGTTGGGAAACACGCAATATTTCTCGCTGGGAAAAAAGAGGTTCACAAAACATGTGAACATCTGTTTCGTTTCGGGAAACAAAGAGGTTACCTTCTGTCAGCCTCGTGACAATGTTTAAGGTAAGTGAAAATGATATTACCAACTATCAGCCTTGTGATAGTTTATGGTAATGAGTTCTGAAGATATTACCAATTATCAGCAAAGTGATAACTATAACAAGGTAAATCTATGAAATTTTTTCTGAGTATTCAGCTTTGTGAATATCAGTCAAATGATGGAAAAGGATCTCAAATGAGTTTTGAAGAATTTACCAATTATCAGCAAAGTGATAACTTTAACAAGGTAAATCTTTGAGATATTACTGAGTATTCAGCCTTGTGAATAACAAACAGCGAAAGAAACAGAACTCAAATGAGTTTCTACTTTCTTGAATAAAAATCTTACCGAGGATCTCTCTTTCGAGAAGACGCGGGCATTTTGATTGGAAAGACACAGGTTTTCTTTTAGACAGAAAGACAACTGCTGGGGAATTTCTCGTACAGTCGTGATTTGACCTTGTTGAGAAGAACAAACTTTCATGACAAGTTTAGGAATGAAAAGGAAATAAGCGGCTCAAATGATGAGGCTATTGCTTACTGCTTTGTTGATTATAGACGGGGTTCTATCCAGGAATGAACTGGAAAGAAAGGGTCAATCAAAACTTTGTTCCTGATGAGGAATGATCTCAGCTGGGGAACAGGAGAGAGTAGAGATGTATTTCTCTGCTTTGGGATAATCTACTGGGGATAGAATTGTACTTACATGAGTAAGTGTGATTTACACCCGTGATATGAAAGCAAACATTTTGAGGAATGCAAAAATGCATGAATGATGCTATTATGTATGAATGTCATGAATGTTATATGCATGCTAACAATACTTGACAAAGACACTAAAGAGGCATTTGGGAAAAGGACCACGTCACAGTTCGAACAAATACTTAGCAATATCCGCAGCAATGGTGTTAGACGTTGTTGATGAATGATCTGAGTTGCAAGCTTTAAACTTTCGGAGAAAGGCGTTTTATTGGCAACTTTGCTGGGAATTCTTTTTTTTTTTTTGGGTAAGAATACCGTCCTTTGATAATTTCTGCTGAGGAGAAGACTCCTGTAGCAGCCATTCTATCCTTTGGAGATCGAGACACTTATGGAGAAACTGTTGAAGTTCTTTCCGTGTTCATAGTTCAAAGGAACATTTTTGCTTTTTGTTTCAAAAATTTTGAAGTAAAAATTCGTTTAAAACCATTTTAGTTTCAAAAAGTGATTTTCACAATAAAAAGCGTTATTTTGCAAAACAGAATAAAGCAAGAATTGCAAACAAAAGGCACAAGGCTCAAATTTATTGATAGAATGGTAATCAGCCAAAGGCGTGATTCCATGAGCTATTTACAAGAGTTGGAAATGATAATTTATTGGGAAAAGGCTACATTGAAAGCAAATAACCGCTATTATCCCTAACAACTTTGAATTCCAAACTGTGCTTGTTGCTTCAGAAGAGTTGATTGAAGATCCGTTGATGGAGGATTCTTCAGATTTGACGAAGTACCGACTGATTGCAGTTACTTTGTTATTTTTTGTATCCTTATTTTTGCCTAGATTGCCTTTTCAGGTTTTCAATCTATCAGGATATTTTCTGTTTATTGTCTCTAATTTTTTTCCTGGATCGCCTTTTCAGGTTTTCAATCCACCGAGACGCTCTTTTTTGCCTAAGCCGCCCTTTTCGGGTTTTCGACTTACCGAGCTGTTCTTTTGTTTTATTAGACAAAGTATTTCTTGACTGCATCAACATTTACAGGATGCGGGAGTTCATCACCGTCCATGGTTGTGAGAGTCATAGCACCGCCAGAAAAGCTTCTTTTGACGATGTATGGGCCTTCGTAATTAGGAGTCCATTTGCTCCTAGAATCTGGTTGAAAAGACAGAATCTTTTTAAGCACGAGGTCGCCTTCTCGGAATTCATGAGGTCGGACCTTTTTGTCGAAAGCTTTTTTCATTCTTCTTTGATACAATTGTCCGTGACACAGAGCAGTCAGGCGCTTTTCTTCGATTAAGTTCAGCTGGTCGTATCTGCTTTGACACCATTCAGCCTCAGATAGTTTTGTTTCCATGAGAACTCTCATTGACGGAATCTCAACTTCTATGGGGAGCACTGCTTCCATGCTGTATACTAGAGAAAAAGGAGTTGCCCCTGTTGAAGTGCGTAATGAAGTACGATACCCATGCAGAGCAAATGGCAACATTTCGTGCCAGTCTTTGTAAGTGATGACCATCTTTTGGACGATCTTTTTGATGTTTTTGTTGGCAGCTTCAACGGCGCCGTTCATCTTTGGCCGGTAAGGAGATGAGTTATGATGCTCGATCTTGAATTCCTCACACAGTTCTTTCATCATTTTGTTGTTCAAGTTCGATCCATTGTTTGTAATGATCTTGCTTGGAACTCCATATCGGCAAATGAGGTTGTTCTTGATGAACCTCACAACCACTTATCTTGTAACATTGGCGTAAGATACTGCTTCGACCCATTTGGTGAAGTAATCAATAGCCACTAGAATGAAGCGATGTCCGTTGGACGCTTTTGGTTCAATCATTCCAATCATGTCGATGCCCCACATAGAAAAAGGCCACGGAGAAGAGAGAACGTTGAGTAGAGTCGGTGGCACATGGATCTTATCTGCGTAGATCTGGCACTTGTGACATCTTTTGACGTGTTTACAGCAATCAGATTCCATCGTTATCCAATAGTATCCTGCTCTCAAGATTTTCCCTGGACATTGCATGTCCATTTGAATGGGTTCCAAAGGACCCTTCATGCACTTCATGGATGATCGTGTCTGCTTCTTATCTGTCGACGCATCTGAGCAAGAACCATGTCGAAGTTTCTTTTGTATAGCACATCTTCATTGAGGAAGAAGTTTCTAGAAAGCCTCCTTGGGGTTTTCTTATCCTTGTACGATGCCCCGAGTGGATACTCTCGTGTTTGAAGGAAACGTTTGATGTCGTGAAACCACGGTTTATCGTCAAAGACTGCTTCAGTTGCAAACACATATGCAGGTCTTTCAAGGCGTCTAATGCGGATCTTGGGCATATCATTCCAATCGTTGACTTTGAACATGGAAGATAGAGTGGCCATGGCGTCTGCCATTCGATTTTGATCTCGAGGGATATGATGCAGTTCAAGTTTATTGAAGAAAGTCAACAAACGTCTTGCATAATCTCTGTAAGGAATTAGACCAAGATGATGAGTTTCATACTTGTCTTTAATTTGATTGATCACAAGGGCTGAGTCTCCATATATGTCAAGGATCTTGATCCTCAAGTCGATGGCTTCTTCGATACCCATGATGCAAGCTTCGTATTCTGCGATGTTGTTGGTGCAATCAAATAGCAATCTGGCGGAAAACGGGATATGAGAACCCTCGGGAGTGATGATGACTGCCCCAATTCCATTGCCAAAAACGTTAACTGCTCCATCAAAGATTAGGCCCCATCTGGATTCTGGATCTGGTCCTTCTTCGGGTAGCGGTTCGTCGCAATCTTTCATCTTCAAGTACATAACATCGTCGTCTGGGAAGTCAATTTTGAGAGATTGGTATTCGTTGAGCGACTGATAAGCCAAGTGATCGGCGAGAATGCTTCCTTTGACCGCTTTTTGAGCGCGGTATTGGATGTCATACTCAGATAACAACATTTGCCATCGAGCAATTCTTCCTGTTAAGGCAGGCTTTTCAAAGACGTACTTGATCGGATCCATTTTGGAGATTAACCAAGTCGTGTGATTGATCATGTATTGGCAAAGACGTTTTGAAGCCCACACCAAAGCGCAACATGTTTTCTCAAGCATGGAGTAACGAGTTTCACAGTCTGTGAACTTTTTACTCAAGTAGTAAATGGCATGCTCCTTCTTACCGGTGTCATCTTGCTGTCCAAGTACACAGCCCATGGATTCTTCTAGCACGGTAAGGTATAGGATTAACGGTCTTCCTTCGACTGGAGGAATCAATATTGGTGGTTCTGACAGGTATTCCTTGATACTGTCAAAAGCCTTTTGGCAATCTTCTGTCCATACAACTTCCTGATTCTTGCGGAGAAGTTTGAATATCGGCCCGCAAGTAGCAGTCATTTGAGAGATAAATCTGGAGATGTAATTCAACCTTCAGAGAAATCCTCTTACTTGCTTCTCTGTATGTGGCGTAGGCATTTCTTGAATAGCCTTGACTTTGTCAGGGTCCACTTCAATACCCTTTTGACTGACGATGAAACCTAGGAGTTTTCCAGATCTTACCCCAAAGGTGCATTTGTTAGGATTCAGGCGGAGCTGAAATTTCCTTAGTCGTTGAAACAACTTTAAGAGATAGTCTATATGCTCATCTTCAGTGTCAGACTTTGCTATCATGTCATCTACGTAGACTTCAATCTCCTTGTGCATCATGTCGTGAAAGAGAGTAGTCATTGCCCTTTGGTAAGGTGCGCCGACATTCTTTAATCCAAATGGCATTACTTTGTAGCAAAAAGTTCCCCATGGCGTGATGAAGGATGTCTTCTCCATGTCTTCGGGAGCCACTTTGATCTGATTATAACTAGAGAAACCGTCCATGAAGGAAAAGACGTTAAATTTCGCAGTGCTATCCACTAGCATGTCAATATGCGGTAGTGGGAAATCGTCTTTTGGACTTGCTTTGTTCAGATCCCGGTAGTCAACACACATTCTGACCTTTCCGTCTTTCTTGGAGACAGGCACTATGTTGGCTAGCCATTGAGGATATTCAGAAGTGACGAGGAAACCTGCGTCGAGTTGTTTTTGAACTTCCTTTTTGATTTTATCTGCCATATCAGGGTGAATTCTTCTCAGCATTTGCTTAACTGGTGGACACTCTGGTTTTAATGGCAAGTGATGCTCCACAATGCTGGTATCTAACCCTGGCATGTCCTGGTAGGACCAAGCGAATACATCGACATATTTTTTGAGAAGATCTATCAGTCTGCTCTTGACGTTGCTATCGAGCGAAGCTCCGATGTTTACTTCTTTTTTGTCTCCCTCAGAACCTAAGTTGATTGCTTCTAGAGGTTCTTTGTGAGGCTGAATGATCCTTTCCTCGTGCTTTAGCAGTCTAGAAATCTCATCTGGGATCTCTTCTTCAACTTCTTCCTCGGCAACTTCACAGGGAATTTCAAAGTTGGGAGAGAGCATAGAGTTATTGCTTTCAATGGATTTGTCCATCGGTTTAATCTGCATATTTGATTTATGTCTGATTAATTAATTTTTTTATCATCATTTGTTTTGAAAAAGTTAATGTGAAAGTGTATGCAGATTGTATATATTTTTTTTGAAGATTTTTTTTGTTTTATTGTGTTTTTTAGGATTATCATTTCCAAGAAAGGGTAAATGAAAATAAACACAAAGTGTAGAAACAAAACAACGCGTTTTATTTATAATTCACACTATGAAACAGGGCCCTAAAATACAAACTCATTTGTCTTGGGCAAGACAAAGAGAGATTATTTAAAAGCTAAACCCTATAAAACATCTCTACACTTTGGGCGAAGTGAGAGTTCAAAACAAAAAGCAAAGATAAACTACTTAAAACTAGGAGCGTTAGTCCGAACTTCAACGGGTTTCCAGTAGTGACGAACTCCTTGGAAGTCGAGGTACTCTGGTAATTTTCCTTTTGGTTTAACCCTTGAGTAGACTTTGGTCGCTGTTTGAGCAGGTTTTGAAGACTCTGGACGACGGACTTTGCCTTTCGTGCTGCTAAAGCAGTCTTCTTCCGTTTGATGAATAGATCGAGAAGTATGGGATACAGCATATGTGCTTCCTGTTGATCTTTGTGTTGAATTTTGAGGATGTACCTTCCAATCTTCAGAGTGAAGAGACTCGTTGTCGGTGACACTTTCCACTTCGTATCCCGAGTCATATTCTTGATCTTCAGTGATCACGTTGATGTAGTGGTGATCAGGATCTGATTTAACAAATTCTACTGGCGCGTTAAAGCAGAAGTCTTCATTTGGGATCTCGATTGGCTGATTAGACTGAGAAGACGAGTATACCTCCTCTGATTGACTAGGATAATCAAAAGAATCATCCCATCCTGTGGGTTGGATATCTTCAATTCTGATTCTCGAGCTTTCTGGCGCAGTATACTTTACCATGTAGTCGAATTTACCGCTTGGTTCTCCCAAGGTATCCCAAACTTCAGAAGGGACAGGTGGATTTTCATGTCGCTGTAGGGACATGTCTTTGAATTGATCAGTTGGCGCGTACAATTCCTCTTGAGACACATATTCAGGGCTGTTTAAATAAGTGCTCCACTCTTCAGATTCAGAGGGATCCTCTTCATCATCTTCAATGGTGACAACGCTAACCTCTTGGAGAACGGGGTTTAAGAAACCCCCACTACTGAATACTTCTTTGATTGGACGAAGTGCTTCATCCTTTTGCTTGTCTTTGGAGATACGGTGTGAACCCGAGTCCGGATTTTGTTTCGTTTTGACGGGTTTGATTACATGTCCCCATCCTTCACATTGCCATGTTTTACTATCTGGGCTCTTTATATGAAGAGATAGATGATCTTTTTGCTGGTAGATTCATCTTCTAATGGATGTTCGAGGAGATGTGTTCCTTCAATGTCATTTATTGTGATGAAAGAGGACAATGACTTACAAGCAAAGCTTGTTCACCACCGATGGTCACCAACTTTCCATTTAAATTTTAATTTCGATGGAGAGTAGAAGTTCCGCTCGCCTCGTGGATCCAAGGTCTTCCTAGTAGACAACTAGGCATGGTATGTCCATGACTTGAAAGTAATTTGAAAGTGTGCGGACCAATTATCATCGGAGGTCGACTTCCCAATAACTGACTTTCTTGATCCGTCAAAAGCTCTTACTACTATGTCATTGAACTTCATTGGTGTCCCTTTGTAAGCCAAACGAGCGAGTGTCGTCTTCGGCATTACGTTCAAATATGAACCAGTATCTACCAATACATTGGACAGGGAATCTGATTGGCAAATCATTGAGATGTGCAAGGCCAAATTGTGATCTTTCCCTTCCTCTGGAAGTTCCTCGTCACTGAAACTTAGATTATTGCAAGCTGTTATGTTGGCGACAATACCTCCAAACTGGTCTGTAGTTACATCATGGTCTACATAGGCTTGGTCTAGTACCTTCATTAAAGCTTCTCGATGAGCTTCGGAGTTGAGGAGCAGAGATAGTATTGAAATCTTGGAAGGAGTCTGCATCAGTTGATCCACGACTCGGTATTCACTTTTCTTAATTAATTTCAGTATTTCATCAAAGTCTGCGTTGACGTTGGCTCTATCAGGAGGACCAAAATTTGTGCTCGGGTTAACAACGGGAATCGTTGCAGGATTCTCGGAAGATATGTTAACTGGATTTTGTCGACAACGAGCCGCAGCGATCTTGGTGGCAATGGAGTGTGTACTGCCCACTTCGTGTTACTCGTCCGATTTACTTATATTGACATTAGTGGAAGAGTAGGCATGGGTTTCTCCTTCCCATCCTCTATCGTGGTTGCATTGTATTGGTAAGGAATTGCTTTGGTAGAACTGTATGGAACAGACCTAAGCAAATCACCAAAGGAGACTCGGGTCGGAACTGCATTCAATCTCCACATGTTTGGGTATGTTGAAACAAGGAATGATAACGTTTACTTCGGGGTTTTCCGAGTTGATATCTGAGACTAAAAGCTCATGCGGAAAATGCCCTAATGTATTTACGTCATGATCATCTCTGTTTCTGTAGATCTGTAAGTCACCGATATCTAACAATCGCTGAATGTCGGCTTTTATGGTGGGACATCCTTGAATATCCTTGGAGCAGATATGGCAAGCTGCGTAATCGTGCTTAGTGAAGGTGCTCATTGTACTGTATGCTTCATGGAGATGCACCAAGTTTCCTCTGATCAGGTTTACGTCTGTGACAAGGTACCTGTCTGTACTTCTCAGTATCAAACTCACTGAGTGTCCACTGTGACTGGGAAGCGGATTGGCTTGCACGTTCGGACTTGTATTTCTGAAGGAAAGAAGATTAGATCTCACTAATCTCTGTACTTCTGCCTTTAATGCTATGCAATGCTCAAGGTCATGGCCTGGTGCCCCTTGGTGAAAAGGGCAAGATACGTCTGTTTTGTACCACTATGGTAATTTTTCTGGAACCGGAGGTGGTGATCTTGTCTGTATCAGATTCTTTTCTATGAGCGCGGGGTAAAGTTCTGTGTACGTCATTGGAATTGGGTCGAATTGCGTGACCCGAGGCGCATGGTTTTGATTGCTGAACTGCTGAGCCTGTTGACGAGGCTGTTGAGTTTGTTGATTTTGTTGAATTTGTTGGAATTGCGGAATTCCTGTGTTTGGATTTGTGTTGACGGCGGGTGCTATGGCAGCTACCTGTCGTTGTTGAATGTCATTCTTACGCGGTTTCCCTCGGGATACCATTCCTATGTCATGTTCTTTTTTCCTTGGAAAACTGGTTCCAATCTTTTTAGTTCCACTAGAAGATCCTGCTTCCTTGGTTAGGCGTCCAGTTCGAACCCCCTCTTCTAATCGCATTCCCATGCTTACCATCTCGGTGAAATCTCCGGGGCGCTAGCGATCATTCGCTCGTAGTAGAATGAGCCAAGGGTGTTTAGGAATACCTTAGTCATCTTTTTTTCTTCCAAGGGCGGGTTGACTTGGGCAGCAATTTCCCTCCATCGTTGAGCATATTCTTTGAATGTCTCTCTTTCTTTCTGAGACATGGAGCGGAGTTGATCCCGATCGGGAGCCATATCCAAATTGAACTTATATTGCTGTACAAAGGCTTCACCTAAGTCATTGAAGGTTTGGATACTCGTGCTGTCTAATCCCATGTACCACTTCAGTGCGGCACCGGTAAGACTATCTTGGAAGTAATGGATTAACAACTGATGATCTTCTTTGTATGTAGACATTTTCCTGGCATACATCGTGAGATGACTTTGTGGACAAGAGTTTCCTTTGTACTTTTCAAAATCAGGGACTTTGAATTTTGCAGGTATCCTTACGCGAGGAACTAAGCACAGATCCTGGGCGTTTTTCCCAAACAGTTCTTTCCCACGAATTGTTTTTATCTCAAGCTGCATTTTGTGGAGTTGTTCCTGGAGATTCTCCATCGAGCCACGGGAATTCGTGTTATTGCCTGGAGTATGGTGAACTTCTTCGTCCATGGTAGTGTGCACTACGGAAGCTGAGTTCGTCATGATTGGTTGAGAAACCGACATTGTTACTTGTGGAAGAGTTACTCCATGTTGCGGAGTAAATGTAGAGTTCTGCTGCAAAGTAGGTATTTCAAGCGAGGTTGTTTGAGAAGTCGGTTGGCGAAATCCGATGCCAAAGTTGAAAGGCATGCCCCATGGATAGCCTTCTGGCATACTGAAAGGTGAACTACTGACTGCGACAGCTGAAACTGGAGTAGTAGTATCCTCTGAAGTCGCTGCTTGGTTTTGACTGCTCGATGCTGCTTGTTGACTTTGTGCTGCGGCAAATGAGTTGACCAAAGATGTGAGTCTCTCCACCTCTTCTTGTAGTGTTGTTACTGTACTACGAAGTTCAACATTCTCTTGTTCGAAACCCTCCATTACTTTTCTTCTTTTTGATCTGGTATCGTACGTTCGAGTTGGCTGTGGACGCGGTCGAGAAACTCTAAGACGCGACAGCTTGGCGATCTTTTCTTATCTGTTGAAACTGTTCAAACTGTTCAAAGATCAGACTCTAGACAACAGACTTAAATGCAAAGTATGATGCATGATTATGATTGTAAAGAAAGATTTCCAAAGAATTTATGCTAAAAAGAGATATTTCTGGCAAATATTTGGATGGAAAACACACATTTATTGATTATTGAAAGAAGATTACAACAATATTGTTTTTTGGAGCATTGCTCACACAAATGATAAAATAAATGATAAGATTACAAACTAAATTGAACTAATTAAATGTCTTCGTCGGATGAAGATGCAAAGGTTTGATGTAGCTTCAACTTCAGGATTTCCTTCCCATAGTGAGCTTTCAGTTCAGCTTTCTCGGCTTTTAGCTTGCTAATGACTTTCTTCCACTTGTCGGGAGCAGGATCGCTGGTTGTCATTTCCTCAAGCTTTCTTTTCCTTTCTTTGACGTATCTCTGGATTGCGTTATCTTTCTGACGAATCTTCTCATCCTTCTCCATGAGCCATTCATCTTGGAAATAAAGCGTCTTTTCATGATCTTTGACTTGCTTCTTGAGCTTTTCATTCTCAAGATTAGTCTTAAGGAACTTGTTTTCCAAGGCCTCCTTTTCAAACCTTATTTTGGCCAAAGCTTCTTGGTATTCTCCCATAGTTTCGACGGGAAAAATTGTTAATTTGGAAGAGGTTGAGAACATGGGTTCTTCATAAGCATAAGGCATTCGAAATTCCTTTGCTCTTTTCTTTACCCAAGAAGTGTAGGTTTCCATGGCTACACAAGTCTTTGCCTTACCCTTTTCTTTCTTTCGGATGTGATGCCAAGCTCTGATCATCCTAGCCTTCAATCCTTGGGAATCTTCTCCTTCGTGATAGAAATAACTCTCTACTGTAAAACCAAGAGGTTTACTAGAGTTTGCGTATCCGAGTTGACGTCTCGCCAGGAATGGGTTGTAGTTGATTCCTCCTTTCGTACCAATGAGGGGTACGTTGGCAAATTCTCCACAGCTCTCAATGATTTCCATCTCATTGTCTGCCAAGGTATACCAATGGATATCGTCGTTTGTAAGAGACATGAGTCTTCTTGACCAATGCCACTCGTCTTTGTTTTCGCGGAATATAGGAGATTTAGGCAAGTGTGAGGTAATCCATTTGAAAAACAGAGGTACACAACACACGATAGTTCCGTCTCCTTGACGATTCCTATGATGAATGGAGACGTACGTGTCACCAAGTAGAGTGGGAACGGGATTTCCAATCAGAAAGATCCTTATGGCGTTGATATCAACGAAATTTGGGACGTTGGGAAACAACACCAATCCATAGAGGAGTAAAGCTAAAATAGCTTCGAAGGCTACCATACTACCAGCTGCAGAGAATTTAAGAGCCTTCTCCATTAGGAACTTTGAAGTTAGTCCTAAGAGTTTTCCTCTGGTAGTTAGGTTTTTGTCTATCTCAGATTTCTTTAAGTGAGTCATCGTTGCAATGACTGGTGACTTAGGAATGGCTTCCAAACCATTGAAAGGCACTTTGTCTGATACTGAGATACCTAGGATATGC
Organism: Vicia sativa; assembly: GCA_021764765.1. Classification (NCBI taxonomy): domain Eukaryota; kingdom Viridiplantae; phylum Streptophyta; class Magnoliopsida; order Fabales; family Fabaceae; genus Vicia; species Vicia sativa. The sequence goes on along the minus strand of CM038796.1, from coordinate 75,404,290 downwards.
GCGTACTCTTCCAAAGTAGGCATCAACTGATAGTCAGGGAAAGTGAAACGGCGATAGACTGGATCATAAAACTGAACGAAAGTTTTGAGAAGTCCTTCATCAACGTTAGTGTTCAGAAGAGTTAAAAGAGTTCCATAGCGTTTTCTGAAATCTGAGGGATCTTCTACCAAAGATGCTAACTCTTTCAACTTTCCTACATCAGGAATTCTAAGACTGTATCTCTTGGTGAATCTTCCTCTAACATCCATCACTCTAACCTAAAATATTTTACAAAGAAAAAATCTCTAAATTCTTTGGAAATGGGAAGAGAAATGAAGTTGTTTTTTTTTTGAATGAATGAATGCATGCATGAATGCGGCAAACATGGTTAGTAGTTATACACACGGGCAAGCGTTCGAAGTCACGAGCATGAAGCCAAACGATAAGAATCAACGTGGTTAAGTTCTAAGGGCTTATTCATATGTGAAACGGGTTCTACTGATAATACAGGCTCAACACTCCTCTTTGAAATATTATCGGATTTGTTGAATACTCGATGGTCCAATAATATTTTTCAAGAGAAACTCGTTTGATCGTAGTCTCGCATGACAATTACTCTAGGCTTACGCCCGAATAATCTCTGCACTACATCCTAAATGGCCAGGATGGGTTATGTGTTCTACAGCCAACTCAGCTTCGTAAGTCCCCTTGAAAGCAAAATGTCTTTGCAAATACTTGCTAAACACTAATACCCCCAAGACAACCTCCAGAGAGAGATATTAACTTCGTAAGTATTGAGACTTCTCACGTATTAATACCTCCACCTAGATCTTAAAAATGTTTCTTAAATCCGGGTTAGGATTTCTTTCCATCAGATGAAATCGCGAAAACACACAATAAAGAAAAACAGACATATGCATAATGTGAAAGCTTATCCCCTTTCTTTTCTTTTGGAAACAAAAACAGCTTGGTGCTCTTGAGCAGAGTCACATTTTTTTTGAAAATCAAAGTTTCGACGTACTCCCCAGCAGAGTCGCCATTTTTCCTGTTCGCGTTAAAAGGTGACGCGCTAGAGGATTTGAATATGAATTCAGATTCTCTGGCTCGAAACGATTTACTCTTTTGATTTGTTTATAAAGATGCCGCGAGCATCAAGCTTTATTATTTTCAACACAAGAAAGATGATTTAATGATTATGAAAAGGGAAAGCATTAATACCCTCAATTGATATTGATATGCGTAACGACTAGCGCAAACTAGACGCAACGCATTGGGAGATTCGAGTAAGGGGATTGTTATATAAAGGAATAGATGGAGCACCCTAAATATATATAGTTATCTATAGCTTTATATATGAATATGTTTGATATGTTTGTGTGTTTTAATTGCTATTTCTATGATTGGGAAAGTTTCTCCTTTGGGATTTTAAGAAAGATAGATTATGTGGGATCCTAGTGTTTGTTATTATTGTGCTCGCAAAGATCTGGGGATCTTCTGCATACATATCCCCTAGTGGGAATCAGAGCATTTGTAGCTCGGATCTACAGGGATCTATGGTTTGTTTGGTCTGAGAGAGAAAGAAATTTGCTCGGCAAGGATGAGACCTTGTGCCTACGTATTCTCAAAAGGATGTTGAGAAAGTCAGAGCAATCGTAGTTCCCACTTATGCTAGTGGAAAGCAACGGGATGTTAGTAAGAGACAGACAAATGTCATCTTGATGAAAAATGTATCTAATCTATTTCATCACATACATTTTGAAAAAAAGTTTGATTAAAAATCTTTCGTCGTAAGTTATAGGTGTTTTGCTTGAGTGTACAAGCGTTACCACTTACATGTTTAAGAAAGATGTTTGAAAAAGATGATTGAATCTTTTAACTGTAAGCATTGGGTGTTTTGCTTGAGTGTACAAGCGTTACCACTTACAATTAAGAGATGTTTTTGTTTGAAAAGAGTTTGAAAAGTTTTTGACTGTATGTGATGTGATAGATGAGATACTTCTTCCATAGAGATGATAAACGTCTAAATCTCTAGGAGAAATTGATTTGATTAAAGGGATGCTTTTAAGAAGCCCATGGGTCCTTGTGTTGTAAGCCCAAGAGGAGGCATTCCGAGGGTCATCGAGGGTCATCGAGGGTCCTTGTATGAAGCTCAAGAGGAAGCTATAGGGTATGGCTGGCTTTGTCTTTAAAAGGGATTTCACCGGGAAACCATCCTTTTGGAATTAAGAGCAATTTCACCGGGAAATTATACTCTCAGGGTTCTATCCTAACGTGGGTGATTCTTTGTATTGGAAGCCCAATAGGAGGCTGTTAAGAGATTTCATGGTCTCTTTCATTGTATGATGCCCAAGAGAAGGCTAAACTCAACGAGGAGTTCTTTTGAACGAAGCCCAAGAGGAGGCTGACTCAACATGGGAGTGTTGTCTTTTATGAAGCCTAAGCGGAGGCTAAACTCAGATGAATGAGTTTTCTTATATGAAGCCTAAGAGGAGGCTAACTCTGTGGGGAGAGTTATCTTGTATAAAGCCCAAGAGGAGGCTAAACTCATGCAGGGGATGAATTATCTTGTATAAAGCCCAAGTGGAGGCTAAAACTGTGGGGAACCTATTGGTTAGACTAATTGTTATGTTATAATTAGACAGTTGTATAAACAAGTGCGTGTGTGTGATATGTATTCACAGGATTTTATGAAGGAAATATAAACAATGCATGATGTTTATTTACAAAAGTTTATGAAGTAAATATAAACAAGTGTGTGAAACGAACGTTTAAAACGAGCGTAACTTGATTATTTACAAGTTTGAATGTGTACAAGGAAGTAAATATGTACACGAACGAGCTGTTTATGTACAGACAAAAATGGATGTACATAGGAGGGTTGGAACTTACACCATAAGGGAGGCCCATTGATTTGAAAGCAGTTTCACAGGGAATAATGCTCCTTTCAATACCAATGGTATTCAGTGTATATACAGACGAAACAAAAATGAATGATCGAATTTTATCTGTGAAAAGTATCTGTATTATGTACAGATAAAGATTTGTATAAGTATAAAATGAATTTGATATGTACAAGGAAAATATGTATGTACATGAAAGAATGTTTGGTTTGTATATACACAAGTGAAGTGAAAACAAACGATCGAAGTTTGTCTGTACTTGAGTATAAAAGTATACGTGTTATGTATGATAAAATTTGTATGTATCTGAAAGAGTTTGATATGTACAAAGAAATATTATGTACATAAAAGAATGTTATGGGACTTACACGTGAGGAGGCCCATGATCGATTAAGAAATTCGAGAGAAAACGAATTCGGTTTTATCGTTTAAATCGGATCGATCATGGTAAAAGATGTAAGTTTGATGAAAAGTTTTGAAGAAATGATTTTTAAAGTGTTTTGAAATGTGAGGTTTACTCATGAGAAGTTTTGAAAAGAATCGGAAGTCGAAAGTTTGAAAAATTCACCTTTTAAAGGTGTTTTGAAAAGTGTTCAAAAACGTCGTTTTCGGCTCGATCAAAATATGATCAGATGAAAGTTTTTTCTGAAAATTTTTGCACAATCATAAAATAGATACATTTATTGACAAGTGTACAAAAAATCACCTCAAAATGAGGAGTTTTGATTGGTTAAAAAAAAGTGAAAGTTTGTGAAAAAATGAAGAAAATATAACAAGTTTTGAAAAAAATGGTCTTGTGGAGAGTTGAACCCATGACCATTGGGTGGCATACGTGGCACAAAGGACTAAAGGCGTGCTGGCAACCACTGGGACAAGCTTGCTTTTGTGTTTGTGAATCAAAAACACGTGTTGATAAAAGATTGGAAAATTTGAATTTTTAAAACTCAAGAACACGCGCGCAGTGTTCTTCGTTTCCATTGATTCTCAGTTTCTTCAATCCACGCTATAATCTTCGTTTCTCAATGAAATTAGATGAAGTAAACATGAAAATTGCTCGTTTTGAACAAGGAATACGATGATGACTGTTAATTGCATTTATTTTTGGTCTAGCATGTTTGACTTTCTGGAATCACGAAGAACCCTAGAAACTAAGATTCCAAATTAAATGATGCATAGTTGATGATTTTTCAATTTGTTTGAGGGCTTATGATCGTGTTAGGTGCAGAAAGAGATTGGCCAAGCGTTTTTTGCATTTAAGTTCAAAGAATCATGATATCCAAGTTTGAGTTCTAACCTGTTCAAGTTGAAATCGAAGAAGGTGATTGCGCGTTTCCAGAACTTGTTTTATGATTGTTGTAGCATCATCGGCCTATGTGGAAGCTATAGGGATGGTCTGCTTGCTTCGAGCTTTCCCTGGATTGTGCTACCCAAGTCCACCTGCACAGTTTGAAAATGGAACTTCGATTTTGATGTTAATCATGTTACAGTTGCTTGCTAATGATTTGGATCATCCCTATGATGTTCAGGGATGATGTTTGGATGCTTGGAACACAAGTTAATCAAGCCTAAGATGGAATTCGAAAGTTATGGCAGTCTTGCAAACATAATGACCATGGCATGTGATTTCTGATTTTCAGCTTTGATCATGTTGTTTTTAAGTTTTAAACAAGTTTGATATTGATTATGGAATGTGTTTGACACCAATTTGACCAAAGTTTCTCATCAATTTTCAAAAATGCAAGTTTTGGCAATTTGAACTATGTTTCTTGATTTTGAAGAAAGAAGAGAGAAAGCATAACTTTGCATTGCTTTGGTGTGTTTTTGAACTTGAAATGATGCTCTATTTATAGGCCAATGGTTCTGAAATGTTAGGCACAAGTACAATGCTTTTGGTAAATCAAAGTTAACTTAAGGGGCAAGAAAGACTTTTCAAAAGGAAAAAGGAAGCTTCCTCTTTTTACCATGTGTGAAAATCTTCAAATTGATCTTATCTTTTTTCAATCACATCTAGCTGATATTTATCAGTTCTACAATTCATTTGGCAAGGTAACATTGCTTCTAGATGAAGAAATCACAAAATGACCTATAAATGTGAAGTTTTGACCTTGAAAAACCATGTTCATGGAGCCTTATGTTTCAATTTCAAAAGTATAGCTAGACTCCATGGATTTGAGAGTTCTTGGACATTTTGGAAAGCTTGTTCCAAGGGCTACAACTTTCATGTTTTGAGTTTTTTCCAATTCAAAATGGAACTAGGTAAAATAATGGCATGAAGTTTGGAAAAAATAAGAAATTTTAACACTTAGAAATTTTTCTAAGTGTTGAAACTTTTGACTTTTTGTTGACTTTTCCAAATTCTTTGATTTTTTATGATCATGATGGATCATTTTAAGTATTTTGATGATGGAAAAGTTTTTGTTTTGAAAAATTTGACCAAAAGTCAAAGTTTGACTTTTCTGTGCAGATGAATTTTCATCAGATGTTTCAGAAATTGACTGATGAAGTCTGTGAACTTTTGTGATGTTTTGAATCCAGAAACTAGGTCAAGATGTTGTATCTAAGATATAATGACCAATCTCTATCCAAAAAAGTCATTCCTTGCTCAAAAAGTCAGAGAATACTCATGCTCGATCAAAACCCTAATTGGTCGATCCTCGATTGATCAATGAGAAAAATTGGATATCTGATGATCAGAGGTTGATGATTTGATCAAGATAGATCAAATGAGGTGAGTAAAACTCAAACCCTAATTGGTTGCCTCTTGAATCAGATGAAAATCTGATGAAACCCTAATTTTGACCTGTGAATGCTACACCCGATTAATGCTGTTTGAACTGTTAGTTATGTAATGATGCAAATGTAAGGTGGTATATTAGGTCAAAAATTGGGGTATGACAGATGCCCCTATTTAAGTTTCTTTAACCTGAGAGATGAAGATGAATATCTTTGTTTTGATAGGTGTAAAGAGACTTAAATATCAGAATATGCAAATTTTGGACCTAAGATACCAAAAATGCGGATGATGCAAAATGATTGCAAGAGTTTTACCCAGATGACATGGTGGGGAAAAACTTGTGAGGATGACTCGATCTATTTGAGAAAAGAGGATCCTGTTTGTTGGGAAACACGCAATATTTCTCGCTGGGAAAAAAGAGGTTCACAAAACATGTGAACATCTGTTTCGTTTCGGGAAACAAAGAGGTTACCTTCTGTCAGCCTCGTGACAATGTTTAAGGTAAGTGAAAATGATATTACCAACTATCAGCCTTGTGATAGTTTATGGTAATGAGTTCTGAAGATATTACCAATTATCAGCAAAGTGATAACTATAACAAGGTAAATCTATGAAATTTTTTCTGAGTATTCAGCTTTGTGAATATCAGTCAAATGATGGAAAAGGATCTCAAATGAGTTTTGAAGAATTTACCAATTATCAGCAAAGTGATAACTTTAACAAGGTAAATCTTTGAGATATTACTGAGTATTCAGCCTTGTGAATAACAAACAGCGAAAGAAACAGAACTCAAATGAGTTTCTACTTTCTTGAATAAAAATCTTACCGAGGATCTCTCTTTCGAGAAGACGCGGGCATTTTGATTGGAAAGACACAGGTTTTCTTTTAGACAGAAAGACAACTGCTGGGGAATTTCTCGTACAGTCGTGATTTGACCTTGTTGAGAAGAACAAACTTTCATGACAAGTTTAGGAATGAAAAGGAAATAAGCGGCTCAAATGATGAGGCTATTGCTTACAGCTTTGTTGATTATAGACGGGGTTCTATCCAGGAATGAACTGGAAAGAAAGGGTCAATCAAAACTTTGTTCCTGATGAGGAATGATATCAGCTGGGGAACAGGAGAGAGTAGAGATGTATTTCTCTGCTTTGGGATAATCTACTGGGGATAGAATTGTACTTACATGAGTAAGTGTGATTTACACCAGTGATATGAAAGCAAACATTTTGAGGAATGCAAAAATGCATGAATGATGCTATTATGTATGAATGTCATGAATTTTATATGCATGCTAACAATACTTGACAAAGACACTAAAGAGGCATTTGGGAAAAGTCAGAGAATACTCATGCTCAATCAAAACCCTAATTGGTCGATCCTCGATTGATCAATGAGAAAAATTGGATATCTGATGATCAGAGGTTGATGATTTGATCAAGATAGATCAAATGAGGTGAGTAAAACTCAAACCCTAATTGGTTGCCTCTTGAATCAGATGAAAATCTGATGAAACCCTAATTTTGACCTGTGAATGCTACACCCGATTAATGTTGTTTGAACTGTTAGTTATGTAATGATGCAAATGTAAGGTGGTATATTAGGTCAAAAATTGGGGTATGACAGCGTGAAGCTAACTCTCCTCCTGGACTTCCTCTTGCGAAAATACCTCCATGACGGTCGCTAGAGCTTGTAATGGTCGATACAAGCTGACTTGTTTAGAAAATATTGCCTTCTAATGCGTAACGGTTGTTATGGGAGGTGTGACGGTTGTTATGGGCTTTCTTGGTGAGAAAGGCTCGCCCTATAATGTGTAACGATCGTTACAACTTGGCTTGAGAGGGTGTGACGACCGTTACACCTTGTTGGGCTGGTGAAGGCGCGTTGGGCTGGGCCTTAGGTGCTTTATCTCATTTCTTTATTTTCCAAAGCCTTTTTACTTGTGATGCACCCCTATTTTGCCATACATCCCGCAATTTCATAATTTCTCTTCTTTTGTGGATTTTAAGTACGATTTTCCCGACTTTTCTCGACTTTCTTCGCACATGCCTTGTAAACATCAAATTCCTGAAAACATAGAAAATACCGGCATAATACGAATATACAGAAAAATAACTAAGATAAAATAAAGATATAATCTATGTAAATCAAGCTAAATATACGATACATTTTTGTGTTATCAAATACCCCCACACTTAAACCATTGATTGTCCTCAAGCAATCAATCAACATGGTAAAAGAAAATGATTAAGCATGGTTTTTGAAACAAAGGCACGACACGACTCCTAGTCATACGTGGCTGCTAGGCTAATGTTAGATCGTTAGGTACTAAATGTCAACACCAAGGATACCGTAATGACACGAAATCACGACACACGGTCAAAAACTCCCACCCTATGCAAGCCAGTCCGAATCATTCTATTATAACTCGACCTATTTCTTTTGCTTTATTTCAACCACTTTCATTCGAGCGCAATCACATTAAGCCCTTTATCATTGAACACACATAGTAGAGTAGCCGGTTAGTGATTCTGGTCATTTAAGCACGGGGTTCTGGTACATAAGTTGGTAACCCCTTTATTTACCCAATTGTAAGATGTGGGTGATTGAACTGTAGTCCTCCCCACCAAGTTCAGCACCAGACACCACTGAACCGACTTACAACAGATTGTTATAACATATTTTGTAGGTTCCGCAACCGTTGGATTAAGCTACCGGGTGAGGGTCACCTAACTTAATTAGTGCATTCCCTGTTTTCATTTTATTAAGGCATGATATTTTTGAATATTTACGACCATTCACTTATATTCATCGGATCTCTACGTAGTTTGTGATTAAGACAGTGTCGAATGCTTATATAAACTACTTGAGGTTAATTTAAAAATCAAACTTAAGGTTTCGGCATAATAGGTACTCAAATTGGTTCACATACATTAGGGGGTTTAGGGTGTCAAAACGGTATCGATTTTGTCGAAGCTTTCCCAAGTCTCTCTAATACAGCCTAAAGTGACAACCTATATACTTTCAAAGTGAGTGCGCCATGCATCAAAATTAAAAAATTGATTGGAGATTAAAATTTTAAAATTTCGAGGAAATTCAATAGCAACTGAAAATCACGTATAAAGACTCGACAACACATGCAATGACTCGACAAAATACTTAAAACAAATAAATAAACTAGAAAGCAATAAATCAAACAAAAAAAACGATAAATGAAAGCGGTAAAGTCCCTCCCCCATACTTAAACCAAACATTGTCCTCAATGTTTTGATGAAAGTTGGAAAGAGGAAAAATAGAACCTGAATGAACGACATTGCATGCTACAATGACCAATTTTTGCTCTGATCCTTCCCTTGTTGATCATGTCTTTATTGACCACTTCTACTCTGATGTCTTGTACTGCGAGATATATGAATTTGATAAAACTTCTCTTTCCTGAGGGCGCTTCATATTGCTCAGTTTCAGAGGAAGTACCTTATCCTATCGTACTCATCAACGGTGTCACCACCACCAACAACATTCATAGGAATGTACGTGGGCACCGACTCATTTTCGAGATGAACATCTATATATGGTCGTGAAAAGCGATCCGTATCTTTATTTTATGCAAGTTCAAACAATATAAGGAAAACGTTAAAGTGAAAACTCGCGGGTTGCCTCCCACGCAGCGCTTTGGTTAATATCAATAACTTGACGGCTCAAGAGTGCAAGCACTCATGGTGGTTCTCTCAAGAATGACTCCTTGGTTGAACTTTTATTAATCTTTGTTTTCCATGGCCACTTATCAATCCATCTCACATATCCCTCACCTTTCATTTTCTTTCTTCTGTGGGGTGGTTCATTCTTTCGGACTTGTGGTGGTGGTTCTGGGTCTACCTTAAGTACCAACTTTTCAAGTCTAGGATTGGTTATTTCATCCACCATCTCGAATGTTAACCTTCCTTTCTTAATGCTAATGATTACCCTAGTTTCATGGTCCTCAAATTTTCTCTTTTCATGCGGGACCTTAGACGAAGGTGCATTGGTGTGGGTATTTTTCAATACCTCCACATGTTGATTGGATTGGGCTTCTACATTAGCTTCTATAAGCATTTGCAGGAAAGGAACCAGTGGGGTATACAGAGGAGGAACAACAATAGGTGCTTCCTTCTCTACCTCTTCTACAACCTCCCTTTCGGATGATGTCGGTGGATTTTTCTCAATCTCTACTCTTTTCTCACCAAAACTCTCCTCGACCTCATTATTATTATCTTTAACCTTATCATCACTCTCCTTAGGATTTTCAATTTGTTTTTCGCTACTAGTTATTACAACATACACATTCTCCTTAGGGGAGGATCCTAGAGATGTTTGTGAAAGCATGAAGATTTGGGCCTCTAATGCTTCGTTGTGAGTCACAAGGGACTCAACCGCATTGTTCAACTGCCTAAGAGTTTCATTGTTGTCGAGACTTTGTTTTCTTATATCTTCATTATGGATAGTTTTTCCCTCTACCAAGTTCTCTATCATAGATTCTAGCCTAGAGTGAGTTAATGTCGCATCGAAATCCTCCATTGATGTTTCAAGGTTGAAATTATAGGATTCTTGCGGTTCCTCAAAGTGAGTTAGCGTCGCATTTTGCGTCTCCACAAAGCGCTCCATCTTTATTAGTTCTAGTCCAGAGCGAGTTAATGTCGCAGTCATATCCTCCATTAATGCGTCGAAAGTGGAATTCTAGTATTCTTGCGACTCCTCAAAATATTGGGCGTGTTGATTGTAGAGGAAATTTTATTGGGGATAGGTTAGCATCGCATTGTAATCCTCCAATGATGTTTCGAGATCATATCTTTGGTATTCTTCCGACTCCTCAAAATGATGTGATTGATAGTTGTAGAGATAATTTGTGTGTGAGAGAGAGAGAGTTGGTGATGCAACAAATTTCTCCATAAGTATTTCGAGGTAAAATTTATGGGATTCTGGTGATACCTCGAAATACTGAGAATAGGGGTTGTAGAAAAAGTTTGGGTGATGCATAATAATTAAGGTAAGAGTGCCTTAGTCTATACGATGTAATAACAGATTAACAATATTGACTATTGGTCCCCGGCAACGGCGCCAAAAACTTGATTGGTAAATTCTGCAAGTGTACAGAAATATCGAAGTAATATAAAAGATTGTCGAACCATAGAGACCAATGTCAACCTACTGTAATCTATCGTTACTTTGTAAAGCTAAGGCTAATGAATATTTGGATTTTGGGGGAAACTAAGAACTAAAACTAAAATAGAGGAATTTAGAAAATAATACTAAAACGAGGTCGGGATATGATTTCCGCGTTCCTGAAGAACTTATAGAAAACAGGTTCTAATTACGACTAGAACTTAATTTCGTAGAATATACCAACTTAAAGACTCTGCCTCACGCTCTCGCGGTATTAACTAAAGACATACTTCCTAATCCCAAGAGGTATATTTTGTAAGCCAATAATATCCTAAACACATCTAAAGTGCTCCCGCTGTATTTAGATTTGTTGCCTAATTTTCACTTTCAGGTTCGATCCCCATGCTCTCGCAGTGTCGGATCTCACCTTAATTAATTTCTCACTCTCGTGACAAAATCCTATTAAATAAACTCTCACTCTCGTGACAAAGCTATTTAAATTAGATTTAGAAACTAAAACCAAAACAGAATCCTAATCATAAATTCGCACCTATTATTTTCTACCGAGTCCCGTTGGTACAACGATCCTCATACACCGGACTCAAGACTATTTAGCCAAACATGTTACTAATTAAAAAGACATAAATAATTATAGTTACGATAAAAGATGACATAGAAATTAAATCGGAAAACAAAATAATAATAATAATAAATAATGCGATAAAAGGAATAACAATGATAATAATAAAGCGGTAAAAATAAGAATCTGTAAATGTGGAAAATGGAAACAAAGAGAACTTGAATTGAAATACTCAAACCAGTTTGAATCTAATACATAAATATAACGATATAAATAAATCCTAAAACTAACTTGGTAATAGTCCCCCGATAAGGAGAACTATTACTTTTACATTCTAAGAAAAAGCCATGAACGAAAAGAGATGGCAAAATGGACGAGAGAGGAAGAGAGAGGCCAAGAGCGAGGCGTGTGAGAGGTGTCTATAAAAGTGAGGATTAAGGCCCTATTTATAGAGGTAGGATGCACTAAGGAATAGGAACTCGTTGGCGTGAAGCTCGCTCTCCTCCTGGACTTCCTCTTGCGAAAATACCTCCATAACAATTGCTAGGGCTTGTAACAGTCGTTACAAGCTTGCTTGTTGAGAGAATATCTCCTTCTAATGCGTAACGGTCGTTATGGGAGGTGTGACAGTAGTTATGGGCTTGCTGGGTGAGAAAGCCTCGCCCTGTAATGTGTAACGATCATTACAACTTGGCTTGAGGGGGTGTGACGACCATCACACCTTGCTGGGTTGGTGAAGGCGCGTTGGGTTGGGCCTTAGGTGCTTTATCTCATTTCTTTATTTTCTAATGCCTTTTTACTTGTGATGCACCCCTATTTTTCCATACATCCCACAATTTCATGAATGCTCTTCTTTTGTGGATTTTAAGTACGATTTTCCTGACTTTTCTCGACTTTCTTCGCACATGCCTTGTAAACATCAAATTACTGAAGACATAGAAAATGCCAGCATAATACCAATATAAAGCAACATAATTAAGATAAAATAAATATATAATTCTAGTTGTTACTTCTTATCCACAATTGGTCACAAACGTGGTTCCAGTTCCTAAGAAGGATGACAAGGTTAGTATGTGTGTAGACTACCCAGATCTGATTGAAAACACTGCTCAACATAAGGTGTTTTAGTTCATGGATGGTTTCTCTGGTTATAATCAAATCAAGATGGCTCCTGAGGATATGGAGAAAACTACTTTCGTCACATAGTGGGGCACTTTTTGTTACAAGGTTATTCCATTCGAGTTGAAAAATGCAGGTACGATATACCGGCGTGTTATGGTAGCTTTATTCCATGATATGATCCATCACGAGATAGATGTCTACATTGACGACATGATAGCCCGATCTCAGACTGAGGAAGAACACCTTGATCACACGCACAAGCTTTTTGAGAGGTTGAAGAAGTACAAAATGAGATTTAATCCGAACAAATGTACTTTTGGAGTACGATCCGGTAAACTCCTAGGTTTCTTCGTTAGCGGTAAATGAATTTAAGTTGATCCCGCCAAGATTAAAGCAATTCAAGAAATGTCGGCTCCCTGCACTAAGAAGGAAGTCAGAGGTTTCCTAAGACGATTGAATTACATCGCTAGATTTATTGCACACTTGACTGCTACTTGTGAGCCAATCTTCAAACTGTTGAAGAAAGATCAAGTAGTAAAATGGAATGACGATTGTCAAGTAGCCTTCGATAAGATCAAGGAATACCTCTAAGAACCTCATAATTCTGATGCCAGCAGCTAAAGTAATACCTCTGATCATGTACCTAACGAGTCTGGTCGAAAAGAGCATGCTGTTGAAAAGTATTTTTCCGGCAAATATTTTTATATCGTATCCACAGAGATTGGGTGATATTACCGCCGTTCTATAGTTGAAATTGCTTTAAGTTTATAAATTGAAAATGGTTTGTTTATGTTTGGAAATGTATCATTCACTTGTGACATAAAATGAAAATACTAAAAATATAGTTTTTATCAATTAAAAAGAATTTGTCAAGATTTGGTTTCACTATTCCATTTCCATAAATTTTCTTATAACTAGTATGTGAACTCAATAGGTTTGAATCTAATCTAATATCCTCTCAATACCATTTATGTCTAAATGATAATGTGATATATATTAAACTAATCCTTTAGATAATTTCTTCATCCAAAATATTAATCTAACAATCCCTAATATTTGATATAAAAGAAAAGCAAGAAATAAACCTATTTCTACAATTCAATTCTTACTTGAGAAAATGCTTGAAGGACATAAGTTAAATTATCTTTTTCAACAATAATATAACTTGAAATATTCAACTAACCACACAAGATTTTATCTAGATTCAACCTCAAATTGTTCACATACAAAGATGTACAAGAATTACATAATGGATTTGGAATAGTTACTACCTTAATCTTGACAAAATTGGGAAATTAGCTCCTCATCACCATTGTTGCCATCAAAAAGCTTGAGAGTTCTTCCCCAAAGTTCTATCTCTATTGATCAAAATCTGATTGTGTAAAAATTAATTATCAACTAGCAAAAACTATCTTTCTCCTTTCTTTCCTTTTTCTCTCTTTGTTTTGTTTTCTTCCTCAGTCATGATTGCAATTGACATGACTCTTTTCATGCAACCACACAACTCTCTTGGCCCAAAAAGTGACTAAAAGTAAACCTTCACGCCACCCCAAGACGGATGACCCCAAAGATACCTCTAATCATTTCAAAACAGAAATGTTGATTTGGCACAGTTCGCGGCACCACCCAAGGACGCGACGCGAACCAAGGCAAATGAAGTTCGCGGCGCCACAGAAGGACGCAGCGCGAACTGAGCTGCTTTATGCTCCTTTGTCTTTTCCTTGCCTTCCTTTTGACTTATCTTGCCTTGCCTAGACTTGATTTCTTCTTCCAACTCCACATGCATCCAAGTACAGCTTTTTCTCTACAAAATCTACAAAACTAACAATTGAGGTGAAATATCTATTCTACTAAAATAAAAACAATGATAATTGCATATTTATGATTTGTCTGAATAAAAGAATAAAAATTAAATAAAACTTGGTTAAAAGGACCAATAAAATTATATGAAAATTAGTACAATTTGGTCCTTAACAACTCTCCCCAACTTACCATTTTGTTTGTCCCTAAATAAAAGTTTTTCACCAAGTTATCAAAAGTATAATTAAACAAGAGAAGGAATGAGAATTAATCAAAAACACTTGGTTGGTTCAAAAGTATACGGCTTCCATGATTCACTTACCTCAATACTAGAACAAAACATGAAAAACATACTGGTTGGGTACAAAATACATACCAAAGAATTCAAAGCAATACATGTCACAATTGAATCAAACCTACACACATATCATAATAATGATGAATAAACATAAGGTTTGCTTTCACTCATCCGAATAATTAAGTCAACAACAACTCGAATCATGCGGCCATCAAACAAATACCAAGTCATGTGCAAAATGAGAATCAAGAGGTCTTTTATGGGTTGTAATGTGGTTTGGGTTACAAAGAAAGGATAATATCAAGGGAAATCAAACAAAATACTTATCCTAAGGGAGCATTTTTTTATCAATTCAACTCAATAGCACTTCTTCTTTGATCCAATTTTTTTCTTGTTTTTTTTTAATATTTTTTTTAACAACATACAACCGGGAGCTTCTTTGATATTTTTCATTTCATTTACTCCATGGTTTCCAACAATATCCACTTGTTCTCATTTCAATAAGGATCACTTATTTTCTTTTCTTTTTGATCAACTCTTGTTCTCTCCCCAACTATAGTGTTCAACACAATTATTAATACAAATAATGCTCCCTTTTAGGAAAAACAAATTTGCAACCACATTGGTTGAGGTTTAGAATGAGACAAAAACAAATTTCTAAGATTCATTCATTCACATGATATTTGCAATTTTCAATTGAATGAATCCTAGAACAAGCTCAAAGGGGTTGACTAAGGATCACTCCTCACAAGGTTAGTTGATTCAAACTTTTTGGCCAAGTGGTTTTTCTCAATAACAAACAATGCCTCTATCACTTTCACACTTTTCATAAAAATGGACTAATGCATGATTTGGCATGATAAGAATGAGTTGAAATAAAATTCGGTATCCCGCATTTAGTGCACAATGGAAAGTTACCTCACAATTGGTTAAGTTCTACTTTGATTCAACATAGACATGTATCTCAAGGAATTCATGATATGTAATTTGCACAAACCATCTACTATTCATGTTAATTCTAGAAATCGGTAAAAGTGTACCTTGAAATGCCCGAGTACCAATCTTATCATCACCATCCAAAGTGTCTTGCATTCCTCTCTTGAAACCGTCACTTTGTTACTTCAAGCTTAACTTAATGAACAAACAATTAAACAATTTTTTTGAAAAAGTGGGGTGTCCCAAATTCCATAACTTCAACTAATAAACTTTTAAAACACACAATTAAACAAATATGCAATTAACGAAAAAGGTTTAAACGGTGAACTAGAGCCACCAAAAGTACATCATAAAAAAAAACTAAACGGTGAACTAGAGCCACCAAGAGTATAATTAACAATAAAAAAAACTGAAAACTAAAATAAATCTACTTCTACCACTAGTCTTTTAACTTTCCTCATCATCACCACCACCCACCGGACCAATGGCTTCCTCCATCTCTTCATCCACTTGCGCACCACTAGTCTGTCCACTGCTGCCAGCACCCCCCATAAAACTTGGACTGCCCTCAGGCCAATTAGCATGAGACACATACTCCGCCTGAGTGGGGAAAGTGCGATACTCGGGTGCCAAAAAAGTATTATGAAACTGCTATTGCATGGCATCAAAAAGGAAAGCTTGAGATCTCCTTGAAGCCTCAAAGTTTTCGCAACAGTAGCTAGCAAAAGCCATTTGGTCAAAAGCAGGAGCACAACGGGGATTGGGCCGGGAAGATGAAGTACCTGCTCCTTCTGCTTTATCTAAAGGTGCCTGACAAAACCTATTCATAAAATAATCATTAATAGTACTTGTTATGGTGTATTGGACCTCATTAGGAATGATCACATTTGCTTTCTTGCAAAGTCCCATGATTAGGCCCGGGTAAATGAGAACGCCGGCCTTTCCACCATGCTTAGTCCCGCTTGTAGCTACTTTCCGCATTTCTCCTGCAATGATGGAAGCTACATCCACAGATTTTCCAGACAAAATATAAGAAAGCAGGCAGCCAACATCCAGTGGTATAGTTGTGGTATGGCTACGCGGTCGGATGTTGTTTAAAAGGAGAACCAAGACGGCTCGAGCTTCCAAGGTGAGATCCTCTCGCTTCCAATGCTTGGGCAGCCCTTGATCATTAAGGAGATAGCTCCTTCCTTGAAGGCACAACTGCTCATTAACTTCATTAAAATCCCACTCTTGAGTTGCCATTTTTTCGCGATATTGACATCACTCTCCTTCCCGCAAGCTGAGAGGGTTCCCTAAAAAGTTGTTCAACGCATCTCTATTAAAGATGATGACCTTGCCTCTCACTTGCGTCTTATAGTGATATGCTCTACCTTCCTCCACTTGTATGGCATTGGCGTAAAACTCCCAGACGATGTCATAATTAATCTCTCTCTGGTTCGCACAACTTATGCCACTTCCTATCCTAAATAAGCTGCACAATCTTGCTGTATTTCCCATTAGGAGCGAAATTCACAAGTCGCTCGGCTTGAATTATTCTTCGCACAAGGGCCTCATATCTTTCTTCGCATTCATCGCTTGAGAACCGTCGTACGCCTCTTAAAGGCCCGGAGCTAGTGGATTTATGGCGCTTAGACATCTGCAAAAACCATACAAAACCAAAACAACACACAAAACATTAGTATCACAGAGCAATAAGGTTGCTGGAATTGCTGGGTTCGCGGCGCGCCCAGACCTTCGCGGCGTGTCCTGGGAGAAACCCAGAAAAACCAGCAAGTTCACAAACAGCCATCCCCACCATTCATACTCTAGCAACCCTATTCAAAGAAAAACTCTCCTATTGTCATCCCCTAATCAGTCTATCAATCTCTATTCCTAACTTCCTAACATATGCAATTGAAATTCCTAACCCTAACAATTCAAATTTCATACTTTAAAAATCAAAGAGGGAAAGGAGATTTGAAATTTCATACCTTGATAGAGATTACGTGTGGGTTAGGAAACTAGAGATGCAGAGATTGTGCTTTGTTTGAAACAGGAAGAGAGGGCAAAACTGATTTTGTGTGTGGTAAAAAGAGGAAAAGTGGTTTTAAAAAAAGAAAGAAACTAACTAAGGTAAGCAAAATAAGGAAAACAGGGAAACTGAATCCGTACGGGTCGCGGCGCGCAAGAGGTACGCGACGCGTACTGAAATAAAATTTCATCCTGGAAAGTTGCTGTCCAATCAGTTTGCGGCGCCAACACCTTACGCGGCGCATACTGAATGAGCAAATTAAAACCAAAATGTTTCTGCCTGCTCCTTCGCGACGCCATCAATTTCACGCGCCACGCACCTTGTTTTTTGCTAAGGACGCGGCGCGAAATCCTGACGCGGCGCCAACTGAAATAGTTTTTGAAAAGTTTTACATGCTGCAGATTTTTGAGTTTTAAGCCAAACTTAACCAGAAGAGGTATTGCCTCTCAAAAGTTGAAAATTACTCTAATAATGAAAGAATTACTTACTACGTTGGGTTGCCTCCCAACAAGCGCTTTGTTTAACATCGTTCGAGCTCGACGGTTCATTGGTGCTTCACGGCTCGATGAGCGAAATGACGCACACTTGTCGGTTGAAATCGCCACCTTGGTAAATTTTCAGTCGCTGCCCATTTACCGTCAAACTTGCTTTTGTTTTAGGATCCTCCACCACAATAGCTCCATAACTTTTTACTTCTTTAATCACAAACGGTCCCGACCATTTTGACTTCAATTTACCCGGAAAAAGCTTGAGTCTTGAATTGAATAAAAGCACCATTTGCCCCACTTGAAATTCCTTTAACTTGATCTTACCATCATGGTATGCTTTTATTTTTTCTTTGTAGAGTTTATTTGAATGATAAGCATTGTTCCTTAACTCTTCAACTTCATGAAGTTGATCTTTGCGCTTTTCTCCGGCTAGATTATGGTCGAAGTTTAGGAATTTGAGAGCCCAAAGTGCTCTATGTTCCAATTCCACCGGGAGGTGACAAGTCTTACCGTAGACCATTTGAAATGGAGTCAATCCGATGGGAGCTTTGTATGCAGTCCGGTATGCCCACAATGCTTCATCCAATTTTGTGGACCACTCTTTTCTTGAACTTGAAACTGTTTTCTCAAGAATCCTTTTGATTTCTCTGTTAGATACCTCGGTTTGACCATTTTCTTGGGGATGGTAAGGGGTGGTGACTTTATGCTTGACACCATAATGTTCCAAAACTTTTTCTAACGGTGCATTGCAAAAATGCGAGCCACCATCACTTACCAACACCCTTGGCATACCAAAACGTGAAAAGATGTTTTTCTTTAAAAATTTTATCACCGTTTTGGAATCAGCCTTGGGTGAAGCAATCGCTTCCACCCATTTTGATACATAGTCAACCGCAACCAGAATATATTCATTGGAAAAAGATGGGGGAAACGGGCCAACAAAATCAATGCCCCAACAATCAAAGACCTCAACTTCTAACATATTGGTTAGGGGCATTTCATCTCGTTTACCTATTCCACCACTTCTTTGACATTGGTCACAACTTTTTGAATGCTCATGAGCATCTTTGAATAGCGACGGCCAATAAAATCCCGATTGTAGGATTTTAGTGGCTGTCCGTAAACCGCTATAGTGTCCTCCGTAAGGAGAGTTGTGACAATGCCAAAGAATGTCTTTGGACTCTTCGGTTGTTACACACCGTCTCAATATGCTGTCCACACCTACTTTGAATAAGTATGGATCATCCCAAACATATTGATTGACATCCGACAAGAATTTCTTCTTTTGGTTACTAGTGAGGTCTTCCGGTATTAACCCGGTTGCTTTAAAATTAGCAAAATCAGCAAACCAAGGCCTCACTTGTATCGCATAAAGTTTCTCATCCGGAAATTCTTCCCTAACTTCCGTTTCTTTCTTTGTAACTTCTACATTGACCAATTGGGACAAGTGATCCGCTACCAAATTTTCGGAACCTTTTTTATCCCGGATTTCCAAGTCAAATTCTAGTAACAATAGAATCCAACGGATTAATCTTTGCTTGGAATCCGGTTTGGTTAACAAATACTTGATAGCCGAGTGGTCAGTGTAAATTACAACTCTTGAACCGATCAAATAAGCTCTAAATTTTTCCAATGCATACACTATAGCTAGTAATTCCTTTTCGGTAGTTGCATAATTGATTTGTGCCTCATTTAAGACCTTACTAGCATAATGTATAGCATGAAAAACCTTTGCTTTTCTTTGACCCAAAACAGCACCAACCGCATAATCGCTTGCATCACACATAAGTTCAAAGTCAAGTTTCCAATTAGGTGCAACGATTACGGGTGTGGTGATCAACTTTTCTTTTAACTCATGAAAAGCTTTTAGACACGACTCATCAAAATTAAATTGCGTACCTTTGTTGAGTAAGTTACTCAAAGGTTTAGCTATCTTTGAAAAATCCTTGATGAACCTTCTATAAAATCCCGCGTGGCCAAAGCTTCTCACTCCTTGATGTTGATTGGTGGGGCAACTTTTCGATTACTTCAACTTTAGCTTTATCCACTTCAAGCCCCTTTGAGGAAATTTTATGACCAAGGACTACACCTTCGGTAACCATGAAATTACACTTCTCCCAATTGAGCACAAGGTTTGTCTCAACACATCTCTCCAACACCACATCCAGATTTTTCAAACATAGATCAAAGGATGCACCATATACGGAAAAATCATCCATAAACACTTCGATGCATTCTTCAATCAAGTTGGCAAAAATCGCTTGCATACACCGTTGAAATGTTGTTGGAGCATTACATAACCCGAATGGCATCCTCCGATAAGCAAAAACACCAAAAGGACAAGTAAAGGCTGTTTTTTCATGATCCGCCGGATTCACCGAAATTTGATTGTATCCCGAATAGCCATCCAAGAAACAATAGAAATTTTTACCGGCTAACCTTTCCAACATTTGATCCATGAAAGGTAGCGGAAAATGATCTTTTCTTGTCGCTTGATTCAACCTCCGATAGTCGATACACATTCTCCACCCGGTTACCGTTCTTGTTGGGATTAATTCATTCTTGTCATTACGGATAACCGTCATACCACCTTTTTTCGGAACCACCTGTACCGGACTCACCCAATCACTATCGGAAATAGGATAAATCATCCCGGCCTCTAGTAACTTCACCACTTCTTTTCGCACTACTTCCTTCATTGATGGATTCAAACGTCTTTGGGGCTGTGCAACGGGTTTGAAATCATCTTGCATCATTATCTTGTGCATGCAATAGGCTGGACTAATTCCCTTTAAATCGGACAGCACCCAACCTAATGCCCCCTTCATTCGTCTTTAAGACTTGAATTAACTTGTGTTCCTCCTTCGGTGATAGAGTGTTGCTAATGATCACCGGTTTTGTGGCATTGTCACCAAGAAAGACATACTTTAAATGCGCGGGCAACATTTTTAGTTCTAACTTCACCTCTTCAACTTCCTTGTTCTCATGCAAATCTTCCATTTTCTCCTCCTTATGATCGATTTCTTTACAAGCTTCCAATTCACCCAAGATTGCTTCAATCTCTTTGTCTTCATTTTCGGATGAAATGGTGTGAGCTCCAATGAGAGATCTTTCTAATGGACTAGAAATATGAACTTGATTTACAACTCCCATTATTTCTTCTTCGATAGCATCGATTTGGAAAATGTCATGCTTGTCTTTGGGATGCTTCATGGCTTCAAAAAGATTAAAAGTCACCTCTTCATCTTGTACCCTTACTTTCATAAGCCCATCATCAATGTCAATCATCATACGGGCTGTTTTCATGAATGGTCTCCCAAGAATCAATGGGACATCTCTATCTTCTTCCATATCAACTACCACGAAATCAACCGGGAACAAGAATTTGTCTACTTTCACTAACATGTCTTGAGCAACCCCATATGGTGAAGTGGTAGATTTATCGGCTAGTTGCAAAGTCATCCTAGTAGCTTTCATCTCAATGTTACCCAATCTTTTGATAATGGATAAAGGAATCAAATTTATACTAGACCCCAAATCAATTAAACCATTTCCGATGTAAGTATCCCCAATAGTTACCGGTAGGATAACTCGTCCCGGATCGGCTTCCTTTCTTGGGAGAGTTCTTTGGATTATGGCACTACAACGGGCATCAAGCAAAATTGTTTCATTATCCTCATATCTCTTTTTCTTGTTGAGGATGTCCTTCATGAACTTAGCATATTTTGGCATTTGCTCCAATGCTTCGGCAAATGGAATATTTATTTGAAGTTGCTTAAATATATCCATAAACCTAACATAATGTCTTGCATTTTCCTTCTTTGATGGTGCATGTGGATATGGTAGGTGTTGGAGAGGAATTGTGCTCACTCCTTTATCTCCTCTCTTATTTCTCCTTGTATTTTTCTCCTTTTTCTCATTTTTTTCCTCATCTTCTTTTTCTTTTTCAACTAAGTCATCCTCCTTTTTTTCTAACTCCTCTTTTTCACCCACTACTTCTTCATCATCATTATTTTCATTCATCACTTCATTATCATCCTCAACTACCATTTCATCACTTATTCCGTTGTTCACCCCTTTACCGCTTCTAGTAACAATTGCCTTGCAATGCTCCTTCGGGTTGGTGTGAGTATTGGCGGAAAAGGATGGTCCCGTTTGTTGCTCGGCTAATTGCTTAGCAAGCTGCCCCACTTGATTCTCTAAATTCTTTATGCCAGCCACATTGCTTTTTTGATTCTCCATGGAAACTTGCATAAATTGGTTGAGTGTTTCTTCCAATTTTGAGCTTCCACCTTGAGATTGTTGGCCTTGAGCATTTGTGCTTTGGTATGGACTTTGATGTTGATAATGTTGATTGTTGAATCTTGATGGTTGGTAGCCTTGGCTATTTCTTTGATAAGATTTATTGTGATGTGGAGGTTGCCTTTGGTAGCCTTGATTTTGATTGTTCACATAATTCACTTCTTCGCCTTCGGGAGGTGGACAATAACCGGTAGAATGGTCACCTTGACAAAGTTCACAACATGCCACTTGATGCTTGATTTGAGCTCCTTGCATTTCCTTCATTTGTTGTGGAAGTTTGGACATTTGTTGAGTAAGTAACTCCACTTGTTGTGAAAGTAGCTTGTTTTGAGCAAGAATTGCATCATTGGTGTTTAATTCAAGAACACCCGGTCTCCTTTGTGAAGGGTTCCGATCATGTTGACTTTGAAGATCATTAAGTGCCATTCGATCAATAATCACTATAGCATCTTCCACACTTTTAGACATCAAAGAACCACCCGCGGTAGCATCTAAAAGTGTTTTGTACACCGGTTGGAGTCCATTCTGGAATATGTGGATTTGAGTGAGTTCATCAAAACCATGACCTTTGCATTTTTGTAACATAGACTTGAATCTTTCGCAAGCCTCATTTAGAGACTCGTTGCCTCCTTGAGTGAATACTGCAATTGCCGTTTTGGCTTCCATGAATCGGGATTGTGGAAAATACCTTTCTAAGAACTTTTCTTCTAATAAATTCCAATCCGTCATCACTCTTGGTAATTGATCGAGATACCACTCTTTAGCTTTTCCAATTAAGGAATGTGGAAACAATCTCTTGAATAGTGCCTCCTCACCCGCTTCATCTACCCCCGTTGCACCCGCAATCTCATAAAATTTGGTGAGATGCGTGAAAGGGTCTTCATGATCCATTCCGGTGAACGGACTTGCATAAAGTAGTTGAAGGATTCCGGTCTTCATCTCCGAGTTCCTTCCACCTTGAGCAATACGAGCAAATTGAGTGCGTCTTGGACTATTCGCGGACATTTGATGAACTTCACCCACCATGTTTCCTTCGAAAGTGTTGGCACCTACTTCCTCAATTTGAATTGTTGAAGAAATAGATGCTTCTTCTCTTAGTCTCCTCTCTTTGGCCAATTTTTTTCTTCTTCGTGTTTTGCTATTGAGCTTCCGAATCGTCCTTTCAATTTCGGAATTGAATGGAAATTGTTCTTCGGTGGCTTTTCCATACACAAAATTCTACAAAACTAGCAAACCAAGTGAAACACAAGAGATATTAATAAAGTAACAAAACTTAAAACAATGAACTATTGCAATGCTTGTAATATCAAACGCCAATCCCCGGCAACGGCGCCAATTTGTTGAAAAGTAATTTTCCGGCAAATATTTTTATATCGTATCCACAGAGATTGGGTGATATTACCGCCGTTCTATAGTTAAAATTGCTTTAAGTTTATAAATTGAAAATGGTTTGTTTATGTTTGGAAATGTATCATTCACTTGTGACATAAAATGAAAATACTAAAAATATAGTTTTTATCAATTAAAAAGAATTTGTCAAGATTTGGTTTCACTATTCCATTTCCATAAATTTTCTTATAACTAGTATGTGAACTCAATAAGTTTGAATCTAATCTAATATCCTCTCAATACCATTTATGTCTAAATGATAATGTGATATTTATTAAACTAATCCTTTAGATAATTTCTTCATCCAAAATATTAATCTAACAATCCCTAATATTTGATATAAAAGAAAAGCAAGAAATAAACCTATTTCTACAATTCAATTCTTACTTGAGAAAATGCTTGAAGGACATAAGTTAAATTATCTTTTTCAACAATAATATAACTTGAAATATTCAACTAACCACACAAGATTTTATCTAGATTCAACCTCAAATTGTTCACATACAAAGATGTACAAGAATTACATAATGGACTTGGAATAGTTACTACCTTAATCTTGACAAAATTGGGAAATTAGCTCCTCATCACCATTGTTGCCATCAAAAAGCTTGAGAGTTCTTCCCCAAAGTTCTATCTCTATTGATCAAAATCTGATTGTGTAAAAATTAATTATCAACTAGCAAAAACTATCTTTCTCCTTTCTTTCCTTTTTCTCTCTTTGTTTTGTTTTCTTCCTCAGTCATGATTGCAATTGACATGACTTTTTTCATGCAACCACACAACTCTCTTGGCCCAAAAAGTGACTAAAAGTAAACCTTCACGCCACCCCAAGACGGCTGACCCCAAAGATACCTCTAATCATTTCAAAACAGAAATGCTGATTACGCACAGTTCGCGGCGCCACCCAAGGACGCGACGCGAACCAAGGCAAATGAAGTTCGCGGCGCCACAGAAGGACGCAGCGCGAACTGAGCTGCTTTATGCTCCTTTGTCTTTTCCTTGCCTTCCTTTTGACTTATCTTGCCTTGCCTAGACTTGATTGCTTCTTCCAACTCCACATGCATCCAAGTACAACTTTTTCTCTAAAAAATCTACAAAACTAACAATTGAGGTGAAATATCTATTCTACTAAAATAAAAACAATGATAATTGCATATTTATGAATTGTGTGAATAAAAGAATAAAAATTAAATAAAACTTGGTTAAAAGGACCAATAAAATTATATGAAAATTAGTACAATTTGGTCCTTAACACATGCCATATACTACCGTAGCAAAAAGTTTACCGACTGTGAAACAAGATACTCACTGCTCGAGAAAACTTGTTTCACTTTGGCTTGAGCTGATCGTCAACTAAGACAGTATATGTTGACCCATACTACTTTATTGATCTCTAAAATGGATCCGATAACATACATATTTGAGAAACCTGCTCTCTCCGGAAGAATAGAAAGATTGAAAATGATTTTGACCCAATACGATATTCAGTATACTACTCAGAAGGAAATCAAAGGAAGTGTATTAGCAGATCATTTGGCTCATCAAGCTGTAGACGACTACCAATCTATGCATTTCGAGTTCCCGGACGAGAATATCATGTTAGTTACTGATTATGAAGAACCTCGGCCGGATGAAGGACCTGAGCCAGGATCCCGATGGACCGTGGTTTTTGACGGAGCTTCTAACGCCCTTGGTAACGACATTGGTTCTGTGATTATCTCTTCCAAGGGTGGCCATACACCCTTCACCGCCAAATTATGTTTTGACTCCACCAACAATATGGATGAGTATGAAGCATGCATTATGGGTATCAAAGCTGTTATAGATTTGAGGATCAAGTTCTTGCAAGTATATGGAGACTCAACCTTGGTGATTATTCAGATTAAGGAAAAATGGGACACGAAGCATCCAAATCTCATTCCATATCGAGAACATGTGTTGAGTCGAATTCCCTACTTCAAAGAAATTACTTTTAAGCATATCCTGCGAGAGGAGAATCAGTTGGTGGACGCATTTGCTACCATGTCATCTATGTTTAAAGTCAGATGGACAATAAAGCTCCTCAAATTACTATTGAAAGGCTAGATGAACCAACATATTTTTGTGAACTTGATATTGAAGGAGTAGACGAAAAACCTTGGTTTCATGAAGTGAAGAGATACCTCGAGACTCAAGAATATCCTTAGGGGGCATATATCAATGACAAGAAGTTTTTAAGGAGGTTCTCCCCCAAGTTCTTTCTAAGTAATGAGATTATGTACAAACGCAACCACAATTTGGTTTTACTTCGGTGTGTAGATAAGAGAGAATCTGAGAAGATTATAGAAGGCCTACATGAAGGTGTTTTCGGTACTGTAACACGGTGGGAGAACTAACATGTTTGTTTTTTGTTTTATCGCAAATATGCAGATAGCAAGATTCGCCACCGAATTTTCTTTTATTCAATAAAGGAAAGGTGAAAAGAACAGGAAAGACCTTTTATCGATTCTGAGTAAGAGAGATAATTATGAAAAGGGAAGGTATTAGGACCCTTTCCATCCATAGTTATCTACGGGCTCTTAATTGCTTAGCTCACTTTTGGAAATTTACTTTTTGTGTGTGTGTGATTTGGAAAGTATTTTGAAAAGAATTTCGCTTTGACTTCGTAATGATTCTTGTATCAGTCTTTAAGAATGTATATGAAGTGTTTGGAAATGTTTGTTTGGAAAAATGTAACTTTGTAATGATTCTCGTTGGAATGTACACAAAGTATTTGTTTGAAAGTATGTTTGAAGAGAGTGTGAGGAGTGAAAGTGATTTGTTTTGATTAGAGCAAGCAATTAAATGTCTTATTACCTACTCAGAAGGGTTGTTCTTGTTATTTTCCTTCTCCTTTAGGATAGCATATCCATACCATTAGTTGGTAGGTAACCCTATCAGTTGGATGTGAAGGGACATGCGTAGGTTATCGAATGGTCATTGAAGGCAACATTGTAATGATACCTTTAGCATTTCCGTAGAGACGATCATCACTTATTCGTAAGCAACAACCGAGGGACGATATCATATATTCTTAGGCAACAATCGGAGGGTCATCGAGGGACTATGATCTTTGTGATGATTTAACTGAGGGACTTTTCTAATGGTACCCCTACGTTCGAGGGACATGACCATGTTTATCCGAAGGCAGCAAGAGAGGATTACCCTAGGGGGTGCAAGTGTGAAGAGCGTATTCAATTCAATATTTATCTTGATTGTTAAGGTGATCTACGATTCATTTTAATTCTTGCCATACAATCCTATTATCATACATCTAACCAGTTTATAGACAATTTATAAGAGAGTGCAGAAAGTAAAAGTGCGGAAAATAAACCCTACGCTATTATAAGGCTTTGGGGCAGATACATAGGAAATGCGGAAAGTAAATGCGAAAAATAAAAGGTCCTAATTAACTATTACAGCTTGCGCGCGAGAAATTATACATCTAGGAAGCAGTTACAATAATATGCATGAAAAAGAATTAGTCGGGATAAAGAAATAAAGTCGGGAGGAGTTGGAAAAAGTCAGTGAAAATATCAATTTAAGGTTAATTAAGTCTTAATTAAATTAACCTAATTACTATGTGAAAATTGGTTGAATCGAAAAACCCTAATTCTAATTGTTTTTAATTAATAAAATAAATTTAATTTAAATTAAATTAATCTAAACTAAACTAATTAAGTTAATTAAGAAAAAATGAAAATAAAGTTAATTATGTGCTAACCCTAATTATCTAATCAATTAACCTAATTAATAAAATTATTAAACTAATTATTGATTAATTAATTAAATAAGATATAATTAAAAAAATAATGAAAAGAAAAGGAAAAAGGGTTAAAAAATTAGAAAAGAGTGAAAAATCAGAAGAATAATGGAAAAAGGCCCCTAGGAGGACCGAACTCAGGACCATAGGATTGAAACACAAACGCCTTGCCATCTGAGTTGTGTACACATGGTGTTAGTGGAATGGAAAGAAAAATATATATAATAAAATAAAATTAAAAATATATATTAAAACGAAACGTGCGCGCAAAGGGGGTCTTCGTCCCCGATTTGAAATTTTGGGACTTTTACCTACGGACGTTTCGTTGCTAAAACCTATAGTGACGGCTTTGTCCGTCAATAAAACACCTGTAACGATTCAGGCGGCAATGAGGAATTGATTGACACCCTTGGAATGGCTTGAATCGATGGAAATCCTAGGCTGCCAATTGCTTGTTCTTCACGGTTTTTTCAAACTTGGTTAGGGTTCTTGAGGCTGCAAAATCGTGTCCTTGTGGTCTGATCACGTTGATTATTTATAGAGGAATGAATTAGGTCAAGACATGTGAGAAAATATTTTGCATTGATGGAGAAAATATTTGATCTAGAAATCAAATGAAAAACTTTCGAAATTGCTCAATCTCATGCCAATTAGATCTTGTACGAATTTGGCCAGATATTTGGGCTTGCATGGACCTCAAGGAGTTTAAATATCAAGCCTTGCACGCCTCACTTTTAATTTTATATCTTATTTTGATTTAATTTGATTTTTAATGAATAAAATAAAAAATAAATACAATAAATATTAACATGGAGCATGGTCGGACTTGGAGCCTCTTGATAATGTTAGAAATAAGTTCTAATCATAAAAATATAGGCCCATTTGGAAAAATTTCAAGATTGCTCAATATTTCTTTCATGCACTTTCTTAAAATTTCCAAACTTGCACAAAATATATCTTGCTCAATTTTCATCATTTGGGAGTGATCTTGGTATTTTTTGAAATCTTAATATGTTCTATAAATGCTCCTTTTGGTTTCATCTTCATTGAAGCTTCCATGATCATGTACACCTATTTGGAAAAAGATGACTTTTTGTTGACTTTTATAAGGACCTATAATGTCTTGGCTCATATCTTTCAAATGAAAATTTTTTGGGCAAAGCTTGTGAACACAAATTTGTAGAGAGTTGAATTCTCTTCAAAATGAGGTTTGGTGGAATTTTTTTTGATAAAGTATGAGAAAGTTATGATTGGTTAAAGTTCTGTTGACTTTTTATCAAAAACCGTAATTTAGAAACTTTGACTTTTGATCAATTCTTTGAATTTTCTTGATGAATCATGATCAACCCTTGATCAAATGATAAATGTGATCTCAAAATCTTGATGTTGACCAAAAATGATGAAGTTTGACTGTATGTTGACCACAATTAACTTTTTGTCCAATACAACTGATTTTCAACCATCTGAGCAATTGACTGAGCAACTTGAGCTATGAGGCTTGAAACTTGACATGGTGATACCTTGAGACATATGAGGAGGCATGATGATCACTTGAGGCAATATAAACCATTTTTTACTTGAGAGAATTAAAACCCTAGTTATGGGTTGACTGCTTAGGAGAGGGTTCATCTGGTTAACCCTTGAGGAGCTCTTGAGTATGGAGATGTGCATTGACTAGAAAAATAAGAGGGAAAATTTTAGGGTATAATAGTTGCCCCTGTTTAATCTTCTTGTACCTGAGGGGTTAGATTGGTATGCTTGCCTTTCGTGACCTGAAGTTAGAAGATGATTGAACACTCGAGTACCCCTGAAATTTTCACTCTCTAATGTGTGGAAGGAGACCGTCAACTGACGATGTACTGGAATGGGCTTATAGGTGCCATTTGGAGAAGCCGATGCTGGGGAGTGAGTCGGACGTTAGATTCCATGGCATTCTTCGAATGAATTTATTAGTAAGTACTCGTCAGGACGTAGATAGTTTCCCCGTCTTGTTTCAAGTATTAATCCGTAGCCTGCCGTTCATTGGTAAACACGTCTGGTTTCAGAACTTCATATTGTTTGATTGTGTAGATTAGTCGCCCCGTCTTGTTTCGAGAATTGATCTACAAGTTGTTTAGTTTGCTACACCCATCTAGTCTCGGGCATTCATACCGTTATAGTTGTACATATAGTTTTCCTGTCTTGTTTCGGGTATTAATCTTTGACCTTCTGTCATGAAATTTGGAAATAAGTTTTGCCTGTTTGAGAATTTAACTTGAGAATTTTATGCACATTATGATGTATGCGAATATGTAATGATGCTCTTGAATTATATATGCACATGTTATGATTTTTTTATGAATGATGTATGAATATAAATGTTGTGGTATTTCAAAACATATCCATCTTGAAGAAGACAAGAATGTTCTGCAAGGGATATGTCGACGCCTATTAATAATAATTCGATATCTCAAAAACAATGAAGTCGCCACCGAGATTTATTTATTCCAAGAAGGAAAGGGGAAATGTCGAATAAAACCCACGAGAAAATAATAATACGGTCTACGAGACTAAAAGATGCAGGTTCGGGAGTCAATTATGCAAGGGGAAGGTATTATCACCTCTCACATCCATCGTACTCGACGGTACCCATTTAGTTCAAAGTGTGTTCGTGTGTTAGTGTGAAAATTTATGATCTTTTAAGGTGGAAGGGAGAAAAGAAAGAGAGGAGAAATGTTTTTATTATTTTTGTTCGCCTTTAGTCGTAAGACTTAGTGCCTACGTACTCCCTCGTGCAATGTGAAAGTCAGAGCGCTGTAGTTCGGCTAGAAAATGATTGTTTGCGGATTGATTTTAAATAAAAATACAAGTAAACATTTTTAAAGGAGAAGACTCGTCTAAACGCCAATAAGGTGTGATAAAGGATAAAGGACTACACACTAACATGAGGGAGGGTTTGAGAACACCTCTAGCACTCAAGTGGAGAAGTCGAAAATCATGGGGATAGAGGAAGAATATCTCAATCATAATGAATCATGTCTAATCTTGAAAAGGTTTTAAAGGAAAAAGGTGCTCGAACGCACAAAAGTTTTTAATGAGTTAAAATTAATTTTAAGTGTGGGTGAAAAGTACCAAATAATAGGACTAGCATCCTACGATTCAAATACTAGAAACCAGAGGAGCTCAATGCTAAACGAGTCGTCTATCATCCCAAAAAAGTTTTCTTATGAAAAAGGTGAAGTGAAACAAGGTTCACATTATTAAAAGTCTTAAACAATTGGTCTAGCAACCAACGATTTGAAGACTCGGGGTTCATTTTGACACAAGTATTTAAACATTTGGTCTAGCAACCAAAGATTTAAATACTCGACACTTATTATGAAAAGGTTTTGAAAAATTCACTCGACGTTGGATTGAGGTTTGAAAATAAGACTTGATGTTGGATCGAGAAAGTTTATTGAAAGTGTTTTAAATGCTTGGTGAATGGAGAAAGAATGAATCAGGTTATGATCAACCAAGCCATGAAACTTGATCGATCTCAAGAGAATAGACAAGCCTATTCTCTACTATGTAACCCTTATGGAAATGAGAAAACTTGGTATATGGACCAAGGCGCAAGAGATGAAGGAGATACAAATAATTGCAAACAAATCAATAAATCGAGAAAAGTCCATACATGGTGGCCAACACAAACATAAAGCGATTAAATTACATGTGTACTAGCAAAGTGGGCTAGTCTAGTAAGACGACCAATTGGAACAATTGATTGAAATAGGCTCACTGTAAGAAGGTCCAGGATCAAGCGTACATGTGTGCATGTGTGGTCATCGCGACGCTTTTAAGCTTTGTCGACTTATGAGTTTAAAATGATTCACAATTGAATATTAGTTAGAAAATGATTTTTTTGGTTTTGTGTAAGTGACTATTAAATTAAAATAAAATAAATGTGAACTAAATAATTATTACAAGCCTTTGGGGAGAGGGATACATCAATTACAAATGGGGATTTAAAGATAAAATAGAAATGGAAAGCAATATGTTATTTACAATGCAACAAGGGAGCGGGATACAAGTTTTCGAATGGGGATGAAAATAAATTAAAGAGCAAATGATAGATTAATTATATTACAATGGGATAAAAACAAATGCGGAGAAACAAGTATCAATTATTGACCATTGCATTTTATTAGATTAATTAGAATAGATTGTAGAAATTAATTCTAAGGAGTCAAGTAGTATTTTTGTGTTCATACACATTCGAAAGTCGAATCGAATTCAAAGTTCGAAATTGCAACATGAGGAGAATCATTATAATATAACTTATTTATTTACAAATAAATATAGTAAAGCATATAAATAAAAGTAATATGTATATAGTATATTTACAATACTAAATATAAGAATAAAAAATAATACTAAGTATTTTGTATATTTATAAAATAAAAATACATTACTAAATATTAAATCGAAATAATAATATAAACATTAAAGTGCTAATGAGAAAAGTGTAGATGTGCTAAAAGAAATTGAATACTTTGATCAATCCTCGGATATCTTCACAAATAGAAAACATGTTAGTAGCATAAGTGTGGAATAAAAAAATTAAAACAAAATGGAATTGCAACAAATTGGAAAATGGTTAGTAAGCAAGGTATAAAAATCGAAATGAAATTAACATGAACTATATACATTAAAAAATGAAGAACCAAACAATTGATCATAATCGAAACTAAAGATTTAATGAGCAAGTTAAAATCTACAAAGTATAAAAATCGAATTGAAACTTAGATCATGTACATAAAAAAATCAAGAAGCAAAGGTTTATTTATTCAAGCATTTCAATTAGCAAATGAACTAAAAACGAAAGAAGTTCAAACTATTATTTAATTCAAGTTCGAAACATGTAGGATTGGCACAAAAGCAAGCTAAGATTAAATCGAACCAAACCGGGCAGCCACTACACGATCAATTTTACTCAAGATAAAATGTTTTTTCTTGCTTAAATTCACACAAAGAAACAACAATACTGCCCCATAAGTTCCTCATTTTGATTTATACGCGAATAAACGCGGTATTATCGTTACCTTCATCGAAACTATACAAACATCGACAATCACAGTCAATAAAAAATCAACAAAGCGGTGTCATTATTGATTAACCTTCGAATTCAAACTTGAATCATATCAAAATCTCAAATAAACAATTGCAACTATAGAAAAACAATGGCTGCCCCCACAGTTTCTCAGTTAGATTGAACGCAATTAAACGCGACATTATCATTAAACCTTCATTGAAACAAAAGTGGAATCCCTATCACAAATTCAATCAAAACGAAATAGCATGGCTTTCCCAAATGGTTTCTTGGTTATATCTTACGCGAATAAACGCGACATGGATACTTAAACCTTCATCGAAACTATACATATCAATTCATTACAATTTCAAGTAACACAAAAAACGTATAATAACAAATATCAATTTTAATCGAATTAAACCAACTTCAACATAAACTAAATTAAATGCAACCGATACGAACCTATCATCAAATTCTGATACAAGCCAAACATCTAATGTTAAACAACCCCTTTTTAGAAACATCCTAGCAGAATAACATTCTTAAACAAGAGGACAATGTAATCGAGCCGACATTTCGAACAGATTCATTTATAATATCAAACTCAAAAAATAGAATTCCGCATAGTTTAGTAATATCAATATCGATTCAGCATTATTAACAATCTAGAACATAAATTGAATTTAGATACAAAATAATAAAAATATGAGTTGACAAAATAACCTGCTAAGATGATTTGACCAAGGGAGTATGCTGGATTGTGTAGGAAGTATGAAGAAAATATGTTGCTTGAATAGTTGAGCTCGGATAAGCTTGAAGATGGTGGTGAGGCTGGGACCGACGACGGAGAAGGTGAGGTTGGGTTGCAGGAAGGAGTAGATGGAAATGGGTTGATGTTCTGCAGAGGGATAAGGAAGGGACGACGAGAGTATGGTTGATGAAGGTTGAAGATGGAATAGAGTGAGGTAGAAACGGTGAGGAGGGTGACGGTTGTCGAGGCAGAAGGTTGAAGGGACACAACGGTGAAAAGAGGAAGCAGACGAGGGCGGAGGGTTGAACGAAAATAGGGACAAAGGTGTGAATCTGGCAAAGGGACGCTGGTGATATGGAGGTGTGGCGAACAGAAGGAGAGGAGTATGAGATGGTGGCTGGAAGGACGAAAATGAGTGAGTATGGATGGTGGAAGAGTTGAACAGAGGGTGAAAGTTCCTTTTTTTTCTCTGATTTTCGTTCCTCCTTCACTTTTGATGTCCTCATAGTAACCCATATATATACAAAAGAAAATTAGGTTTAGATAAATTTTTTTAAAATGCGAAAAATGCCCTTCTGATTAAATGGGCCATAAAGATTGGATTTATTGATGAATCTTGAATGTTAGGTCTCTTGGAATTTTGAAGTTATGGCCGTTAGGAGCAGAAGTTCTGGCCGTTAGGAATAGAAGTTCTAGCCCTTAGGAGCATAAGTTCTGTCCGTTAGGAACAAAAGTTTTGGCCCTTAGGAGCAGAAGTTATGTCCGTCAGGAGCAGAAGTTTTGTCCCTTAGGAGCAGAAGTTCTGGCCGTTAGGAGCATAATTGTTGGCCGTTAGGAGCAGCATTTCTGGCCGTTAGGAGCAGAAGTTTTGGCCGTTAGGAGCAGGAGTTCTGGTTGTTCAGAGCAAAAGTTCTGGACGTTAAGAGCAGAAGTTCTAACCATTAAGAGGTTCTGATGCAATAGTCAGAAGCTTCTGGATGCACACATCTTGTATATTGAGATGAAGCTTGAAATAATGGAACCTCAGATATTCAACTTTTGAGAATTAAACCTCTTCATCAGAACAATGTATACTCTCATAATCGGAAAATCCCGATCTCATAGTTAATGCACAAACGATATGCATGCAATGCACCTATTGATTAACTGTAAGCCAATTATTAAAAAAAATGAAGAGGCCAAATTAAATTGAAAATAAATATGGAATGCAAATAAAAAATGAAAGTAAAAATTTAAATATGATGTAAATAAATGAATGTGAAAACTCAAGGTAAAATTTGGGGTACAACAAGATCTTCGACTTCTGCTTGGGGATATAGTTGTTGGAAACCCTGACTGGGGGAATAAGATAGATGTGGATTCCTCCGGTGCACTACCTGACCAAGTTTCGGGTCTGGATATTGACGCTTTTGGAAGATGATAATCCTTGAGAGATACTCATCTGGGGATGAATATCTTGTGTATAACCTTTGCTGAGGAATTATGTGGTTTTGAATAGCCTATTACTGCTCAGAGGCTGGCATAATAGGTTGGTCAGTAATTTGTTACTGCTTGGGGACCAACGTAACAAAGTTTACGTTCACTGCACGGGGACTAACGTGACAAAGTAAATGTTCACTACGCGGGGACTGACGTGACAAAGTAAACGTTCACTGCGCGGGGACTGATGTGACAATTTGATGATCACAACTCGGGGAATAACGTGATAAGTTAAGATGATCGTAGCTCAGGGACTAATGTGATAAGTTAAGACAATCACTGCTCGGGGACTAATGTGATGAGTTTAAGACGATCATTGCTCGGGGACTAATGTGATGAGTTGAGACGATCACTACTCGGGGACTAATGTGATGAGTTTGAGACGATCACTGCTCGGGGAATAATGTGATGAGTTTGAGACGATCAATGCTCGGGGACTAACGTAATGAGTTGATATGATCACTGCTCGGGGACTGATGTGATAAGTTGATATGTCTTGCTACTGCTCGGGGAATAATGTAACAAACAGAAATATGGACGCTGTTGAAAGTAATAATTTTGTTGAGGATATGATAGAGTAGTAATATTGTTGGGAAATCTATCTTTGTCGAGGGAGAGATGGCTCTTTGGGGATTGTAGAGATTATTCTATGGGAATATTTCGGCGAAACTAACTTTGCCGGGATGTGTTGGTGACTCGGGTTGTCATCCGAAATCCTAGAGCCTGTAGTAACTGCTATTTATGTTCGCTTTTCGTGTATTTGTGAACAGATATTTATTGTCAGATGCATATAATCATTCAAAGCAACCATTGGGCTTATGCAAACAAAACAGATGAAAGTAGAAAATTAGAATTTAGAAGAGAATTTGTATTGATTTTGAAAACGAGCCTATAGACAGGCAGTTCGTGTACAAAGAGACAAATGTACGAGTTAGAGGAAATTGTCGGAAGCATTGAAAAATAGTAAAAGCTATGTGGGAATAATCTCAACAAGTTTCAACTCTGCTATTGGTCATATATTTTCGACTATCTCATCTCCTTGCTGCTAGAAGAAAGTGATTAGATTGATCTGCACCTTTTGAACTTGAAGTTGATAGTAGCGTAGTTTGTAAGTAGATGATCTTGACGAGACATAGTCATACGCTTTAATCCCTAAATTTTTCCTAGACCGCACCCTTTCGGGTTTTCAGGCTATCGGGATACCCTTTTTTGCCCAAGCCGCCTTTGCAGGTTTTCGACTTGCTGGGTGTACATTTTTTCATATATGTCCCTGATTTTTTCCCGAACCTTTTTGGTTCTCCGGGACGCCCTTTCTTTTACCTAGGCCAATCGACCTAGCGGATCTCATTTATGCGTAGTATTTTTTAACTATTTTTATGTTCATAGGGTCCGGGAAGTCTTCTCCATCCATATTGCTTAGTATCATGGCTCCGCCAGAAAATACTGTCTTGACTACAAATGGTCCCTCATAGGTGGGAGTCCATTTGCCCCTGGGATCACTTTGTGGTAGGATGATGCGCTTGACTACTAGATCGCAAACTTGGTACACTTGGTGCTTGACTTTCTAATTGAAGGCTTTGATCATGCATTTTTCATATATCTGCCCATGGCAGATGGCTACGAGTCGCTTCTCATCGATCAAGTTTATCTGGTCAAGTCGAGTCTGGACCCATTCGTCTTCGTATAAATCCGCATCTATCAAAACTCTAAGTGAAGGAACCTGAACCTCAATGAGTAGAACCACTTCCATACCATATACAAGATAGAATGAGGTTGCCTTGTGGATGTTCATACTGAAGTGCGATAATCGTGGAGAGCAAATTGAAACATCTCATGCCAATCTTTATACATCACTGTCATTTTTTTGTATGATCTTCTTAAGATTATTGTTGGCGGCTTCAACTGCGCCATTCATCTTTGGCTGATATGGAGAAGAGTTGTGATGCTTAATCTTGAACTACGTGCAGAGTTCGATGATCATCTTGTTGTTGAGATTGGTAATATTATCTATGATAATCCTTTCAGGGATTCCATACCGGAAGAAGAGATTATGTTTGATGAAACGAGCCACAACATTCTTGGTAACAGACGCGGACGAGGCTGCTTCTACCCATTTTGTAAAATAGTCGATAGTAACAAGGATGAAACGGTGCCTATTTGAAGTGGTCGACTTGATTTCTCCAATCATATCAATGCCCCACATTGCAAAAGGCCAAGGAGCGGTTAGAACATTCAATGGGACTGGAGGCACATGCACTTTAATTGCGTATATCTGGCATTTGTGAGAAGATCGAGAGTATCGATAACAATAAACTTCCATAGTGGACTAGTAGTAACCTGCTCTCAGAATCTTCTTAGTTATTGTATGTCCACTAGAATGAGTACCAAAAGCACCTTCATGTAGTTCTTCCATGATTCGTTCAGCTGTATTCTGATCTACACACCGAAGTAAAGCAAAGTCATGGTTGCGTTTGTATAAGATGTCGTTACTTAGAAAAAACTTGGCAGCGAATCTTCTTAGAAACTTTTTATTGTTGACAGATGCCCCCTCAGGGTATTCTTGAGCCTCGAGATACCTATTCACTTTGTAGAACCAAGGTTTCTCCTCTACTCCTTTAGTATCAAGTTCACAACAGTACGCCGGTTTGCCTAGTCTTTCAATAGTAATATGAGGAGCTTCGTTGTCCCATCTGACTTTGAACATAGATGACATGGTAGCTAACGTGTATGCCAACTGATTCTCTTCTCGTGGAATATGCTCAAAAGTGATTTTCGAAGTAGGGGATCAAGCTCAACACATGTTATTGATATGGAATGAGATTCGGGTGCTTCGTGTCCCATTCGCCTTTAACCTGACTAATCACCAAAGCTGAGTCTTCATATATTGGCAAGAATTTGATTCTTAAGTCAATAGCAGCTTTGATACCCATAATACACACCTCGTATTCGGCCATATTGTTGGTGCAGTCGAAACATAACTTGGAGGTGAAAGGTGTATGGCTGCTGTTGGGAGATATGATCACAGTGCCAATACCATTGCCAAGTGCGTTAGAGGCTCCATCGAAGACCATGATCCATCGGGATCCTAGCTCAGGTCCTTCATCTAGTATAGGCTCTTCGCAATCAGTAACTAACATAATATCCTCATCTGGGAACTCAAAATGCATAGACTGGTAGTCAGTCATCTACAGCTTGATGAGCCCAATGATCAACTACTAAACTTCCCTTGATCGCTTTCTGAGTAGTGTACTGAATGTCGTATTCGGTCAAGATCATTTTCCATCTTGCTATTCTTCCGGTGAGACCAGGTTTCTCGAATATGTATTTTATTGGATCCATTTTAGAGATCAATAAGGTAGTTGTGAGTCAACATATACTGTCTTAGTCGGCGAGCAGCCGAAGCCAAAGCGCAACATGTTTTCTCGAGTTGTAAGTATCTTGTTTCATAGTAGTAAACTTTTTGCTAAGGTAGTATATTGCATACTCTTTTCGACCAGACTCGTCATGTTGCCCCAACACACACCCCATTGAATTCTCTAATACTGTTAAGTACATGATTAGAGGTATTCCTTCAACTGGTGGCAACAAGATATGAGGTTCTTGAAGGTATTCCTTAATTTTGTCAAAAGCTTTCTGGAAATCGTCATTCCATTCTACTACTTGATCTTTCTTCAATAACTTGAAGATTGGCTCACAAGTAGCAGTTAGATGTGCAATGAATCTGGAAATGTAATTTAGCCGTCCTAAGAAACCTCTGACTTCCTTCTCGGTACGGGGAGCTGGCATTTCTTGAATATATTTAACCTTAGCGGGGTCAACTTAGATACCTTTACCACTGACAACGAATCCCAGGAGTTTTCCGGATCTGACTCCAAAGGTGCATTTGCTCGGATTCAGTCTCAATATGTATTTCTTCAGTCTATCAAACAACTTACGCAAATGATCAAGATATTCTTCTTCGATTTGTGATCGAGCTATCATGTCGTCGACGTAGACTTCTATCTCGTGATGGATCATATCTTGAAATAAAGCTACCATAGCACGCTGATATGTTGCGCCAACATTCTTCAACCCAAACGGCATGACCTTGTAATAGAAAGTGCCCCACTGTGTAACGAAAGTAGTATTTTCCATGTCTTCGGGAGCCATCTTGATCTGATTATAACTAGAGAAACCATCCATGAAAGAGAAAACCTTATGCTGAGCGGCATTGTCAACTAGAACATCGATATGTGGAAGCGGAAAATCGTCTTTCGGGCTCGCCTTATTCAAATCTCGGTAGTCTGTAACACCCTCTAATTCCCCACACAAATATATTGCATAATCAGAGTAAATTAACATGCATATCAAGAGGGCATCACATATCTCTCCAAATTAAATAAACACGTACAATGGTCATGTTCAAATAACACGCATTTAAATTCATGTTTTTATACATTTAACAACTTTGCATGTCACAACGGAATACCTGCATCTCTACGTGATACCAATACATGAATCTCAAATCAACATCATATATAAATCACTAGGCACTAAGGTCATCCATCTCAATATCTCCACATACAATGCCAAATACGGAATGATAATATTTGTATCATGTTCCAATACATCATAAAATAAACAAATAACATAAAGTATGTCAAATATCTCATACAAATCAAACATGAACCCAGTGATCCCCGTGCTACATGACTAGAGCAATGACTCACTACCTAAGAAAGTGGATAAATAGAACTAGCTCCTCCGTCTAATCCTTGCTAGAAGCGCCACTAACTTCGGTACCTGAGCAACATCGTATAAAACGTCATTCCAACAGAAGGGTGAGGATTCACAATCATTATAAGAAAGTATAATAATAAGTAATTTACAACATACATAGAACCGATAAATTCATCGCGCTTCATGTAATCATGTATTCGACATAAAAGATCCAACATACATATTCAACATACACAACATAGCTCCTCAATTCATATTTCACATTGAATTAACCATAATTACCACAAATATACAATCAGTTCAATCATCACATTTAACACCCAAAAAGAGAATATTCACATCGACTCATGTGACTCCATTGCAACTCAATACTTTGCAAATGCATGTGGTACCAAACTTGTTATCTTTTATCGGTCCTGCTGGGTCCACTCCAGACGGATAACACTCCAAAAGCTCGATTCGGCCTTAAGCTTTCAAAACCACTCTAGTTTTGGGACAACTCAATAATTCCCACGGAATTACCAAATATTTCCTCTTGACACAAATGATGCATGTGCAATATCAACAAAACGTATGAAAATTAAGACCAACTCCAAATCTTAATTATACAAGCATATTCTCCATAATTCAACACATTTGAATTATCTTCACCAAATTGCACATGCATATATCATGTCATTCTTCATAAATAACACATACTCTAAGTATTCATCACATTAATACACCACACCAACATGTAGCAAATCAAGCCAAACAATATCATTCACATCAAAAACCAATTCACAAACCAAACAGCACAATTACAATTCATTTAAATAATCACGTTATTATTAAATCACTTATTTTCAACATTACAATTTTTATTGAAAAGAATACCGCGCTAACTTTCTAACGCTTCGAACAGGAACTTAAACGGAGTTACGGTACAAAAGATATGAATTGTTAAAGTTTCAACACAAACAAACACCGATATCATACACTAACAACTCTAAACATATCAGCATTATGCAAAACAATTAAAAACACGACTCTTAATAATTCAAAACAACTCTAACAATTTTATCGACAACTCTAACAATTCTATTGACAACTCTAACGAAATTAAAATTAACTTAAATTAGTTAATTAATCTAATTAAGTATAATTCAAATTCCTAAAATATTAATGTTAGTAAACTTGAACTTTATGTTTGAGATTGTAGTGTCAGGCTCTATTTTTGGAGTTCGTCTTCGCCCGACGACCTCCTCCTCTGTGAGTGCACCGTCGTCAGGTGTCTTCTCATTGTATAGATCTGCGAAGTTAACAAGCTCTTCATGCCAAAGATCTATTTGTGAATTTCATCTTTGCCCGACGTCCTCTTCCCTTGTGAGTGCACCGTCGTCAGGTGTTTTCTCATTGTATAGATCTACGAAGTTAACAAGCTCTTCGTGCCAAAGATTTACTTGTGAATTTTGTTTTCTCCTAACGTCCTTGCTCATGTGGGTTCACCGTCGTCAGGTGGTTTCCCTTTCGATCTGCAAGGTTGTTTATCTACGAGTTACTTTGTGTCAGGGGCCTGCCTGTGTTCAAATTGGCCAGGCGTATAACATTATCTTGTTATAGATTTGCGAAGTTGCTTGTCAACAGACACTTCATGCTAAAGGTCTATGTTTGGAAGGGTCGTTCTTCCTCTTTGTGGTTTCTTTTGTGCTAGATTTGTGAAATTTCTTATTAACAAACGCTTCATACCGAGGGTCATTGGTTGTCATCATCTTCAATGAGCCTCTCTTTTATTGGTGTCCTCCCTTCATCATCCCCGATGAAGCTCCTTCTCTCATACTTCCTCCGTGAACGTTGATGGAGGTCCCCAAGTGAATATGTGCTCCGAGAAAAGAGTATTGAATAAATCCCCACTACAAGTTGTTGGTGTATATTTCAGAAGGAACTCCCTAGTGAATACTCATTGGGTAGCCAAATAGTTCTTGTAGAAGGGTTTCAACCCTTATCCCCTGTGAAGGTGATATTCAAATCATTGACCGGGGATGTTCACCCCCAGCAAGTTGGTATCGTATGGTATCCCCAGTAAGTCGGCAAATCATCTTTATCCCTAGTTGAAGCCATGATTGTGTAACAGTGGAAGCTCTTTTGCAAGCACTCATGCTATTCCCCAGTGGGTCATTGTCGAGCAGACAATTTCCCCATGAAATCAATTCTTCGGTATGTTCAGCTGATGGTATCTGATCTCCCCAAGTGATTATTGAATCACTGGTTTGGCTATATCTCTAACAGCATGCCAATGCTATCTTCCCCAGTGGGGCTTCCCGATTTGAACTTGATGGTTCAGTGACCTACCGTCATCGACTACTCGCTTTTTATATATTTTGCAAACATGCATCATCGCATCTGCATTATTTCTTAAGAAATTCATGTATTGCACAGAATTATAAGCTAGGAATAATAAATTTTTGTCCCAAATGACGTCCCCGTATCTCTCTGAAATCCCAGCAAGGATAATTTCTTTGATGTATGGCATCTCTTTGGAATCTGTTGCATCCCAAATTTTCCTAGCGCAATATGTCCATTGTCCACTTTGGTGTTGAAACTTCCAACTCTCACCCTGGTGCAACACATCCTCACTATCTCACTTTGAAAGCAAGCCCTACACTTGCTTTCCCCTTTTGCACAAGAGTTGAGTCGCTATCAATTCTTGATTAGGTCTGAGTATCATGCTCTCTCCTATACGCATGATGCATGATACTCTGCATTATGTTTGGATTCTGGTCAACATTTCCAACCTTCATCTTTCGTTGAAACTGCCAGTCCATCCCCTGGTGCAATGATCTTAGGACAGGTTCTTCCCCCGTGCCTTTTCGGGAACAAGAATACACTTGTTTCTCTCCTCAGAGTACAGCGTTCTAATTCAGTAAAGCCTAATCGACATTTTCTAGCCTTTTGCATCACAAACCCATCTGGTTACTCCCTGACGTAATGTGGTTAGTCTAGTAAGTGTATCTAGTCTTTGTTCTGCTAGCATGTTAATTCTTCCCTAGCATTGTGGGTTACCTTTTGAGAACAAGAATACACTTTTTTCTCTTCTTTGTAAAGCTTAATCAGCGTTTCCTAATATGTGTATCATGCTCGCCCAGTTATCCTCTGGCATAATGTGGTTAGTCTGGTAAATGTATCTAGTCTTTGCTCCGCTTGCATGTCAGCTCTTTCTTGGCATTATGGATTGAATTAGGTAGAGGCCAATTCTCTATAGGTCAGGATTACAATTGTACTTGTTCTTCACAGAATTCAACATTTATTATGTGTCTTTCTCTTGTTGTGATCCAGTTATACCACTGGCACAACATATCCTTTTCCCCAGTGAGGCTCATTGGAATTTAAAAAGTCCACACTCACCATGTGATACAAATTTTGGGATTCAGAGCATAAATTTTTGAGTCCATCTTGATATTCAATCACCTCACACCTTGTCGCTCGGAAGGCAGATGCCAAGCTTGAGGATGATTGAATAGGGGCAACTATTGTACCCCAAAATTTACCCTCTTCTTTTCCGTATTTCTGGCTTATAATTCGATTTCATAAACATAAATATAGTCACATGCGTAGCATTGATCATGGGGTTACCAAGTTTAAGGTATCCCAAGTGGTGAAAGAAATGGTGCGTTTATGTTATCATAGATCACTTTGAGTCCGATATCGATATTCTTCGATACGCATGCTCAATACAATGTATTCTAGTCAGAAAGATATTTTGGTTTGGTTCCATAAGCTCTGGGATCATCTAAATTTGTTCTCCAGTTTATGTGTTCAGATCGGAGGCTGTTTTGTCGTAGAAAAAGAATTTATTTGCTTATTTCTCAATAAAGTGTATTTGAGGTTTTCAGGGCATTTCGGACGCTCCAGAGGGAGTATCTCTCAGCTCGTCGGGTATTTTTTGATGATTTTTGACCGAAAAGTCCCTCTCATTATTATCTACGACTTTCATTTGAAAGACGGAAGCAAATTATTAGAGGAAGGTCCCCGAAAAAATTGATTTCTCAAGTGGATTAGACTGGATTTTTGTGTTGTACCGTATGCTCAGTGCACTAAAACCTTCGCAATTCCGAGCTGGAAAATAGGAATTGAGCGAGGCCAGTGTCTAAAATTCCGTATCGAAATCCTCCACAACTTTCATTTTCAACTCCAGAGAAAATTCCTTACCATTTAAGAGTAGTTTTTAATTCTTCGGAGTTATTTTTGAGCTGAACCAAGCAATTTTCATCTGATACGTGAACTTCGAAAAATCATATCTCGCTCGATTTTATCGAAATGAGGTGGGACAAGTGCCAAAAGTTCAAAAATTCCACTGTCTTCGTTTTTCTTATAAATAGCTAAGTTCAAATTTTGATTAGAAGACCCTCATTCGAGGCATTTTCTCCGAAGAGCGCATTGAAAATTCTGCATGTGTCAGACACCTGAAAAATTATGCTGAAACTTCAAAATTTCATATCGCCTTGACCATTTATCCGATTGAGTCAAAACTTTGACTCTCGCAATCAAAATCACATTCCGGACATTTTTCATTTACATTCCGACTTCAAATTCCTGATGAATTTGGCTATTTTGGACTGTGTACGGAAATTATTTTGATAATCGCGATTTGGGCTTAATTATGGATCCAACGCACTCCAAAGTCCAATTTTTACACTATAAATATATTTTACTACTCACAAAATTTGGAGAGATAACAATTTGCTAAATTTCACCCAAGAGCTCTCACTTTTCTCTCTCAATTCTCTCTCAACTCAAAGTTGCACAACCACCTCAAACCACCACCAGAATTCGAAAACCACCGCGCCAGAAAAAAATTTCTTATTTTTTTCTCTTCTTCTCCGGTACA
The DNA here is from genome assembly GCA_021764765.1 of Vicia sativa. Taxonomy (NCBI): domain Eukaryota; kingdom Viridiplantae; phylum Streptophyta; class Magnoliopsida; order Fabales; family Fabaceae; genus Vicia; species Vicia sativa. The sequence continues at coordinate 75,359,962 of CM038796.1, read as the reverse complement.
GCCCCACACTCTTCTATTCTCTCTCAATTCTCAAGGATCAAATCAAGCATTTCATCAAGTTTTCTCTAGAACATTCAAGAACATTGAAGAACGTTCAAGGTGAAGAGTTGAAGTTTTCCTCTTCTACTCGTCAAGCTTGCGACTCCTTCTCTTTCTATTATCTCTACTCTGATTTCGATTATTCTCTTAAATTGGAGCATTGATTCGGTATTTTCTTTATCAATTTGACTCAAGCTTCAAGAACAAGTAAGTGATTAATTCAATTAAGCACTTATTTTAAGTGATTTTTTCACTTTTTGATTTTCTTGAAATTGAATAGTGAAATTACTTGCAAATTCCATGTGGATTTCGATTATTGAATTTGTTTTGTCGAATTCTTTGATTTGATTGCATTTTGGTGACATCAAAGTGTGTCGGTGTGAAGCTTTTCACACATAACACACATACACTTATGGTGCTAGTTTGCATTGCATTTAAGCTTCTAATTTGTGCATTTTGTGTAACACCCCAATATTACCCAAGGTTTTACAAGTAAAAATCAGAGTAAATTAAAATTTCAGAAATTAAATACTGAGGTGTCACACCATCAAAACCAAATTACTTTAAATAGTTTGATTTAAAGTATAAATCTCGGATACATAGCATCGCCGGAAAACATAAATTGATTCATAAAGATCAAACCATCTTCTTTATTAAGCTTTCTTAACAAATCATATTTTCATAAAGTATGATTCTTATTTACAAAAGGAAAACAACAAAAGGAAAACAACAAAAGAACAACAACAAGACAACATAATCATTCCCCCCGAGTGCTACGTATCAGAGCGACACCGACTCGACTAATAACAGCTATAAACTCCGTCTTCATAACCTGCATGTTACCAATATAAAGGTAAGAAACAAGTAAAGGTGAGATACTCCAAAACATATAATTAAAGGCATGATAAAATATATATATATATATATATATATATATATATATATATATATATATATATATATATATATATATATATATAGTTCGAATTATAAAGGGGTATGGATGAATAAGTGCAATTCCAACAAATATCCAAAACTCACTTACTTTAATCGTCATTCTAATGTGTACAATCTACACTTTATCTCCATAATCTCATTGACAAAAATCGTCACAACAACACATAAACGTTCCTCACCACGAAATCGTCACAAGTTAATACGCCACTAATCAACACGGAAATCATAAACAATCATCAAACAACAACATCAAACAATGCTAATAACATAAGCAACATAAATAAAATCATCACAAATTGGCTAAAGCGCATCGTCGCTTTTTGGCATAAAAGCCCATCGTCGCAAACATCATCACATCATATTTGCATTAAGCATTTCATCAAAATTACATCATCACAAAACTCATCATTTATATTCATCGCCTAGTTATCATGAAACTATCAAGGTATATTGATTTCATGTTCATCATAAAGGTCATCACCAAACAAAGCATCATATATCATCGCAATTCAACATCATCAATTAATTAAACCCAACGCCAAACAACTCAAACATAAACATAACCGACTCCATGAGATACGACTATGTTATGCATGTGGTACCCGTCGCTTTGTCCATGATTAGGAACACTTGGCATAAAGCCCATCGTCGCTTGGCATAAAAGCCTCGTCGCTTGGCATAAAAGCCTCGTCGCTTGGCATAAAAGCCCATCGTCGCCAATGCAATGTATGTGACTCGACAATAAAACAACACAACAAAACATCATCATCGCTCATCAAAATTGGCATAAAACCCACATCGCCATAATTTATCCACATCAAGATAAATATATCATTGCATAATATTTGCATTATGCAAAACATCACCAATAATACATCATCATCAAAAATCATGCATTCACAAATCAGAAGCATTTATTAACAACATCAATATAATCATCACATCATCATGTACAAAGACATATATCATCGCATCGCATATCATCAAGTATTCATTAACAAATACATCGTCGCAAAACATTATGTTTAATCACACCACAGTATTATCAATTCATTCACTAAATTCCAAATACGGAAAAATAGTCAAACACCTATAATTGTCGCGAAGGCTATTCCTAATAACCGGCATTAATCATAATCGTCAACATCGCAATCGGATTGTCCATACGTATCTTAAATCTATTAAAACGCAATCCGATTCAATTTAACCGTAAATTGGCCTATTTCGGGTCAACTCGTAAAAAAATTTAATTTCGAAAAACTAACCTCACCACTACGTTCTACACGTCGAACTTAGCTTGCACGTCAATTTTCGTTGAATTCGGAGCAACTTACTCCGTCGTCGAATTTACCGAATTCGAAAAATCGGAACATAATCGGGTTCTAAATTTAATCGGCTATCTTATGTCCTAATTATATTTTATGGATATAAATTGCTACTAACAGAAGCCATTTCTCATAAATTATGCAGAAGAAATATTTTTGACAGAAAACAGAAAACTGTGTTTTTAGAAAACAGAAAAACCACGTTTTACAGAAAATTTTCCATTTCTCCTAGCCAGCAGCAAGGACGCACGTCCCTTGGGCCCAAGTGAAGAGGAGGCGGGTGCCTCACCTTGGGGGACAGTCGCCCCACACATGGAGGTGGGCGCCTTCCCCCCTAGCACACCAGCCATCCACTTCTTCTTCCCTTTCATGCGTTTTACTGTTTATCATTTTCTTTCTAGTTTTCTGTTTTACTGATAAACTTTTTCTTTTCCATTTCCATTTCCATAACTTCATATTATAATACTACTAACAACATACCCATAATCCCTACTCCTAATTCAACTTTTCTAAACATTTCAACAATCAACCAACCAAACCCTATAAACCAACTATCAATTTTTCCCCAAATTCTAAATATAACTATCAAACCCTAACCATATGTGATAGAGAAATCAAACACCTTACCTCAAAAGCTTTGATTGTTCTTGATGATTCTACAAACCCAACCTTGTTCTCCACTTGATCTTCTTCTTCTCCTTCTACCAAAACTCTCTCTTTCTCAAGTTTCTATTTTGGCTTGTTTTAGGAAAAGTGAAAAGGAAGTAATGAAAGTATATATTTATGGTGTGTTATACTAGCCAAGGATGAAAAACCCAATTCTAACAAATTGCTCCCTACACCCCTAACCATTCTTAACACACTAACAACCTCTAATTATATCATTAACTCAATTTATTAAAATAATTCCGGGGAATTAAATATCGGTCCGAATAATATTTTACCGAACCGAACGGAACATCGCCAAATATGTTATCAGATATATTGATTAATATAAATATTCTCGTCGCAAAATAAATATCGATCGGTAATTCGAAAATATTAATATAATATAATATTAATTAAAACAGGGCGTTACATTTTGCATCATCTATTGTATGTTCATGCACTAGAGAGCATTGAATTTGAATAAAATGCATTGAATTATATGAATCAAAGCATGTGTTGCATATAGTTTTAGGAATTAATGCACCTAGTTTTAGGTACACTTGCACTTGTATATAACTCACATACACACACTTGAATTCATACATTATGAGATAAATTGCATCCTTGCATAAATTTGCATGTAGGATAGTTGAATAAATTTGATGTGGTGTTGTTCGACTTTTATGGCGTGAAAATATGTTGAAATTTCACTTTTCACTCACACTTTCACATGTATGCTTTCGCAACACTTTGACACTTTGCACATCTAATTTCTTTCAAAACTCTTACATGTTTGTATAGCATTTAGGTAGTATTTGCATTGAGTATGTATCACTTGCACAATGTATCACATACACTTGCATTTTCATTTATCTAAATACCACCAAAACACATTAGGAACAAGTTTGTTTGAGTTTGGTGGAAAATAATATGACACTTGAAAATTGATAAAGTTGGACATAATATTTGTTTTGGCTCTAACTTTTGACCTATGATGAGTGTTTTCGACTATTTTTTAATGTAAACCATGTTCTCGAGCCAACCGAAGCTCTCCGTACGCGTGTGCATAGCTTCAGAAAATTTTGATAAATCATTTTGATTATTTTTCTAGCATGTGCCTTGTGTTTCGGTTCACTTTTCAAATTTATCCATAATGGTGGTTTTTGGACTCGATGTGTGTTGAAGTATAACTTTTCATGCACATTTTCACGTGTTTATGATTCATTCTGGTTTATATGAAATCAAAGCATCATGACACATTGCACTCTTGATTTCACTTGCCTTAGATCCATGTATTGCATCACACTTAGGTGTAGTACACATTGAGCATGCATTGATTACATATTGTATGTCATTCATTTGCATTTTTACTCATGAAACATCATTGAATATATGAATAAACATGCATTTCCATGCATATTTTTTGCATTCATACAACTTTGAATTTGTGCATTCTTTTGCATATTAACTTGTTGTGAATTTTTTACTTCATGTACATGAATTAATCTCCAAATATTTCTTATTTCTAAACCAAAAAAATTGAGAGTTGAGAATTAATTTGACACATGAATTTTTATTTTTTTATAAGCCTTTTTAGGCATTTTTGTTCATCAAACCTCATTTTTCCTCAAAGGTCCAAGGTAGCAATACTTGTTCCCCGTGTTTTGTCACGTTCTGGAACCGATTTTGGAGGTTTCGGAACCAAGTTTTGAGCACAACATGCCTAAACGGAGTTGCTACTCCGTCACTTTAAGGTCCAAAAAGTGCGACTTCCACTCGGAGTCAATTAAAACCGCTTATGTTTTTCAATTCGTTGATGTTTTTGCAAGCAACCATGCGATTCTTAATTGATTCCGAGAAGTTGACTTTTTTGCCCCGATTTCATAAAACCTCATTCCCATTCCGATTTTTGTGATTTTATTTCACTTTTCGCATGCTTATACTAGTTTATAATCATATTTGCAATTGGTTTTGCATTCCAATCATTATTTCTTACACTTGCTTTGTTTATTTTGACACTTTGTTTCATGTGCGAGGTACTTGGACTCCTTTCATGTGAGATTAAGACTTCTAGCATCCTTATTTTGCATTTGTACACATACGTGTACATCTTATTGTCTGCTTTATGGGTCTAACTCCCTTCTTGCAGGTGTTTTGCGCTTGTATACCCACATATACATCTTATTGTCTGCTTTTTCGGTCTAATTCTGTTCTTGCAGGTGTTTTGCGCTTATACACCCATATGTACATTCTATTTGTCTGCTTTTTCGGTCTAACTCCATTCTTGCAGGTGTTTTGCGCTTGTGCGCATACGTGCACATTCTATTATCTGTTTATGGGGTTTTACTCCCTTTTTACAAGTGTTTTGCACTTGTATACCCAAGTATACATTCTATTTTCTTGCTTTTTGGGTCTAACTCCCTTCTTGCAGGTGTTTTGCGCTTTTATGCCCATGTATACACCCTATTGTCTGCTTTTTGGGACTAACTCCCTTCTTGCAGGTGTTTTGCGCTTGTATACCGATGTATACATTCTACTGTCTACTTTTTGGGTCTAACTCCCTTCTTGTAGGTGTTTTGAGCTTGCGCGCATACACACACATTTTATTATCTGTTTCTTGGGTTTTACTCCCTTTTTACAGGTGTTTTGCGCTTGTACACCCACGTGTACATTCTATTTTGTCTGCTTTTTTGGTCTAACTCCGTTCTTGCAGGTGCTGTACGCTTGTACACATATGTGTACATGCTATTATCTGTTTCTTGGGTTTAACTCCCTTTTTACAGGTGTTTTGCGCTTGTACACCCACGTGTACATTCTATTTGTCTGCTTTTTCGGTCTAACTCCGTTCTTGCAGGTACACTTGATTGGAATGTGTATACACATATTCCTTGGCTTGTGCGCACATGCGTGCATTCTATTGTCTACTTGCGTGGTTTTCTTGCAGGTACACTTGATTGGAATGTGTATACACATGTTCCTTGGCTTATACGCATACGCGCATATTCTATTGTTTGTTTGTTGGGATTTCTCCTCCCTTGTTGGTGTTATTACTTCGGATGCGTATGAACGCGTATTTCGCTTGCTTTTGATACCTTGAGCATTTCTCATCGGTTTACTTTTATTGCGTGGCTGCAGTACAAAAAGTTTTCCGGATTATACTCTTTAGCTCGCAGTGCTCTCCGGATTTGATATCCGTTTGGTAGTTTCTACACTATTTTATCACATTCTCTTACATCTTTCCTAGATATCATGAGAAATAGGGATTTACAGCTTTTCCTTTGCCATGAGAAGTAGGAATAGAGAGGCATGATGGGGCTTCCATAGTTAGAGCATGTTCAGGAACTCCACTGGTTTATTTAAAGACTCGTTTATGGCGCTTCTGTCTTCTACTTGTGTTTGGTTATGTTTAAAGTCCTCATCCGTGTATAGGGAGGCCATTCTCAGTAAGTGTTTACATTTTGTGCTTGCATAGGTCAGAGTGGTTAGGCAACCCGACGTGGCACCACCAAGAAAAGTCCCGCTTTTTACATTTTCTGCTATCGAGTCATGATGATATGATGGGCATACGGAAAGGGTCAACAATCAACCCCACACAGTTCTAGTCCATGCCAGCTTAGCACACACGAATCATGTTGCTTACTTTATCGAGTCAATAATAATAAAGTGTCAAGAGTTCCCTATTCTGACTCTCCACGCTTTCCCGGGGTTTGTATTTACTGCTGAGCTCGCATCATTTGCTCTTCACACTTGACAATTCATGTCATGCGGTGATACCACTCACAGGAATCGAAATATGTTGGTTCTCGGTTGCTTCCGGCCCTCGGCTTGTTGTTGTAGGCTATGGGACATCCTCCTTTTCCTGCACTTTTTTTACATTTGTTTGTGCATTGCATTGCTTGTGTGCTTCTGCCAAAGTACTTGATTGCTTCATCCCTTTGCATCCTTTGGTTTTACAACCAAGGCAGATATAGGATAACTTTCCCTTAGGACCACTCGGCTAGGATAACTCTCGAGCCTAGACAGTAGGATATACATCCTTTTCATGTCAATATAGGTAGAGATTCCCCTATCCTCAACCATAGGTCCAATCTTTGCATGACAACATTAGGGTTAGTACTAGTTAGTCTCCCTTTTGTTTTGCTTCTTTCTTTTCGAATCCTTGCATGTAATTTAAACTAAAACTTGCTTTCTTTTTCTTTTGAAAACAAAAAAACTTAATAATGGTTTGAACTCCTTTCACAAAGGAAAAAGCAACCAACCAAGACAAAGTCTTTTTTCACCTTCGGGCGCATTTTCTTTTTGTGATTAGAACCTTTTTCATAAGTAAAAAACACAAAATCCACCAAAACAAGTTAGCCGAACTACGATGCTCTGACTTTCCCATTGCACGAGGGAATACGTAAGCATCTTGTCACGGGGCTTGATCGAGCACAACATGTAAAAAATTCCTTCTTTTCCCTGTGGTTTCTTTATTTCCTTTCTCCTTCTCATGCATTGAGGCGATTAAGAATATATAGATATAACACACCCTTTAGCTAGAAAATAAAAGTGGATACCGTATAGTACTACGAGCGTGTGGGGTACTAATCCCTTTCCCTCACGTAACAAACTCCCTTACCTAGATCTCTTTATCAAACTTCCTTAACAAATCATATTTTCATAAAGTATGATTCTTCTTTACAAAAGGAAAACAATAAAAGAACAACAACAACACAACATAATTATTCTGCGCGAGTGCTACGTATCAGAGCGACACCGACTCAACTAATAGCAGCTATAAACTCCGTCTTCATAACCTGCACGTTACCAATATAAAGGTAACGGCGAAACAAGTAAAGGGTGAGATACTCCAAAACATATAATTAAAGGCATGATAATATACACACACACACACACACACACACACACATATATATATATATATATATATATATATATAATTTCGGAATTATAAAGGGTATAGATTAATAAGTGAAATTCCAACACATAACCAAAACTCACTTACTTTAATCGTCATACTAATGTGTATAATCAACACTTTATCGCCATAACCTCATCGGCATAAATCATCACAACAATACATAAAAGTTCATCACCACGAAATCATCACAAGTTAATACGTCACTAATCAACACGGAAATCATAAACAACATCATCAAACAATGCTAATAACATAAGCAACCTATATAAAATCATCACAAATTGGCTAGAGCCCATCATCGCTTTTGGCATAAAAGCCCATCGTCACAAACATCATCATATAATATTTGCATTAAGCATTTCATCAAAGTTATCATGAAATTATCAAGTCATATTCATTTCATGTTCATCATAAAGATCATCACCAAGCAAAGCATCATATATCATCACAATTCAACATCATCAATCAATTAAAACCCAACACCAAACAACTCTAACATAAACATAACCGACTCCATGAGACATGACTATGTTATGCATGTGGTACCCGTCACTTTGTCCATAATTAGGAACACTTGGCATAAAAGCCTCGTCACTTGGCATAAAAGCCCCGTCGCTTGGCATAAAAGCCCTCGTCGCTTGGCATAAAAGCCCTCGTCGCCAATGCAATGTATGTGACTCGATAATAAAACAACACAACACAAAAACATCATCATCCCTCACCAAAATTGGCATAAAGCCCACATCGCCATAATTTATCCACATCAAGATAAATATATCATCGCATCATAATTGCATTATGCAAAACGTCACATATAATTCATCATCGTCAAAAGTCATGCATTCACAAATCGGAAGCATTTATTAACAACATCTATATAATCATCACATCATCATGTACAAAGACATATATCATCGCATCGCGTATCATCATATATTTATTAATAAATACATCGTCGCAAACATTATGTTTAATCACACCACATCATTATCAATTCATTCACTAAATTCCAAATACGGAAAAATAGTCAAACATCTATAATCGTCGCGAAAGCCATTCCTAATAACGGGCATTAATCATAATCATCAACATCGCAATCGGATTGTCCATACGTATCTTAAATCTACTAAAACGCAATTCGATTCAATTTAACCGTAATTTGGCCTATTTCGGGTCGTCTCGTAAAAACTCGTAATTTCGAAAAACTAACCTCACCACTACGTTCTACACATCGAACTTAGCTAGCACGTCAACTTTCGTTGAATTCAGAGCAACTTGTTCCGTCGTCGAATTTACCGAAATCGAAAAATCGGAACATAATCGGGTTCCAAATTTAATCGGCTAACTTTTGTCCTAGTTATATTTTATTAATACTAACTAGTAGTATATGGATTTAATGAAATGTGAAGAAACAGAAACAAACTGGAAAATTATGCAGAAACAAGTTATGCGAGAAAAAAAAGCGAAAAGCGCACAACAAAAATTTCACTTCCTCCATGCTTGCTAGAAGGGACGAACGTCCCAGCCTTCCACACCATTGGAGGGGACGCCTGGTAGTGGGGGACGACCGCCCCTTAGCCTGAGGTGGGCGCCTCCCCCTTGTTCCATTATACAATCCATCTTCTTCCTCCTTCTTTTACAACAGACAGTGTAACTTTCATTTTCTGGTTTTTAGGTTTTCTATTTTCATTTTTTCCATTCTTAATACTTCAAGTTTCTACAAGCTAGCACCAAAATAACCTCAATCCATACTCCTAACTCAAACTTTCTAAGTCATTCAACAATCACACATACAACTTATAAACCACAACATCAATTTCTATCCCAAATTCACAATATAGCTATCAAACCCTAATTATAGGAAGTGGAAAATCAAACGCCTTACCTCTAGTGATTGGATGGTTGCAAGATGCTCCAACAAAATCCCAACCTCAAGCTTCCTCTTGCTCCTCTTCTTCTTCTTTCCAAACCCTCTCTTTTTCCTCCAAGTTTCTATTTTGGCTTTGGTTTATAAAATGGAAAGAATGAGGAAAATTGGTTTTATAAGGTTATTTCTACTAGTAAGCCAAGGGTGAAAACCCAATTCTCACCAATTGCTCTCCACACTCCTAACTTAATTAATTAATTAACACTTAAATATTATCTAATAATATTATTAATTCAATTAATTAAAATAATTCTGGGGAATTAAATATCAGATCCGAATAATATTTTACCGAACCGAACGGAATAAAAACCGGACCGAACGAAACGTCGCCAAATATATTATCAGATATATTGATTAATATAAATATTCTCATCGCAAAATAAGTATATATCGGTAATTCAAAAATATTAATATAATATAATATTAATTAAAACGGGGCGTTACACCTGTAGTACTCTACGGTATTCACTTCTATTTTCTATCTAAAAGGTGTATTATATCTATCTATGCTTAAACGCTACAATGCATGCAAAAGAAAAGGAAAACAAAGAAACCACGGGGAAAAGAAGGAAGTTTTTACAAGTTGTGCTCGATCAAGCCCCGTGAAAAGATGCATATGTATCCCATTGTGCAATGGGAAAGTTAGAGCGTTGTAGTTTGGCTCACTTGTTTTGCTGGGTTTTGTGTTTTTTACTTGTGAAAAAGGTTTTAAACACAAAAGGAAATGCGCCCGTAGGTGAAAAGAGTTTGTCTTGGTTGGTTTCTTTTACCTTGAGAAACGAGTTTAAACCATTATTAAGTGTTTTGTTTTCAAAAGAAAAAGAAAGCATGTTTTAGTTTTAATTACATGCAAGGATGCAAAAAGAAACAAGAAAAACAAAATGGAGACTAACTAGTACTAGCCCTAATGTTGTCATGCAAAGATTGGACCTATGGTTGAGGATGTAAGGGTATCTCTTCCTATGTCAACATGCTAAGGATGTAAATCCTAATGTCTAGGCTCAAGAACTATCCTAACCGAGCGGTCCTAAGGGAAAGCTATCCTATATCCGTCTTGGTTGTAAAACCAAGGGATGCAAGGGGATGAAGCAATCAAGTACTTTGGCAGAAGCACACAAGCAATGCAATGCACAAACAAATATCAAAAAATTGCAGGCATAGCCCATGGAGCAAATGATGCGAGATCTGCAGTAAATGTGAACCACAGGAATGAGTGGAGAGTCAAAATAGGGGACTCTGGCCACTTTTGTAATTGACTCAATAAGAATAGTAAAACGATTCGTGTGCACCATACAGGACACAGACTAGAACTGCGGGGGACGACTGCCGACCCTTTTCTCTTGCCCATCATATCAAAGACTCGATAACAGGAAATTTAAAAGCGGGACTTTTCTTGGTGGTGCCACGTCGGGTGTCTTAACCACTTCTGACCTACGCAAGCACAATTGTAAACACACAATGAAGAGCGTCTCCCTATGCATGGATGAGGACTTTAAACAAACCAAACACAATTAGCAAATAGAAGCGCCCTAAACGGGTCTTTAAATAAACCAGAGGGGTTCCTGAACATGCTCCAACTACTGAAGCCCCATCATACATTTCTATTCCTACTTTTCATGGCAAAGGAAAGTTGTAAAGCCCTACTTCTCGTGATATCTAGGATAGCTGTAAGAGAATGCAGTAAATGGTGTGGAAACTACCAAACGGATATAAAATCCGAAGAGCACTACGAGCTAAAGAAGTACTCCGGAAAACTTCAAGTACTGCAGCCACGCAATAAGAGTAAACCGATGAGAAATACTCAAGGTGTCACGTTCATACGTATCTGAGGTAATAACAGCTGCAAGTGAAACCACGCAAGGAGACAACAGAACGTACACGAATGCGCACAAGCCATGGAACATGTGTATAAACAATCCGATCAAAGGTACCTGCAAGAAAAACCCACACAGCCAGACAATAGAATGTACGCGAATGCGCACAAGCAATGGAACATGTGTATACACATTCCGAACAAATGTACCTGCAAGAACGGAGTAAAACCGAAAGACATGTAACGAGATGTACACGCATGTGTACAAATGCAAAACTCCTGCAATAAGGGAGTTAGACCCAACAAACATATATTAAGAATGTATACGGGGCTATACAAACGCAAGCACCTGCAAGAAGGGAGTTAGACCCAACAAACAGATAATAAGACGTACACGCATGTGTACGAATGAAAAACACCTACAAAAATGGAGTAAAACCGGAGAAGCAAGCAAATAGAATATATGTGTGGGTATACAATCGCAAATCAAGAGCAATAGAAGCCTAAATTTCATATGAAAGGAGTCCAAGTACCTCGCACACAAAATAAAGTGTCAAAATTAACAAAGAAAGTGGTAGAAATAATGATCGGAATGCAAAACCGATTGCAAATATGATTACAAAATGAAATAAGCATGCAAGAAGTGAAATAAAATTGGAAAAATCGGAATGGGAAGTCGGTTTTCCGAAATCGGGCCGAACAAGTCCACTTCTATCGATTAAAAATCGCATAGTTGCTCGCAAAAACGTCAACAGTTACAAAAACGTATGCGCTTTTAATTAATTCCGAGTGGAAGTCATACTTTTGGGGCATTAAAGTGTCGGGGAAGCAAGAGTGTTTGAGCATGTTGTGAGCAAACTTTGGTTCCGAAACCTCCAAAATCGGTTCCAGAATGTGTCCAAACATGGGGAATAAGTATTGTTACTTAGGACTTGTGAAGAAAAGTGAATTCCGAAGTGTAAAATTATCAAAAAAATCCCTTATGGAAATGCAAAATTCAATGTTTTGAATCAAATTCCAACACAAGTTTTTATTTGGTTTTGAAATGTCAAGTGTGTCGGATTTAATCCATAACATGTAATCAAAAGCCAAAAGAAAAAGAATTACAAGTTATGCACATGTTATGCACAAATTTGTTTCATTTTCAAGTAAGAAAAAGGATGAAAATGCATTTGAGTGTATACATGTGCTAGTGCATGTGTTGTAGTGTGTGGATACGATGTAAACAATGTACGAATGATAAAGAATTAAAGTGTAAAAAGTGTCGGTGTTGTGTTATCATGCATGTGAATTTGTGTGTGAAAAGTGGATTTTGTGCATGTTTTCATGTCATAAAGATGAATCAAAATGTGTCGAATCGAAGTAATTACCCTATGTGCATGTACATGGATATACAAGGATGCTACTTGAAGTGAAAGATGTGTATTAAAGTGTGTGTATTTGAAGTGTTAGTGTAGTGCAAATTAAGGCTGATTTCCTATATTTCGACACCACTTTAAATCACAAAAAGCTACTAAATCAATGTATGTTGATGATCTTATACATTGCCTAATGTATGAACATGTGATGAATGATGCAACATGCTCCTAATTATCATGATTCAATGCATGATTATGATCCTACACATTGCCTAATGTATGATCATGTGTTGAAGGATGCAATATGATCCAAACATGTACGTATATGCAAAGATGATCAATGTCACAAGTGTAGGTGTGTGTAGTGTGCAAAAAGTTTCAGACGGACACCTTTAAGGCACAATAATTGGATCGAGATCAATGAATTCGGAGAAACAAATGTTATAATTGAAATCCACATGGAAAATGCAATTGATTTCAATATTCAACTTCACAAAAATCAAAAGTTACAAAAGTGATTAAAATAAGTGCTTATTTGAGATAATCACTTACATGCACTTGAAGTCTTGATGAAATTGATGAGGAAAACCTTGTTCTCTTCAAAGAAAATACCAAATCAATCTTCAATTCGATGATAATAATCGAAATTGAAGAAGAAATCGGATGAAATCAACTTGAATCTTGAAGGAAATTGATGAAAATCAATGGATGAAAAGCTGGCTGCGAACGGTCGTCGGGCGGAGGAGTATGCGTCGCCGGGCGAGTGAACGAGTGTGATGAAGGCGCTGGCTTCTGACTTGTGTCTCTAGGCGAAAGAAAAAGGTCGTCAGGCGAGCGAGCGAAAGTGAACAAAGGAAAGGATTCTGACTTATTTCGCCAGGCGGAGGAACAAGTCGTCGGGCGAGCGTGTTGAAAACGCTAGCTTCGTCGGGCAAGGATAGGCGTCTCCGGGCGACAGAGCGCGTGCAGGTTGGTGGCAAGGTAGCCGGAATGGTGGTGCACGGTGTATGCAGGGTGGCGGCAAGGCTGAGTTCGGTTGCATTTTCTTGGAGGGAAAGTGTTATTTGTTTTTGTTTTGTGAATTTGAGAGAAAGTTGAGAGAATTTGAGAGAGAGAGAGTTTTGATAGTTTTTGTTAAAAGTGAGAAAAATGAAATTTTTGTTATGATCTGTGAAGGAAAAAATACATATATATAGTATGGGGATTTGGGCCTAAGAGTGTCTTGGATTCATAATCAAGCCCAAATCACAGTTATACGGATAATATTTGTAATTAGTTCAAAACAGGCCGATCCGTCGAGAATTCGAAGTCGGACTCTAAACAAAAAGTGTCTAGAATGTGACTTTGCTTGCTTAATCAAAATTTCAACATGATCAGATGAACGGTAAAGACAGTATGAATTTTTGAAGTTTCAACACAATTTTCAGATGATTGTACATGCAGAATTTGATTTGCACTCTTCAGAGAAAATGCCTCGAACGAGGGTCTTCTGATCAAAATTTGCAAGTGAGTGTTTCTGAGAAAATTGAAGCTAAAGAAATTTGTGAACTTTTGGCACTGGTTCCACCTTGTTTTGATAAAAAAGAGCGAGATATGATTTTCTGAAGTTCGTGTATCAGATGAAAATTGCTCGGTTCAACTCAAACTTGCGTCCGAAGAATAAAATTATGGTCTTAAACAGTGAGGAATCAGCTCTCGAGTTGTGAATAAAATTTGTAGAGGGATCTGATATGGAATTTTAGAAATCAGCCCCATTCAGTTTCGAGTTTCCAGCTAAGAGATACAAACTATTTAGCGGGTAGAATGCACGGTTCAACACTATAATTCAGTTTAATCCTCTTGAGAAATCGAATTCGCCGGGGACCTTCCTCACATAATCCGCTTCCGACCTTCAAACAAAAGTTGTAGATGATAATGAGAGGGACTTGCCGGTCAAAAATCATCAAAAAAATACCTGACGAGCTAAGAGATACGCCTTCTGGAGTGCCTGAAACGCATTGAAAACCCAAAATTCACTTTATTGAGAAATAAGCAAATAAATTCTTTTCTTTTGACGAAACGGCCTCCGATCTGAATAGATAAACTAGAGAACAAATTGAAATAATCCCAGAGCTTATGGAACCACACCAAAATAGCTTTCTGACCAGAATACGCTGTATTGAGCGTGCGAATCGGAGAATATTGATACTTGGCTCAAAGTGATCTGAGATAACCGAAACGCGCCCTTTCTTTCACCACTTGAGGGTTCCTTGAACCTGGTAACCCGATGATCAATGCTATGTATGCGACTACATGTATGTTTATGCAATTGAATTATAAGCCAGAAATACGTGAAAGAAGAGGTTAAATTTTGGGGTACAACAACTGCCCCTATTCAATCATCCTCGAACTTGGGAGCAAGGTTGGCGTCTGCCTTCCGAGCGACAAGGTGTGAGGTGATTGAATACCAAAATGGACTCAAAAATTTATGCTCTGAATCCCAAAAGTTGTATCAAGAAATAAGTGTGGACTTTTAAAATTCCAATGAGCCTCACTGGAGAAAAGGATATGTTGCGCCAGGGCTTAACTGGGTCACAACAAGAGAGAACACAAATAAATGTTGAATTCTATGAAGACAGGTACAGGTGTAATCCTGACCTAAAAAGAATTGGCCTCTATCCAATTCAATCCACAATGTCAGGGGAGAGATGACACGCAAGCGGAAGCAAGGACTAGATATGTTAACCAGATTAATCACATTACGCCATAAAATAACTGGAAAATCGTGATGCAAAGACTCGGAAATGCCAATTAGGCTTTACGAAGGAGAGAAACAAGTGTATTCTTGTTCTCAAAAGATGACCCACAATGCTAGGGGAGAGCTGACGTGCTAGCGGAGCAAAGACTTGATACACTGACTAGACTAACCACATTACACCAGGGAATAACCGGACGGGTTTGTGATGCGAAGGCTAGAAAGTGCCGATTAGGCTTTATTGACTCAGGACGTTGTACTCTGAGAAGAGAAACAAGTGTATTCTTGTTCTCAAAAAGGTACAGGAGGAGAACCTGTCTTAAGGACGTTGCACTAGGAGATGTACTGGTAGTTTCAACGAAGATGAAGACTGGAAATGCTGACCAGACTCCACACACACAATACAGAGTATCCTGCATCATGCGTATAGGAGAGAGCATAATAGACCTAACCAAGAATTGGTAGCGAATCAACTCTTTTGCGGATGGGAGAAAACAAGTGTAGGGCTTACTTTCAATGTTGAATACGTGTTGCACCAGGGTAAGAGCTGGCAGTTTCAACACCAAAGGAGGCAATGGACATATTGCGCCAGAAAGAACTGGGACACAATGGATTCCAAGGAGATGCCACACGCCAAAGAAATTATTCTTGCTGAGATTTCGGAGAGAGGTACGAACACCACTGGGGGAAAAAGTTTAAATTTCCTTGATTTTAACTCTGTGTAGTGTGTGAATTTAGTGTAAACTAATGCAATAAGATGATGCATGCTTACAAAAAGATAAAAAAGTAACCAGCGACCCTAAGTCAAAGAACGATTAACTCAAATCTGACAATCCACCGAGGAATATAGAACGGGCATGCAACTAAAGATATGGCCAAGTTGTTGATCCAGATGGAAATCGCCAAGAGAAATCGAATGCCATCAGGTGAACAAACTGAAGACTTGATTTCACGGGAGAAATGTCTGTTGGACAACGACCCGCTGGGGAACCAAAGGAGAAACTTGAAGAAGAAATTTCACCGTTACCCACAAAGACTCTGGCTGGGGATGAGAACGATGTTTTGTACCATTGGGGATATCGGAAAGGGTGTGCTTTGACACCAACTGGGGAAGAAAAAGAGTAAAGTGACGCTCACGTACTGAGGACATCAGGAAGTATGAACCCATTAGGGATGAACATCCGTAAACAATGGTTCGAATACCGTCCCCACATCGGATAAAAAGTTGCAATCTTCTATCAAAGCACATTCAGGATTTCAGCGAACATTCACTAGGGAATTCCAACTGAAATGGGCACTGACAACTCGCACTGGGGATTTGTACATTGCTCTGCAGCAACCCTACTTTCGCCAATAACAGCATCTGTTGGGGAAATTCGTTAAAAATGTCAAGGTGATGACAACCGTTGCATTTGATCCTTTGTAGAAGGCAATCTCACTCGAGGACTTCGCATCCATGTTCACTGGGAGAGAGGGAGAAAACTCCATTGGGGATGATAAGAGGAAGCACGAACCATTCCTCCCGATAACAGAGCCTCAACACTGGAATAGGGTTTGCCAAGCTCGCTTCACAAATAGAGACTTCTTGAGGACAATCCTTTTTTCAAAGGAGAAATCCATGGGGAAAGAGCTTCTAATTGGTTTTCATCTTCGTTTTTGGACATCTGCAAACACAGAAGAAATCCTGCAAAACAATGTTAGTGGAGTGCCCCTGGCGTGATATGATAACTTTGTCTGCCATCATGGTAAAACCAACAATATTTATATTTGCAAAATTTTACCACAAAACTTTGAACGTCTTTTGCAAACAAATCAGCAAACACAAGAAATTAATTGACAAGCAAAAACTCATTTTATTAATTGGAAATAGGCCTGTAAATAGGCAAGTACAATTGGAGCCAATTCCTGCAATGAGGCAATTGAAAAAGCAAAATAAGAGGAAAACTAAAATGCATGGCAATGCAACAATGGATCCTCATCGAGTTTCAACCTTGTTATCACTTTTATAACTCCAACTATCTCATCACTTCACTTTTCCAAAGAAAGGTGATTGAATTGATCACCGCCCTTCGGATTAGTTTGAGATGTTGACACAAGGTGCGACCGTTGATTCGATGCTGGGCCTAGTCGCTGGCTCTTATTCTCTTTCACTTCTTGACTATATCCGCATTTACGGGTAGTGGAAAATCTTCTCCATCCATTGTTGCGAGCATCATGGCGCCACCTGAGAAAACCTTCTTTATAACAAATGGCCCTTCGTAATTCGACATCCACTTACCCCGAGGATCACCCTGAGGAAGAATTATCCTCTTTAGCACGAGGTCACCAGGCCTGTAACTTTGAGGTCACAACCTCTTGTCATATGATTTCTTCATCCTTTGATGATAAACTTGTCCGTGACCGACAGCTGCCAACCGTTTCTCGTCAATGAGGCACAACTGGTCTAAGCAATTCTGCACCCACTCATCTTCATCAAGCTCTGCGTCTTTCATGATTCTCAATGAAGGGATTTGAACTTCGATTGGAAGCACTGCTTCCATGCCATAGACGAGATCGAATGGGGTTGCCCCAGTTTAAGTACGAGCGGTAGTCCGGTAACTATGCAAAAAGCGAAAGGTAACATCTCATGCCAATCTCGGTAGGTTACTACCATCTTTTGCACAATCTTCTTGATGTTCTTATTTGCTACTTCAACAACGCTATTCATCTTTGGGTGATACAGAGACGAATTATGATGCTTAATTTTGAAGGACTCACAAAGCTCCTTCATCATCTTGTTGTTAAGATTCGACCCATTATGCGTGATGATCTTGTCAGGAATCCCGTAATGGTAGATGATATTGTGCTTGATAAACCGGGAAACTACCTGTTTGGTGACACTCGCATAGGAGGCTGCTTCAACCCACTTGGTAAAAAAATCTATTGCGACCAGAATGAAGCGATGTTCGTGGACGCTGTCGGCTTAATCTTTCCGATCATATCAATGCCGCATATAGCAAATGGCCAAGGAGAGGTTAGAAAATTTAAAGGTGATGGAAGCACATGCACCTTGTCAGCATACACTTGGCATTTGTAACAAACCCGGGCATAATTAAAACAATCGACCTCCATGGTAGACCAGTAATATCCAGCTCGCAAGATCTTTATAGCCATAGTGTGCCTACTGGATTGAGTTCCAAATGAGCTCTCATGTATTTCTTCGATGATCTTTGTAGCTTCAACTTTATCCACACATCTAAGAAATAACCAATCATGATGTCTACGGTATAGAACTTCTTATCTGTCACAAAAGCCTCCTCAGGATACTCTTGAGTTTCAAGATACCGCTTGATGTCATAAAACCATGGATTTCCATCTCTCTCTACTTCAATATCAAAACAAAAGGTTGGCTCATTCAATCTCTAAATGGTTATCGAAGGCGCTTCATTAGCCCATTTGACCTTAAACATCGACGCTAGGGTGGCCAAAGCATCAGCCAGGTTGTTCTCTTTTCTTGAGATGTGATCAAAATTTATCTCCTCGAAGTATGGAATCAATTTCATCATATGCTCTCGGTAAGGAATCAAATTTGGGTGACGAGTCTCCCAATCACCGTTAGTTTGGCTAATCACAAGTGCAGAGTCTCCATACACTTTCAGATGTTTAATTCTCAAATCAATCCCCGCCTCGACACCAAAGATGCAAGCCTCGTATTCAGCCATGTTATTGGTGCAATCAAAGTTGATTCGGGCAGTGAACGGGATGTGATGACCGTCCAGAGTAGTAATTACCGCACCAACACCATTTCCCAATGCATTAAAGGCTCCATCAAATACCAAAGACCACTTAGAACCTGATTTGGGTCCTTCATCTAGGCCAGGGATGTTACATTCCCGGATGTTCATGATATCCTCATCAGGAAATTCAAATCTCATCGGCTGATAATCGTCTATAGGTTGGTGAGCAATGTAATCTGTCAACACACTACTCTTGATAGCTTTTTGAGTAGTATACTGGATGACATACTCTGTTAAAATCATTTGCCATCTGGCTATCCGGCCTGTCAAAGCTGGATTTTCAAATATGTACTTGATCGGATCCATCTTGGATATCAACAAGGTTGTGTGATTCAACATATACTGCCTTAGTTGGCGAGCAGCCCACGCTAAAGCACAACAAGTTTTCTCGAGCAGTGAGTATTTTGTTTCACAATCAGTATACGTTTTGCTTAGTGTAATACGGTGAACTGACTTTGTAGGATTTTTGTATCCAAATGTGCGGATAGCAAGAGTCGCCACCGACTTTTATTTTTATCCAATTAAGGGAAGGTAAAAGTGAAAAAAGACCTTCGTTATATTACGAGTTCGGAGAATGGTTATGAAAAGGAAGGTATTAGCACCCCTTTCCATCCGCAGTTTATTCGGGCTCTTAGTTGCTTTTAGATAACTTTTTTAAAAAATGCTTTCTGTGTGTTTGACAAAGATGTTTTGGAAAAGGCATTTCGCTCTGACTTTGTAATGACTCATGTAGGAGTGTATACAAAGTGTTCGGAAATGTTTTTGTTTTGAAAAGAATTTTGAACTTTGAAAAAAGTGTGTAGTGTGAAAAGCATTTGATAGAGCAAGCAACTAAGAGACTTATTTACCCACTCAGAATTGGTCGTTTTGTTGTACTTCTACATTCCTTTAGAATAGCGCTAGCCATACCATTAGTTAGTAGGTAGCTCCATTCGTTGGATGTAAGCGGGACATTCGAAGGGACATCGGATGGTCATCGAAGGCAACTTGTAGGAAGTATCCTAGCACATTCGAAGGGACTATCATCATTTTCGTGGCGACAATCGAGGTCAAGATCATGTATTCGGAGGCGACATCGTGGGTCTTATGATCTTTGTATCGAAGGGACTATGATGATTTGTTTGGAAGGCGGTGCTAGAATACCTCGTTCGAGGACATGACCATTTTGAATCGAAAGGCATCGAGAGAGAATTACCCTAAGGGGTGCGTGTGTGAAAGAAGTGTGTCAAATTCAGATATTTTATCTTGAAGATTAGTGTGAGCTATGTCCAATTATTATCTTGCCATACACGCCTAATTACTAGCAATTGATAAGGGTGCGGAAAGTAAAATCACGGAATGTAAAGTGCGGAAAGATAAATGTCCTACGCTATTACATGGCTTTGGGGCAGATACATAATTTAAACTTCGGAAAATAAAACCTAGATTAAACTATTACAACCCATGAGCAATTACATAATTGGAAAAAAGAAAATGATAAAAGAAAACGTCCGAATCAGACAACTTTGTGAAAGAATGGGAAATCGGAAAATACGAGATGAATTGAATAAGAGGAAAAATGTTAGAAAAATGCAAATTTTAATATGAGAAAATTAATATATGCTGGAAATAAGATAAATATATTAAAATAATTTTTTTGGGATTTTTTGGAAAAGATTTAATAATTAAAATGCAATTTATAATGATTTAAATGCAAAAATAAAAATAAAATAAATATGCATGCAAAAATTATATTTTTAAATTTATTAAATTAAATAAAGGTTTTTATGAAAATAATGTAAAAAGAAAATATTTTTTTGGTAATTTTTTAATGCAGAAATAAAAATCATGAAAATAATTAAAATGTAATGAAAATAAAAGAAATTATGAAAATATGAGGAAATTGCAAACTTGTAAAAAAGAATGCCATGGCCAGGGATCGAACTGGAGTCATTGACCTCAAACTAAAAGCCGGTGACCAACGAGCCAGCGCACTTTGTTTGGAAGCGGGTGAGTGGAAGAAAACACGTCGCCTTACGGTTTGCTTCTCGCGGCTTCATCTCCTACCTTTTGAATTTTCAAAATCCTGCGTCGGCCTTCCTTGACGCTATGTCCCTTGCTAATATCAAAAATGCAGCACACATAATATAAATTAATTCTAAAGCCATGGATCGATTCCTTGAAGCATTAGAATGCAGCGGTATAGATCAGTTGTCCAATTTTTCCTATTTTGTGAAACCCTAAAACGGCACAGGAAACCCTAGTTATGGTATATCACGATTCAAGCCATGGAAATGCAATCAAATAACCCAGATCGCTTGCAAACTTCATTCTAATCACAAAAACAACAATGAAACATGTTAATAATGCATGAAAATTAAAATACGATTTTGGATTTTTCAAGAACAAACCAAACTCGGTTTTCGATTCGATGGATTCGAGCAATGTGAAGGTGCGGATTCACTCTGGAGATATCAAGGAATGCAATGGACACCTTAGAATCGATTGAAAACGGCTGGAACTAGGGTTGCTAGTAGCTTATGCACCACGGTTTTTTCAGTTTGAGATTAGGGTTTCTGGAGCAATTTTTTCGTCCCTTCTTGATAGGTATGCATCATATATTTATACTGGATGGATTTGGAATGGTTTTTGGAAAGAATTGATCAACATTCAATGGAAATCAAATTTTGATATTCTCATGAAATCAAATTTTCAAATTTTGTCCAATTTCAATCCAATTTTGCCAAATTTGATCCAATTTAAATTCTTGGCATTTATGGGTTGATTGGATCACAAGAAAGCAATAAAAATCAATCTTCAATTAATTTTGATTTTATAATTTATTTTAAGATTTAATTTGCATTTAAATAAATAAATTACAAATTAAATAGAAAAATAAATCAAAAATTCGTGGCATTGGGCTTGGATATTCCTAATTGCATGAGGAACAAGTTAGGATGAAGAAAAAAATAGGCCCTTTGCAAAGATTTGATTTTTGAAGCATCTCTCTTTGTGCATTCTTCAAAATTTCCCAACTTGTGAATGGTGTAACTTGCTCAATTTTCCACATTTTGAGTGTTCTTGGACTTTTGGAAAGCTCTAAGAGTCCTCTAAATAATGTATTTGGTCTCATCTCAATTGGAGTTACCATGCTCAATATATCTTCAAAACAAAAGTTGACTTTTGTTGACTTTGAAAATGACACATAATGTTTTGAGCTATACCTCTCAAATGAAGCATTTTTGGACATTCTTGTGAGACATGAAGTTGTAGAGAATTGAATTTCCTTCAAAACAAGAGGTGGTGGAAAAATTTACGAGAAAGTATGAGAAAGTTATGACCAGTCAAAGTTCAGTTGACTTTTCACCTAGAAACCCTAATTTAGAAAGTTTGACTTTTGGGCAAATCTTGAGTTTTCTTGATGAATCATGATCAACCCTTGATCAAATGATGAATGTTACTTCAAAATGAGGATGTTGACCAAAAATCGAAGTTTTGTTGTATGTTGACCACATTGACTTTTTGTCTAATCTGTTGATTTTCAACCATCTGAGCAATCGTCTGAGGAAACTTGACTTGTGAGGCTTGAAACTTGACATGGAGAATCTTTGAAGCATATGAGGAGGCATGAAGGCCATTGGAGATGTTGGAAATCCATCTTGACTTGAGAGATACCAAACCCTAGTTTGGGTAGATTGTCTAGGAGAGAGTTTGTCTGATCAACTCTTGAGGAATCCTTGAGTATGGATGTATGAAATCTCTTGAGTAGATGGAGGGCAAATTTTGGGGTATGACACTTAGGTAGTATATTGCATGCTCTTTTCGACCAGACCCGTCATGTTGTCCCAACATGCACCCCATTGATCCCTTGAGCACTGTCAAATACATGATCAACGGCTTGCCCTCCACGGGAGGCATGAGAATCAGAGGTTCCTCCAAATACTCTTTTATCTTATCAAATGCGACTTGACAATCGTCATTCCACCTACAGATGTATTTTAACCTTCCTAGAAAGCCATAGACCTCTTTCTTAGTTTAGGGTTCAGGAATTTCTTGAATTGCTTTTACTTAAGCAAGAATAACCTCGATGCCTCTTTTGCTTACAACGAAGCCTAACAACTTGCCAGATCGTACGCCAAACGTACACTTGTTCGGATTCAGCCTCAATCTGAATTTCCTCATCCTGTCAAACAACTTTTGTAGATGTACCAGATGCTCTTCTTCATCTTGATATTTACCAATCATGTCGTTGACATATACTTTAATCTCCTTATGGATCATGTTGTGAAAAAGAGTTACCATTGCACGCTGGTACGTTGCCCTGACATTTTTCAATCCAAAAGGCATCACTTTGTAGTAGAAAGTCCCCCATGGGGTGATAAAAGTTTTTTTAGCCATGTCTTCTGGCGCCATCTTGATCTGATTGTACCCAGGGAAGCCATCCATGAATGAAAACACTTTTGCATGAGCTGTATTATCCACCAATATGTCACGCGGAAAGTCATCTTTCGAATTGGCTCTGCTCAGATCCCTATAATCCACACACATTCGCACCTTGCCGTCTTTCTTGGGCACATGAACAATGTTGGCAACCCACGGGGGATAAGAAATAAATTTCAAAAAGCCTGCATCAAGCTATTTCTGGACTTCCTCCTTGATCTTCTTAGACATTTCAGGATGAGTTCTTCGAAGCTTTTTCTTAATAGGAGGACAATCTTCTCTCAATGGCAGCTTGTGCACAATAATATCGGTGTCCAACCCAGGCATGTCTTCATAAAACCAGGCAAAGATATTTGAATACTCTCAGAGTAGTTCAATCAGTCTTTGCTTCATGCTTTTTTCTAAAGCATCCCCGGCCTTAACTTCTCTAGTCACATCAGCATTGCCAAGATTCACTTTCTCAATCTCTTCCTGATGCGGTTGGATAAACTTTTCCTCTTGCTTTAACATTCTTGCTAACTCTTCAGGGAGTTCACAATCTTCCTCACCTTCCTCTTCGGCTTGGTTGATCGGATTATCAAAGTCATAAAGAGTGATAGCAGAGTCGTTATCAAAGGGATCCATTAAGAGTATGGGATTATATCTGCATGATTGATTTTAATGCTTATTTTAGTTTCTTCTTTTTTTTAGATGATAAAAAGGAAAATAAAGCATTGCCATTTTGCGTTTTAAAATTGTGATGTAAAATAGAAGGAAAGGGGACAAAAACATTTGAATGAAAAAGACGTTCTTTTATTTCATGGTAAAAAGCTGCAAATGCAAACATGGTGGCCCTACATATGATTCACTGTGCCTTGGGCAGAGCACAAGAATTATTTGCATGATAACAGAAACAAAAGAAAATTACTCTTTGACTATCGTAACTGGGACGCCGTCTTCTGAAGTCCAGTTATTCAGCTCCACACAAAGGACACCGGGGCGGATCCACTTGTCAATGTCAAATTTGTTGTCTAAATCATCGAATTCATTTTCTTGTCTGGGAATGATGCTAGCGCTTGAAAACTTCACGGGAGTAGCCAAGTTGGGTGCTTTAAGAAGCTGACGATGCAACACGGGGTCAAAGCTCAACCCAAACTTATTGTACTTGGGTGCAACCTCCACCACACTGCCCCAGCCTTCAGGGCGCCTGGCCTCAACCACAACTTTAGCATCCCTTAGGGATGCCATGGAAGATTTCAGCTTGTCTTTCTTAATCTCCTTCTATCGAGGGGTCTTCAGCATATGAACTGTTTCAAAGCCATGAAACGGAGTCTAATGAATCTCACCATCAGTCTCAACATACCAGAAAGAAGCAAGGTGACTCACAATGTATTCCTCTTCAACGCAGACTATGATATTTTTCCCATCAACATGGTATTTCAGCTTCTGGTGAAGGGTGGATGCAACCGCTCCAGCTTTATGAATCCATGGACGGCCCAAGAGGCAATAGTAGGCAGGTTGGATGTCCATGACAAAGAACATTGTAGTGAATACCTAGGGGCTGATTTTGATGGGGAGGTCTAACTCTCCAAAAACAGAACACCTGGCTGGAACCTTCAAATGCTTTAACAACCAAATCACTAGGCCGGAGTTCAAGACCACCATAATCGATCTTCATCAATGCTGACTTGGGAATTACATTTAAAGAGGAACCAATTGTTAGAACAAAGTTTGTTTCTAATATTATATATTAGATCTTTGATGATAACAAGCATAATAAATTTTGTATAATTAAATATGATACTCTGACGTGTACATGTTTCATTTCAGAAGATGTTCTGAATCTAGAAGAAGCAGGCAAGAGTTAACTTCTGACGGAAGCACCAACAGAAGTTCTGATGAGCAAATATTTAGAAGATCCTTTTTAATATGAACGTTATCTTTTAAAAGACAAAACCTGCCAACAGTAACGTAGACCCATTGAGGGAAGAAAAGAAACACTTGATTAGTTCAACTTCCAAGAAATATTTAGCAAGCTAATTATGTAAAAGGCTAAGCAAGTCACGTGAAGCTAAGCAAGTAATAATTACTTTTTCCATTATCCAAGACACGCTACTAGCAACAGACAGATTCTGGAAGCATTATTTAAGGATTCAAATTCAAAGAAGAATTCAACAATTATTTAACAACAATTCAAAGAGAATTCACGCTGTCTGTACGAACAACTCACAACTTCGAACAGCTTGTAAAATCCATTCCAAAAGTAAACTTGCTGCAAGTACAAAGAACTATCTTTTGTAAATTAGTTTACTGTTTATTGAGCTTAATTTTTGTGTAAACTTCACTTAGTGAAGAACATCTTTTCTAGAAGCATTTTTGCATACAGTCAGACAGAATTTAACATTCTGATAGTTGTTCCTTGAGAAGACCAGTTTGGGTCAGAATTCTTGAGAGGGCTAGGACTAGTTGAGTCTTAGAGGTGTTAGTCATAACGGTTGGTTGTGCGGTTTTTTCCTTGAGAAGACCAGTTGGGTCAGAATTCTTGAGAGGGCTAGGACTAGTGAGTCTTAGAGGAAGTTAGTCACACCGGTTGGATAGTGCACTCTGTAATTGTTGATTATAATGGATTAAGTCCTCGTTGATAGAGGCAAAATCACCTTGGCGGGTGGACTGGATTAGTTTGAGTGTCAAACGAACTAGGATAAAAATACCTGAGTATTTTATTTGTTGTTTGGGTAAAAGATCAAAAAAGTAAGAAAAACTTATTCAACCCCCTTCTAAGTGTTTTTCCAAGCCTTCAATTGGCATCAGAGCTCTTGGTTCTGGGTGCAAACACTTAACAGTATCAGATAAATATCCATAAGGGAAGAACACAAGATGGCAACAGATAACAACAACGCAAAAGCTCCAATGTTTGATGGAGAAGATTTTGCATATTGGAAGGACAAACTGGAAAGTTTTATTTCCGGATATGATCCTGATCTTTGGGATATGGTGTTGGATGGTTACAAACATCTAGTAGATGGAGATGGAAACAAGGTTGAAAGGAAAGCAATGGATAAGGCGCAGAAAACAAAATATAAAAATCATCATAAAGCAAGAAACATCCTGTTGAACGCCATTTCAAAAATGGAGTATGAGAAGATCACAAAGAGAGATACAACATATGACATTTTTGAGTCTCTCAAAATGTCTGATGAAGGAAATTCCCAAGTAAAAGAAGCTAAAGCTCTGGCCACATGGGACGACTCAGAATCTTCTGATGCTGAATCTGATTCAGAAGATGAACATGCAAATCTAGCATTTAAGGCAACTCCAGTAGATGACTCTGCCTCTGACTCTGAGCTAGAAGAGGTATTTTCTGATCTAACTAGAACTGAATTAGAAGATAGTCTATCAGAACTTCAGAAAAATTATAGTCAAATCAAAATCAAATACAAGAAACTCAGAAAGAATCTTGTATCTGAAATTGAGCAACTTAAGGCAGAAAACTCTGAGCCTAAAGAAAATAATATTAAACTTTAAAATGATTTTCAAAATGCTCAAAAAATTTCCAGCTCAGAAGATGCTTCAAGTTCTAAAAATATTTTGAAAGAATATGACTACAGTTTTCAGAAGTTTCTAGCTAGTAGCATAGACAAATGCAAGATGGCTTCCATGATTTATGGAGTTTCTAGAAACAACAGAAAAGGGTTAGGATATAAAGCCCCCATAGGGAAAGAAATATATAAACCAAAATCTATTGATGAAATGAAAATCACGTACAAACCATTACACAAACAATTTGAGTTTGGTCACACACATGACATTAAATACACGTCACACTCTGAAAGGTTTTATGTTAAACCAAGGTTCAAACAGAACCTTAGAACTTCTAACCCGAAAGGACCCAGAAGGATATGGGTACCAAAAGAAAAAATAATTTATATTGCAGATATTCTAAAAGGTGACGTTGAAACACAACATTGGCACCTGGACTCTGGATGCTAGCTAGACATGATGGGAAGAAGGTTTATGTTCCAAAGTCTGGAACTTAAACTTGGAGGTAACCATTAGGAAAAAGTCAGAGCCTCTGGAACTATGGGAAATGGAACAGAAGTTCAGTAGTTAACCTCTGAAGAAACAAAATAGAAGATCACACATAAGTTGCATAATTTTCAGAAGCTCTAGAACTATGGAAAATTGAACAGAAGTTTTGTTGTCAACTTCTGAAGAAAAAAAATAAGAGTACAACTCAAAAGTTTAGGATAAAAAAATTCAACCAGAAGATTATCTTCTATATGAGTGTAAGACTCTCTATCTTCTATTACAATACATTTGTTTTATATGAATGTTCAAATTAACATCTCTTCAGAAGTTAGAAGAATTGTTAGACCAATTTTAATTATAAGCTTGGCCAGTAAATGCCAAAGCAAGTTGAAAATAATGCAGGTACAGAAGTTCTATTGCCAAACTCTGACGGAACAGCACAGAAGGAAAACTCATAAGTTCACATGTCAACTTCTGAAGACTCTGAATAGAAGCACCACCCAGAAGTTCTGACTTCTGAAGAAAATATGAACAACATCAGAACCTCTAAAGAAACTTTCCATAGAAAATATCCAAGAATTATCTCAGCTCATCCAGAAGATGTCATTATAGGAAAGAAAAATGACCCTATCAGAACTAGGTCCACGCTTAAAATAAATGAAGAATCGATGTTTGGACTAGTTTCCATGGTTGAACCAACTTCTATAGATGAAGCTCTGAAAGATAATGATTGGATTATAGCTATGGAAGAAGAACTAAACCAATTTTCCAGAAATGACGTATGGGATTTAGTTCCAAAACCAAAAGGATTTAACATCATTGGAACAAAGTGGGTGTTCAGAAACAAGCTAAATGAGCAAGGACAAGTTGTCAGAAACAAGGCACGACTGGTTGCACAAGGGTATAGTCAGCAAGAAGTTATTGATTATAATGAAACCTTTGCTCCAATTTCCAGGTTAGAATCCATTAGATTATTAATTTCCTTTGTTGTACAACACAATATTACTTTATATCAAATGGATGTTAAAAGTGCATTTTTAAATGGATATATAGAAGAATAAGTTTATGTCCGTCAACCTCCTGGTTTTGAAGATTCAAAATTTCCAGAACATGTGTTTAAATTAAAAAATCTCTTTATGGTTTAAAACAAGATCCCAGAGCTTGGTATGAGCGTCTTAGTAATTTTCTTCTAGAAAAAGACTTTACCAGAGGGAAAGTGGACATAATCTTATTCAGAAAATCTTTTAAAAATGACATTTTAATTTTCCAGATATACATTGATGATATTATATTTGGAACTTCTAATGTCTCTCTTGGAAGAGAATTTGCTAAGTCCATACAGACAGAATTTGAAATGAGCATGATGGGGGAGCTAATATTCTTTTTGGGAATTCAAATCAATCAATGATCAGAAGGTACCTTACATACATCAAACGAAGTATGTGAAAGAACTTCTGAAGAAATTCAAGTTGTCAGAAAGTAAAGAAGCCAAGACTCCAATGCATCCCACATGCATCTTAAGAAAAGATGAGGTAAGTAAGAAGGTAGATCAGAAGCTCTACAGAGGTATGATTAGCTCTCTTCTATATCTAACTGCATCTAGGCCAGATATTTTGTTCAGTGTATGTTTATGTGCTAGATTCCAATCAGATCCTAGAGAATCTCACTTAACTGCTATTAAGAGAATTCTAAGGTATTTGAAAGGTACTACTAATGTTGGATTATGTTATAGAAAATCAAAAGATTTCAATTTAGTAGGATTTTGCGATGTTGACTTTGCTAGAGATAGAGTGGAATGTAAAAGTACTTCTGGAAGTTGTCAATTTCTGGGAAACAACTTGATATCTTGGTACAGCAAGAAGCAAGCCACTATAGCACTCTCAACAACAGAAGCAGAATATGTTGCTGCTGCTGGCTGTAGTACCCAGATGCTCTGGATGAAGAGTCAATTAGAAGATTATCATTTGTATGAGAGTAAGATCCCTATCTTTTGTGATAGTACTTCTGTTATTTTCCTTTCTAAAAATCCTATACTGCACTCAAAGGAAAAACATATTGAAATTAAACATCATTTCATTAGGGACTATATTCAGAATGGAATTTTAAATTTTAACTTTGTTGATACAGACCATCAATGGGCTGACATTTTCACAAAACCACTTTCTGAAGATAGATTTAAATTTATTTTGAAAAATTTAAGTATGGAAAATTGCCCTGAATGAAATTCTATCCAATATCATTTTAGTCAGAAGTTTTGTGTTAAATGAACCTCTAACTAATTAACTCTTCAGAAGTGAGAAGAGAAGTTAAGTTAGAAATCATATCTAGAAGTTCTGAAACCTTCAAACGTTTCAAGTTCTGAATATGGTCAAAAGTTCGTTATAGTAAAACAGCTGTAACGCTATAACCCAGAAGTTGAACACGTGTTCAAAAGCTTCTGATAGGTTGCTTAACATGCGTGCTAGCTATTAACAAGAAATTTCTTAGTAACTATTGATATTTTTTTAAATCTCAAGTGAAATTCCTGGCAACAGATACGTGATGTCACAGAGAATGTTATGACACAGTATCTAACACTCTGTTAACAATTCACACAGTTAATTTAAACAGTTGTAAGGAACACAATCAATTGTTTACCCAGTTCAGTGTGTAACTACACCTACATCTGAGGGCTACCAAGCCAGGGAGGAAATTCACTATTAGTAGAATTAATTCAGGAATAAACCAACCAGTTTATCTCCTTCACTTAAGACCTACCCAATGCAACTTCAATCTAAGTCCTACATAGACCTGAGTTCCCACTCACTCCCCCTCAATCACAGCAGTGATATCAACCTATTGATTAATTGAATTGTGAAGACACTCTTCCATAAACATAATTGATTTTGCTTCAAAGCTTTAATCAAGAGACACACCACTCGTGCTTCAAAGCTTTGAGTGATAAACAACCCTTACAACCAAATCCTAGTCCAAGGCACTTATCAAATGATAATTGCTTGGCTCACAAGAGTAACTAGAATACACAAATAAACAACCTGCTAGATCTTCAATACAGTACAAAAAGCGTGCAGGCAGAATAAGGGTTCTTTTCCTATTATAGAAGCAGTCCTGTAACTTCAGTTTTGGGCTTCCATATTTATAACTAGGGTTCACTTAATTTAACCTAAAGACTTGGTCTTTTTAACAAACCAAATTAGGGTTAACTAAGATTAACCACAGATCCACGTGAGCATGTGATCCAATTACATAAATCATAATAAAAACAGCTCAACAGAAATCCTGAAAAGTCTCAGGAAAAGTGAATCTGCAGAACAACAAATGTCACACAGAATGTCATAACATTGGTTATGACATCAGTCATTCTTCTGCAGAATTCCAGCACATCAGTTAACTTCCAGTCTGAGCTGTACTTGAATTATTCTTCTTTTGCAGAATTTATCTTCAACTCTGAATGTCATGACATCAGTCAAGACATTGTCATATCCTAGTTTTACCAAAAATTAATGCCAACATAAAAACACTTACAAACTCCCCCTTTGGCAAATTTTTGGCTAAAACACACTAAGCTATCAGAGAACTAATGTAGCAGAATAAAACAACCAGTCTAAGCTAATGTAAGCTAAATAACCAGAGCCTAATAAAGATAAATTCTACCCACAATTGCCCATAAATTCTTCTCCCCCTTTTCAGCCACAAAGGGGCCAAAGGTGCCAGTACAAATTCCCAACATTCATTATATAAATAAGTACCAACAGAGTTAAATATTACATCCCAGCAATGGAATACAAAGATCTAAAAGAAACAGAACCAAAATCAACAATAAAACAACAAAAACAAATAAGCAGCAGCAGGTGATTGAGAATCAAGCACTTTCTTCTCCTGAAGAAGAATTGTGGTATGTTGCTTCTTCTGAACTGCTCTCAGCACCCTCTTCTTGTTCTGCACCAGCATCATCTTCATCCAAGTTTTCAGCAGTATCATCACCTAGCCTTTCATCCTCAACCTCTGTGTCTTTTTCCTTCTCCAGGGTAGAGATCAGCTCCTCATTGGTTTGCTTCCTGGCTTCAAGTTCCCTGCAAGTCTCTTTTAGTACATCAATGACATTTGCCTTTTGAGAATTAGCCTTGACATTTGATGTCTCAGCAGATGTCACGACAATGTCTGGGACATGCTTCCCTTGAAATAACTTGTAGTGGAAACCAAGGGCAGGAGCTCTTTTACAAACTGAATCTCTATCAACCAGGATGTCAGGGTATTGATCAGTTATAATACCACACAAGAGGGAGGGAAAGGCTATTGGTCCTTTGATAGCATAACTGTCAGCATGTTTTAAAGTTTGCTCAAATATGTAAGTTCCATAATCAAACTTTGCTTTTGTACCAACAGCAAAAATAAATCTGCCCAGGCCAATGGAGATGGTGGACTTGTGGTTTGTAAGAACCCAGTTGGCTGCACCTATCTTTTGCAGAATAGCAAACTTGACACTCAATTTGCTAGCAGTAAGCTTTCCCTTCAATGGCCAATGTTTCACTTGCTTGGCAGTGATTTTTTGGCACACCTGATTATCAGTTTCTTCAAGCTCAGGTTGAGCATCATCAGATCTTCCCAAATATTTGTTGATCACACTTGGGGAAAACTTTACTTTTCTCCCTCTTACAAACACAGTCTTAAAATCTGCTGATCTCCCATCAGCACAGCCACTAGTCAGATTCACTATAAACTCCTTCACCATAATATCAAAACAATTTGAAAATTTTACCACAATTTTCATCAGCCCAGCTTCCTTGATCAGGTCCATAACATCCTTGCATTCAAGGGCACTCCTGTTCAGCTCCCTTTCTAATGAAATTCTCTTCAGACAGACATACTTCCATCTGCTAGCACTCTCAGGATGGTGGAAAGAAATGTTATCAATAGCCACCTCAGGAACCTTGGGCAGTTTTCCAAGAGAGGGTTTCTTCCTGAGTGGGATGTCTGAGACATTCTCTTCAACATTAAAATATGAATCCTCATCAGTTTCTGAGGGTTCAGGGACCTTTCTTTTCTTGATGATTGAAGTTCTCTTGGGTCTAGAGATACTACCAACAGACTTCATCCTTCCTTTTCCCTTGGAAGTTCCAGCTTTCTTGTCTTTATCAGATCTTTCTTCAGCCTTACTTCCAGCCCTGGGGTTCTTATGAATAGTTTTAGTAACCTTCTCCTTGGAGGGACTTTGAGTAGCATTTTGTTTGTCTTTTCCACTCATCATCCTCTTAGCTATACTGGGGTTGACATTAGCAATGAGATCATTGTCAGAGAATTCTTCATCCAGATCAATGATAGGAGGTTCAACAGCATTTTCAGAGTTTTTCACTGGAGAATTTTCCAGGTTGTCAGCAGCAGGTTTCTCAAGAGATTCTTCAAGGATTCCATCAGAAGAACTCTCTGGATCCTTCTTCATGTTTTCATCAACAGTTTTTATAGGAGATTCTTCAAGAATTCCATCAGAAGAGTTCTCTTGAGACTCCTCCATGTTCTCATCAGCAGGTTTTTCAGGGGACTTAACAATGGTGTCATCAACAAAATTCTCAGGGGATTTATCAAAAGGTTCATTAACAAGATTCTCAGGGGTTTTCCTAACATTGTCATCAGATGTCTCAAAATTCTGTGTGACATCTGGATCAGTTGCTAAACTAGGGCTAGCAGATTCTTGATTTACAGGAACAGAAACCCCAGGTACAGAATGATTCTCATTCAGAATCCTAGTAACTATTCTAGCAATGGCTTGATGAACATATCAAAAACACTCCTTGTTTGCTATTTCAGGAGGAACAGATGAAGAAGGTTCAGCATTCTTACCAGAAGGAGTGGCCTGTGATCTTCTTGCATGTCTGGTTCGAAGTTTCTTTACCCTCCCAGGATCAGTTGCCATGGCACGTAGAGGAGTAACCTCCAGAACCTCAGTCTCCATGGTTTTTGCATTTGCCCTAAAACCAGAATCAGTGTGAGAGGGAGAACCAGCTTCCTTTGATGATGAAGAAGATGATGACATGCTTTGTTGAGACATCTTGAGCGAATGAGAAAACATTTGACAGTGAGTTTGAGAGTTTTTGTTGAGGGAATGGAATGTGATACTTTCAAAAGTAAAAACTGAGATATATATATATATATGACTCTTCCTATTCTTGAGCTTTTGAAAAATAAGAGGGAAGCAATTAATTAGCCCACTCAGAATTAAATGAAATAAAAAGTCTCTTCCATCCCTTGTTGTAAGCAATGCTAATTGCTACATCTCTTCATATTGGCAAATACCCAGCTTGCCCCTTAAATTCTCAAAGACTAGCATCAGAGCTTTAGTAAAAATGTCAGCCAGTTGAAGTTCAGTGGCTACATGCTCCAATTTAATCACCTTCTCTTCCACAAGATCTCTGATGAAGTGATGTCTAATGTCAATGTGCTTAGTCCTGTTATGCTGTATAGGATTCTTTGAAATATTAATAGCACTCAGGTTGTCACAGTACAATGTCATGACATCACATGTGACATTACTCGATCGACATCTGCTTCATCGGACCATTTGAGAACAAGCGCTACTGCTGCTATATATTCTTGGCGGTGGATAAAGACTCACATTTTGCTTCTTGCTGACCAAGAAACAAGATTGTTCCCAAAAAGCATCCTCGAAGTTTTTTCTATCATCGGCACTACCATTAATCAGCATCACAATAGCGACAAAATTGGTTCACATCCATGAGAATCTGAGAATACCATAATTGTAAGTTCCACTCACATACTTGAAATTCTTTTCACGATTAATGTGACTTACTTTAGGTTCAGCTGATATCTTGCACATACTCCAACAGCAAAGGCAATGTCAGGTCTGCTGGCTGTTAAGTACAACAAACTTCCTATCATGCTTCTATACAAGCTTTGATCAACATTTGTCCCACTTGTGTCTTTGGACAACTTTAGATGAGTAGGAGCAGGAGTCCTTTTATGACTGGCATTTTCCATCCCAAATTTCTTGACAATATTCTTTGCATACTTGCTCTGAGAAAGGAAAGTTGAGTCTTCCATCTGTGTGACTTGTAGACCAAGAAAGTAAGTCAATTCTCCCATGAGACTCATTTAAAACTCCGCTTGCATTTGGTTGGAAAAATGTCTCACCATTTTATCTGACATTCCTCCAAACACTATGTCATCAACATAAATTTGAGCTACCATTATCTTTCCTCCTTTATCCTTGACAAAGAGAGTTTTATCCAAACCTCCTTTCCTGTAACCTTTATCAGTAAGGAACTTTGTCAACCTTTCATACCAAGCCCTAGGAGATTGTTTCAGACCATACAAAGCTTTCCTCAATTTGTAAACATGATCAGGAAAGTTAAAGTCCACAAATCCTTTAGGCTGTTCTACATATACCTCCTCATTTAAGTAGCCATTTAGGAAGGCACTTTTCACATCCATCCGAAACAGCTTGAATTTCATAATGCAAGCAACTCCTAGTAGTAATCTGATTGATTCCAGCCTGGCCACAGGAGCAAAAGTCTCATCAAAATCAATCCCTTCAACTTGAGTGTATCCTTGAGCAACAAGTCTTGCCTTATTTCTGGTGACAACCCCTTCTACATCAGACTTGTTCTTGTAGATCCACTTTGTGCTAATGATGTTTGTTCCTTCTGGTCTAGGAAATAACTCCCACACTTCATGTTGTTTAAACTGGTTCAATTCATCTTGCATTGCTCCAATCCAGTATTCATCAGTTAAAGCCTCTTTAACATTCTTTGGCTCAATCTTAGACACAAAACAAGAGTTTGAGATGATTTCTCTGGATCTTGTAATGACTCCACAGTTAGGATCTCCAATGATGAGTTCCTTTGGATGGTCTTTCTAAATTTTGATGGAAGGATCTTTGTTAGCTTCCCCTAGTTCAGACTTTGGTGTAGTAGGGACAGGCACATCAACCTTATCAAACACTTGTGGTGATGTCTCAAACAATGTCTCAACATCATATGGGACATTGTTTTCCTCATGGTGATCATCAATTATGAAATTAATAGACTCCATCATAACTTTGGTCCTGGAGTTGAATACCCTATATGCTCTGCTGTTTGTAGAGTATCCCAGAAAAATTCCTTCATCACTTTTAGAATCCATCTTTCTTCTTTGTTCACGGTCTGTCAGAATATAGCATTTGCTACCAAATACATGGAAATACTTTACAGTAGGTTTTCTTCCTTTCCATAGTTCATAGAGAATGGAGGATGTTCCCTTTCTCAAGGTGACCCTGTTGTGAACATAGCAGGCTGTATTCATAGCTTCAGCCCAAAAATGAATAGGAAGTTTCTTAGCATGAATCATTGCTCTGGAAGATTCCTGTATAGTCCTGTTTTTCCTTTCCACAACTCCATTTTGTTGAGGAGTTATAGGTGAGGAGAACTCATGATTGATTCCATCTGAGGAACAGAATTCATCAAACTTGCTATTCTCAAATTCTTTTCCATGATCACTTCTAATTCTGACAATGCATCCTTCTTTTTCTCTTTGAAGTCTCTTGCATAATTCTTTAAAGAAATCAAACACATCAGATTTCTCCCTGATGAAGTTTATCCAGGTGAATCTGGAAAAGTCATCCACAACAACATAAGCATATACTTTTCCACCATGGCTTTCAACCTGCATAGGGCCCATCAGATCCATGTGCAGCAGCTCCAGCACCTTGGAGGTGGTCAGATGTCTTGGAATTAGATGTGACATTCTGGTTTGCTTTCCAACCTGACATTCACCACAGACTCTCCCTTCATCAATATGAAGTCTTGGAATCCCTCTGACAGCCTCCATGGATATGATCTTTTTCATCCCTCTAAGATGCAAATGACCAAGTTTTTGGTGCCACAGTTTCACCTCCTTTTCATCTTTGGCTGTAGAACACACGGAAGACAGGTTAGTGTTCTCAGACTCCCACAAGTAACAGTTATCTTTTGATCTGACTCCTCTCATTACAACTTCCTGTTTTTCATTGGTTACAAGACATTCAGACTTGGTAAAGTTGACCTTGAAACCCAGATCACACATTTGACTGATACTTATGAGATTGGCAGTCAAACCCTTTACTAGTAATACTTCATTTAGGTTTGGAACTCCAGGGCAGTCAAAGTTTCCAACACCTTTGATTACTCCTTTAGCTCCATCTCCAAAAGTGACATAACTGGTAATATGAGGTCTGACTTCATTTAAAAGATTCTTGATTCCAGTCATATGTCTAGAGCAGCCACTGTCAAAGTACCAATCTTCCTTGGCAGAAACTCTAAGGGAGGTATGAGCTATCAAAGTTGCAGTCTTCTTCTTCCACTGTTGAGTATGTGGTACCTTGTTGGTCTTAGGCTTGACATAAGGGATCTAATTAGGATATCCACATAGTCTATAGCAAAATGGCTTTATGTGTCCAAACCTTCCACAATAATGACATCTCCATCTTTGAAACTTTTTCTTCATGTTTCTCTGATCTTGATGTTGAGCTCTATGTTGTGACATCTGCGTTGACATTGATTTATCAGGTCTGTTCTTCTTCTTGTTATCAGCATATTTCTTTGCAGCCACATATCCTGAACCAGACACATTTCTTGCTCTATGTTGTGACATCTGCTTTGACATTGGTTTGCCAGACCTGTTCTTCTTCTTGTCACCAGCAGGTTTCTTTGCAGCCACATATCCTAGACCATGCATATTTCCTGCATTTTGTCTAGTCTGAAGGATTTCCTCCAACTTGTCAGTTCCAGTTGTCAGCATCTTGACAGACTTAGTCATCTGCTCAAGTTTGGAGTTTAACACTATAACTTCACTGTTGAGATGACTTATAGTAGAAGTATCTGCCTTCTTCTCAGCCTCGAACTTCACATTCTCAGCCTCCAACTTTACAATTAGTTTTTTCTGTTTCTCATTTTGCTGGCAGACTTCAGCACTTCTAATACACAGCTTCTTGTAAGTGTCAGCAAGTTCTTTAAATGTCACCTCCTCATCACTAGAGTCATTATCAAATTTATAGACACCAGATAGAGCAGTAACTAGTTTGGCAGATTCTTCTTCAGGATCACTTTCTAAGTCACCATCAGACCAAGTGACAGACATTCCTTTCTTTTGTTTCTTTAGAAAGGTGGGGAATTCAGCTCTAATGTGTCCATATACTTCACATCCATGACATTGAATTCCTCTGCTTTGATTGCTCTTTTCTTCAGGTTTTGCTCTTCTACTGGAGTCATAACATCTGCTGATGTCAGATGGGATGTTCTTGACATTTGACCTTGACTTTAGGTCAATTTTCTTGATGAGTTTGTTGAACTGTCTTCCAACCATAGCTATTGCTTAAGATATCTTCTCTTCATCACCCTCCATGCATTCCTCTTCAGAATTGGATACAAGGGCTATGCTCTTGTTTTTCTTGTCAACATTTTCACTGATCCCCATCTCAAATGTCTGAAGTGATCCAATAAGTTCATCAACCTTCAAGGTGCAGATATCCTGAGCTTCCTCTATAGCAGTCACTTTCATTGAAAATCTTTTAGGCAAGGATCTGAGAATCTTTCTCACACTTTTCTTCGACATCTTTTCTCTCAATGCTCCGAGGTGTTGGCAATCTCAAGATGTTCATGTGAAACTCATGAATGGTCTCATCTTCCTTCATCTTCATATTCTCAAATTTGGTAGTGAGCATCGAAGTCTTGACATTTCACCTTGGATGTACCCTCATGAGTGGTTTTAAGAGTGTCCCAAACATCCTTGGCTAGTTCACTGATGTACTAGTCGAAAATATTTCATCAATTCCATTGAATAAGGCATTCAATGCTTTAGAGTTGCTTGATGCTAGTTCTTCTTCTTCTTTGCTCCATTCTTCCTCGGGATTGGACTAGTAGTCCCATCTTTCTCAAGCTTGGTAGGATATTTCCATCCTCAATCCTTTCTCCAAGCTTTAATGTCCATTGACTTCAAAAGCAACCATCCGAGGTTTCCAATAATCATAGTTAGATCCATCGAGGAAAGGGTGGTCTACTTCCAAATCCTCCTTCCTTGTCCATAGCGCAGAAACTATTATCTCTAGATCTCACCCAAAAATAGCAGAGGGAGTGCACTCACGATGCCAATTGAAATTCTGACGCGGAATCAGCGATGTCACGAGCGTTATGACACGATATCGACACTCTGTTAACAATTCACACGGTTAATTTAAGCAGTGTAAGAACACAATCAGTGTTACCAGTTGATGTGTAACTACACCTACATCGGGGGCTACCAAGCCAGGAGGAAATTCACTATTAGTAGAATTAATTGAGGTAAACCAACGGTTTATCTCCTTCACCAAAGACCTACCCAATGCAACTTCAATCTAAGTCCTACTTAGACACGAGTTCTACTCACTCCCAATCACGGTGATATCAACCTATTGATTAATTGAATTGTGAAGACACTCTTGATAAACATACTTGATTTTGCTGCAAGCTTTAATCGAGAGACACACCACTCGTGCTTCAAAGCTTTGAGTGATAAACAACCCAACAACAAATCCTAGTCCAAGGGATTTATCAAATGATAATTTCTTGGATCACAAAGTAACTAGAATACACAAATAAACAACACACTAGATCTTCATTCTGTACAAAAAGCGTGCGGCGAGGAATAAGGGTTCTTTTCCTATTATAGAAGCGATCTGTAACCCGGTTTGGGCTTCCATAATTATAGCTAGGGTTCATAATTTAACCTAAAGACTTGGTCTTTTAACAAACCAAATTAGGGTTAACTAAGATTAACCACGAGCCACGTGAGCATGTGATCCATTACATAAATCATAATAAAAACAGCTCAGCGAAATCACGAAAAGTCTCGGGAAAAGTGAATCTGCGAACAACAAATGTCACAGGATGTCATAACATTGGTTATGACATCGATCATTCTTCTGCGAAATTCCGGCTTTGTCGATTAACTTCGATCGAGTTGTACTTGAATTGTTCTTCTTTTGCATAATTTATCTTCAACTCTGAATGTCATGACATCAGTCAAGACATTGTCATATCCTAGTTTTACCAAAAAATTAATGCCAACATAAAAACACTTACATCAAGAAATCCCTCCAATGTCAGATGCTACTTATGAGTGATGACTGCTTTGCTCTTAAATTTTAAATATTTTTGGTTTGTGACAAACCTTCAGTGACTATTTATAAAGTCATCAGAACTTCATTTCAATTTACAATTTTTTTTAAATGAATTTTTGATTATGACAAAAAGGGGGAGAAAACTGAGATTTTGAAATGATTCACCATAACATGTTGCTGGAATAAAATGTCAAACATTTCTAACGAAATATACAAGTGTACTCTTTTGCTTCTAAGTGATACAGAAAAGTAAACTCTGGATGAAAAGAATTAAGGAGAAGCTCAAAAGATCAAGTGCTAAAAGCAAACTCTGAAAAAGTAAACTCTAGAAGCTCAAAAGACCAAGTGTTGAAAGCAAACTCTAAAAAGAAAACTCTGGAACAAAAGAAAAACTCAAGTAAGTTCTACCTTGCAACTTTTTCTTTTCAATATTTAGTTCAGGGGGAGATTATTAATCTCAGGGGATGACCACTGTAGGCTTTCTTTATACCGGAGGAACTTCCTCCCTCGGCATATTGGATCTTTCCCGACTTCAGCCCACTTTCGATTTGCTCACTATAACGAGCCATCTCAGAAAAACTAGCAGAAGTGCTACAAGCAACATAATAATGTCCAGACAGAGTGCTGGTAAACATATCAATCATCTCTCGCTCTACCATGGGTGGTTGAACTCTAGCAGCAAGTTCTCTCCATTTCTGAGCATATTCTTTGAATGTCTCACCTGATTTTTGAGATAAACTCAACAACTGTGTACGGTTCGGAGCCA
Organism: Vicia sativa; assembly: GCA_021764765.1. NCBI lineage: Eukaryota > Viridiplantae > Streptophyta > Magnoliopsida > Fabales > Fabaceae > Vicia > Vicia sativa. The sequence continues at coordinate 75,319,147 of CM038796.1, read as the reverse complement.
TGTTGATGTTGAACTGGTAATATTGGACAAAAACATTCACCAAGTCACGCCATGTCCTGACGTGGTTCCTCTCAAGATGTATGTACCATTCTAGCGACGCTCCAATCAAACTTTCCTGAAAAAAGTACATAAGAAGCCTTTCATCCTCAGTGTACACTGCCATCTTGCGGAAATAAGCAATAATATGAGTTTTTGGACATGTTGCTCCGTTGTACTTGTCAAAAACAGGGACCTTGAACTTTAGAGGAAGTCTTACTCGAGGTGCCAAACCCAAATCAGATAAATCCAAGCCTGACAATTTCTCCCCTCAATAGCTTTCAATCTTTCCTCAAGCAAACGGTACCTTTGATCACCAGCTGGGAAGTCAACTTCACTTTCGTTCACAGAATAAGCTTCATCATTCTGATCAAAGTCTAGACCTTGGGAACAAGGACGACCCGTAGTACGATGCCTTGCATCCCATCATCAAAGAAATAAGAGCCATGTGGTGGAGTAGGTGGTGGAGGCAGAAACTGACCATGGGGATGTAGACCCTGACCACGAAGGTGATCCACTAACACCCAAATAAGCATTATGTGCCTCATGCTCAACACGTGGCTGTCCCACAGAAGCGTCATCAAATGGATTGCGACGGTAATCCTCTGGACAAGATCTTTCAACCAAAGCCCTCAAG